>CM067855.1:37237500-37837500 GCA_034642435.1 Megalocaria dilatata
TCACATTAAAATTATTTTACCACTCAAAGTCGTTGTCACGTAAAACTTTCGCCCGTATACCGACTTTACAGGCAACAAATTTTTTCATTTATAACTTTTTTATCCCCCTCCAAGGCTCATGTCTGGGTACGCCACTGCAACTATGTTCTTGGGAGTTTCAATTTAAAACAAAACCGTGAGTGTTAATATGACAGAACAAAAAAACACCAAACGGTTTAATCAACTACAGTATATTCGAAACGACAACAAAGAAATAAGCAGAGAACGCAACTACTCAGTTTGACGACGATAATGTTATTTAGTTGAAAACAAGATTATTACAATACCAGATGTTTTATGTTTTATTCCTGTGATTCTGTTAACAGGAAAACTAACTGTTATAGTTTACGAGTATATCGGAACTGAAGTAAATTGTACTAGCTTAATTAATTAATCAATATAATTGACTGATAAAATTTTTCAGGTAGTCCTGATTCTGTCTCCACTTATTCAAGGTGTTGATCCTTCAATTAATATCTAGAAATTCTGCCGATTGGCGAAGTCAAAATGACGCATTCCCGGTGTAAAATAGTGGATAAAGACTCCAGAATATCCCGTGGGACCAATCAGAGGCATCGAAATTGAGTGAGACAAAAATCTACACGATATGAGGATACAGGAAATAATTATTACTTCGACAATCACATAATTGAGGGATAACCCTAAGGATACCAAATTAGGATAATTTTGAAGACTATTTTTAAAGTTTGATAAGATATATTACAATGATTTTAGGCGACTCAAATTGTTTCTTAAATCAGCTATTCTGCAATTTAATCCCTCAATTTCCTAATGACAGATCATAGTTTTGGCACTTACCTTTTCGACTTTGATACTGTCATCATCAACTAGCATCAATTTATCTATTTCCTCTTCATTCAAATATTCACTGCATTTCTTCTTATAATCCACATTCCTAACGTTTCTTCTTGGGTTTCTTCTTGGTTCTGTGGATTGGGGGCTACTGTTTGAAGAATTTGAAGATGTATCACTTGTAAGAGAGATGGTGCGAGCGCTTGTTAGAAGGCATTTTGTTGTGTTCGAAACACACTGAACGAAGAGGTCATTTATATGCTCCTCCACAAAAATGACCGAATCATCCGAATCACCAATTATTACAGGTTGAACATCCCTGGCACTTGTAGAGATGTTCAACGCCATTTCGCATTTTTCACTTATATTTATGCCTTGATCCTTTCCGATACAGTTCATAATTTTAATGCCATTCACAACATTACTCCCACAACTCAATTCCTCAGCTGTGAACATCTCCTCCATTCTGGGAGCAATTTCCATAGGTCTCACGTTTTCGACTTGATATTCAATATTTCCAATAAGAATTGTCTTGCTATTCAATATGCGTTCGTCCATGTTCGACAGAAGAAAAATTAACTATCTGAAAACAGAGAAAAGTGCATCAATATCAAATTATAATTTGTCTGTGCGAGTTAAAATGAGGAAACTAGTTGACGTTCAATTCCTTTAAAAAACTAAATAGTAATGAAAGATATCCATACTAATAACTGTGGTTACAGCTCGAAAATAAACAAAATTAATTAGCGCCAAAAGCTAGAATAACACAGGAGAATATAGAGGCTGTGATAATGTTTTCCAGCCATGTTCAAGAATATTTGTCGCCACAATCTCTCGGTAAAAGGTACGTGTTCAACCTGTAAGAATACCATTATTTCGATTCAGTAAAGAAGGCTGAAGAGTCAAATCAACACATTATCTTTAATTATAAGAACTTCACAAAATCTAGTATTAGCCTTCTCGATGTTATTTACATGTAAAAGCTAAATTTAAACTTGATCGTGGCATTTCTGGTATGGTTTCTTTAGCGCTCAACGCTGTTCCGCACACGAAATTTTTGTCTGCGTTTTCAATCTTTTAATAATACGATCCTCATGAAATTTTACAGAAACAAATATCCTCTTAAACTCCAAATTACAGATCAATCGGCATTGCAAAAATATATACATCCACAAGAGGATCAATTTTAAAAATTATTACCTTATATCTTATAACTATGTAAAAATAAAACTGTTATTTTTAGGGAAAACAACTTTGTAACTTCTATGTTCTATGAACTATGTTCTATGTCTATGATTTTAACCTAAAACTGTCACATGTCATATTAAGTTAGCTGTTAGAAATGTTAATTGAGAAACCCGAAGAAATAGCATTGTTTTTGATTTCTTCCAGGTTAGTAAGCTATTTTTTTTATTTCTTTGTTTGTTATTATTTTGATTTTGTGCTTGTTATTTTGGTATATTTTAACTAAAGAAAATAAATTCTTCCAGAATCATGACATCAAATCGTCTATTTCTTCAATTATAAAAATAAGAATTGATTGCATTCTTATAACTATACTTACTCATAGAACTTTAAATGGAAATAAAACACATTTTAATTAAGATTGAAGCCAATTTTTTTTTCATTTGAAATATAATTTTATGACAGTTATGTTTTAAAAATAATTTCCGGCAAATATCCACCACGACTAGCTCTGAGGAACCGCATTCGACCTGACCAATTTTGGACCACTTTTTCGAGTAATTCAGGCCTTACTTCATCAATAACACGAGTTATGTTGGCTTCCAAAGGGTCTATTGTTTCTTCGGTTATCAGCATATTCCAATGACTTGTCATAATCCCAAAGAAAATAATCCAGTGGAGTTATGTCGCATGATTTTGGAGGCCAATCAATTCATTCAATTTCAAATTTTCAAACAAATAATCATTGATCATCGATCTGTAACGAGCACCATTCACTGTAACATTAGCTCTAGCATCGTTTTTAAAGAAATATGGACCGATGATCACTCCAACGTGTAAAGCACACCATACAGTGCATTTTTCAGGATGCACACCTGCAGAACTTCTTGAGGATTGCTTCAAGCTGTTCTAGGGCCCAATCAGCAAACAAACGACACTTATTATGGTCAAGTGGCTTTAGTTCTTGAACCAGTTGGATCTTGTATGGGTGTAGACCAAGATCTTCACGCAAAATTTTCCATGTGGTGGATGCACATAGTCCAACTTGTTGTAAACGTCGACCAATAGACAAATCTGGATCATCATTAACACTATGATTTACAGCAGCGATATTTTATTCTGTACGTACAGTTCTTTGTCTTGTTGTTGTTGTTGCATCGAGTAGAGAAAATGTTGTCCGAAATCTATCGATAGTTCGACGAATAAGCTGCTCTGATGGACGATTATGTAAACCATAAATTTCAAGAAGTGCTCTATAAGTTTGGCGAATAGAACACTGATTTTGAAAATAAATTTCAACAATTTGTAAACGTTGTTGCGGCGCGAGTCTTTCCATGATAATTTGTCAATGCTTACTGAACAGAAATGCCAAAACAACATGGCTTCTACCGTCTGTCAAATCACAGTTATCTCTACCGAAAGTTCTATCACTCTAAAAAAAACACCCTATATAAAGAAAACCATCGGGACTCGCGCCACAATACAAACTAAATCAGAAAACAAAAAGATTCTTGCAAGTGTGCCCGAAAATCCCATTTCAAAATAGTTATAGTAGACTGATTCAAATCATAAAATAAGGGTGATTTCACCCCTATAAAATAAAAAGTTTTTACAAACTCGAATTATTCCGACAGTTCGTCAACTTCCCATAAATTTTGAGGACATTTGGTTTCAATAGGATGGTACAATATGGAATTATCTCTGTATAATATATTTGGCTATTTTTCAGCTCAACATGGTGGATTATTATTTTGTTTATTATGAGTTGGTTCTCTATGGACAAACACTAAATTTGTATCTCTACTATCAACAACTGGACCGTTTGAAGCTAGTGATTGACCAGAAACGGCCAGAATTGACCAGCAGAAGAAGTGTCGTGTTCCATCAGGACAACACCAGGCGACACACGTCAAGAGAAGATTGTGAAAATCGACTACAAGAGTTTTTCGTCAATAAGGACAAAGACTTCTATGAGAGAGTCGTTATGAAGCTACCTTTAAAATGGCAACAAATTATTAAACAAAACGGTGCATATTCGACTCAAATCGGACAATCCGAAACATATTAAATAAGGTCTTGAAGTAAAAATAATGGATTTTTCCCTAACCTATCATCTATAAAGTAAAACAATGTTTTTAAGGCATTTTATTAAATTTAATTTTAAAAAGTTCTAAAGAGGTTTTTCAGATTCAATTTGTAGAGGTTTCGGAGAATTGAACAAGAATATAAAGACTATGCTGGTTTTACCGCAGTTAATCAAGAAGTGAACTTATTGTATGTAGACCTATAAAAAGCTTTTGATAACGTCCCCCTTTAATAAACTATGGACGACACTGAAACAAACAAATATAAGAAATGGGTTTATTGGCATTTCAAAATGTATAAGGATACAAAAACCAAAATCAGAGGGATTTGTCGCTACGAGCTGAAACAAAATGCTGTCTCTTGCCAACTTTAAAAAAAAAAATCTACCTGAAATAATATAATGGCATGGAAATCCCTTTAAACGATAAAACAACTATCTACACTTTAAGCTTTACCGACGATCAAATCGTGGTAGCACAGGACCAGGAAGACTTGAACTATATGACAAGAAAACTAATAGAAGAATACAAGAAATGGGGCCTCGAATTAAATATTAAAAAAACTGAATCTATGTGAATCCATTGCTTGGAATATAAAGATCTTCGTATGAAAATGAAGGCTGATGGGACGCTGGACGCAGCTATAAGGGAAAAAGGGCGATATCCCTGATGAACGGCATCCTATGGTATCAAACAATATCAAAATCCAAGAAACAGCGCATATACAGGATATCCCAATTCAAGGTTCATATATTTCAGGGGGTGATTCTAGAAGTCAAAATATGAAGAACACTTCATATCAACTTAAGTCCTAAAATGGACGCTAGAGCTTCTTCAACATGACCACCAAAATCCAATAAAATAGCGATATCTTTGTCAAAATTTGGTAGATTAAAATGAAATTCAGTTCATATAGGTTTTTAAACTGAATCGTCTGGTGATAAAAAAACTTACCGATTCTTATCAGTGGCAGAGATAACAGGGAGGTCTTTCATGAAATTACTTCCAATTTTTGACTGAGTGATCAAATTGAAATTTTAATCAGAGAAATAGATTACTCACACATGTTTGAAGAAAAAAGGTACCCTTCGTTGAAAGCGTTACGGAGCACGAAAAGGTATAGAATTCCACCAAGACAATGCGAGACCTCAGGCAAGTTTGGTCACTCGACAAAAGCTTTTGCAGCTTGAATGGGATACACTGCCATACTCACTATATTCTCCAGATCTGATGCTTCGGATTATTATTCGTTTCGGTCATTGCGAAATTATTTGAACGGTAAAAGCTTTACTTCAAAGAGGTCAAAAATCATCAGGATTATTTTTTTGCCAGCAAAGACCAAAAATTTTATAAGCGTGGAATCATGCTACTATCTGAAAGATGGCAAAAGGTGTTGGACCAGAAAGGCGAATATATAATTTAATAAAGTATTTATTCATTATACAAAAATTGTCTTTAGTTTTACCAAAAAAAAAAACCAAATTACTTTCCGAACAACCCAATATTTGTCCTACTAAAGAAGTATCGACGTTTAGCCAAAATGCAACGGAACCCACTCCTAAAATGATTCACTCAACAGGAAGTGCGAAATCCGTGCCATGATCTTACAAAATTGAATCAGAAATCTGGCCGTGTCGAAAAACCGATTCATGGCCAAAAAAATAAAGCCCGACAATTTATCCCCATGCGTCGAGGCATGTTATGACGTATGCAAACAGAGAAGCATCGGGACGTCAGGCAGGCGTCGTTTTCTGAACATTCCTCAGCGAACTGATACATATAAATACTCGAGAGCAAATTTCGAAACACTTCAATTTTTGATTTGACTTAGGGAAGAAAAGTTCCGTTCGCTTCCAAAGTAAAAAAAAATAAATTAAATCTGTACCTATTTGTTCAGTTGTGTTTGTCTATAATTGTTCTTGTGTTTTGTGTCTGCGCTAATTCATAATGTCTACCTGTGTTAATCGTGTTTTTGTGGTGAGTGTAGTTAGTTAACTCATATCCTGTAATTTATTTAGTGTTTAGAAAGTAATAATGATTAAATAAATACATAAGGAAGACAGAATCTTCCCTAAGTGAACGAAAAATCATTCTGCAACTTTTGCCACGAAAATGGTCATAAATTTACACTTTCTAGTGAATAATTCGCTGTACGTTTGTGCAAATAGTAACTTTCAAATGAAATAATGTAGATAATTACAGAGAACACGCTCGAATAAGATTAATTTCGTGTGTTAAATATCCGTCATTTGAAGTTTTGTTTTCTTAATATCCAAAAATACATATCTATTCTATATATAGGACGAAAATCTGAACTGATAGCTAGATATTTGAAGAACAATCGAAATCTCAATATTTCATATAAAACCGTAAGTTCTTTAGGAAAATCGATAAAAAATAATAAAGATATCATCAATAAGAATAAGAGATCAGGAGTATATAGGTTTACCTGCGGTACGTGTCCATATGTATACATTGGCCAAACAGGCAGAGCTTTCGAAAAAAGGATGAAAGAACATCAGAATTCATTCGTTAAAGATAAATCAAATTCGATCTATGCCAACTACTTTCTAGAAACAGGACATGATAATTTCGAAATTCTTCATATGGAGAACAAATGCAATAGACTGAACCTTTTACCGGCACCATAAAAAACACATGTTTCTCAACGACCAGAAAGATTCAAACCGATCCCCGTTATTGAACCATTTTGAATAAATTCTGAAAATTCACAAATTCTGAAAAATCCCATGTTATCACGTTTCTTTTTGCTCAGACTTGTATTTAAGGCGATCGATTTTGTTAGTTAATTACCATACTCACCCGATAAATCAAAATGTAATTGACGAAACAATTGTTGTGTAAACAATAAATATTAGTCGTGCAAGATGAACCTTCGAAAAAATTAATTAATTAGGGTGGGAGGTTCTCCCTCACCCACCATACTCGCCGGATATCGCACCCTCGGATTTCCATTTATTCCGATCGCTACAACATTTCCTTAGTACCAAAAAATTCGAAAATTTGGATGATGTCCAAAATTCCATATCGAGATTAGTGTTGCAACAGAACTCTGCTTCCGCTTCCGCAACTGCAGAAGTTCCGCATGTTTTTTCAATTCCGTTTCTGCTTCTGGTTCCGCAAACTTTATAACAGAACTCTGAACGGAAGATTTGTGCAATTAATGCAGCCATTTGAAGAAATAACAAGAAATCTTAGTAGTTCTCAAATCAGTATTTCATCAGTCATACCATTAATTCAAGTTCTTAAGACCACATTACAACAAGAAAAGACGAAACCTAATACTTCAGAACAATTCATAAATTTTATAAAAAAATTACGCCATGAATTGAATTCAAGTGTAAGATTTGGAAACTTGGTCGAAGACGACAAATACTCTATTGCGACGTATTTGGATCCGCGATACAAATCGCATTTTTTCACCAGCGTCATTGCAGAGCAGGTTGAATCTAAATTACTTAATATGACGATTAACACTATTAGAACCAGACAATCCAATTCCATCCAAGATGATGACTGCGAACCTTCCCCCAAAAGAAGCCGAACTCAAATTGCAATTGAAGACATTGAAGTGCAGCCTTCTACTTCGCAATCATCAGCATCATTGCAAATATTGGAATCGATGTTAAGTGTAAATGAAGACCAGGAGGAGGACTCTTCTACAGCTGACGATGGTGACAATTTGCTTTTAAAGATACAGTCACACCTTCGGGAGTACAAGAAAGAATAAAGACTACCTCTTCATGAGGATCCCCTTATGTGGTGGAATGGAAATGCGCACAAATACCCCCATATTTTGCCAATAGTTCGCCAATACTCATCAGCTCCCCCCAGCAGTGTAGCCAGTGAGCAATTATTTAGCGGAGCTGGTTTAATATATGAAGAACATCGAAATAGGCTGAAAGGTGAAAAAGCGGCCAAGTTACTCTTTATTAAATATAACTTGCCGCTGTTTAATTTTGACTACTAAAATACAAATTTAATAAAAAAAGTTTTAAATGTACAATTGTGCTTTTTTTTCATAGTGTTAACGCTTCCGTTTCCGCTTCCGTTAAGATTTACTTTTGACATTTGTTTCCGTTTCTGCTTCCGTTATGCCAGTTCCGTTGCATCACTAATCGAGGTATTTCACTCAATTGATTTTTATGGGTCCGGCATTGAAAATTCGCACACTTGATGGCAAAAGGTTGTTGATAACGAAGGTGATTTACATTGTTGAATAAAAATAAAAACTTGTCAATAATTTATTCGTTTGATTTCATTTAAAAAAGCCACATTACTTCCGGTTCGCCTATTATATTGGGGCCAATGATTATTAATTATTATCTGTTCAGATCTGTTGGCTCATTCAGAAGAATTTCTCAATGAAATTGTTAGTTTTTACTGCTTCCAGCACTGTGAGTCTGGTGATTTTAAACTCATTATGAATAATTTCGTACTTGTTGTTGTCATATTGTCCAAATTCTTTCAAATGACAGGAAATGTGAATTGTCTGACGTATAACTCTTCCGGTGCTCATGAATTCTTTTCTTAAACGATCTACCTGTTTGACCAATATATACCAACCATCACAATTATACCCTATAATTTATATTGGTCAAACAAGCAGAACCTTGAGGAAAAAAATCCATAAACATCAGAAGATTTACACTTCAGACATCTCACACTCAACATATGCCAGTAATTTGAAATAATTTGGACATGATTTCAACAACAACTACGAAATTATCCATTATAAAAGTAAAAGTACCAGACTCACACTATTGAAAGCAATAGAAATTAACAGGTACCAGAACCTTAAAATTCTTCGCAATGAGTGAACAGGTGTCCGTGTTGAATATTTTTGCTTAGTTATATTTCCGATTTTTATCCATAATGTGTACCCCCTTCATTGCATATTTTTACCTATCTGTATTTGCGAAAATTGACTATTATTTCAACCCTCATTTTTCAAATTTTTGCATAAACCATAGTTATGTAAGATATGGAGTTGTAGTTTTCATAGTTAGTTTTAAATGAGAACCTGCCGAAGCTATAGTGTTTCGGAAACACTGAAAATTGTTGTAAATTAATGAAAATATTTTTCATTATTTCATTTAATCTCGAGATCAATTCTCTAGATGGAGCTGAAAATTTGTATTAAGATATGTCTGAGAAAACAACAACAATTTCATGTGTCGAGAATATTAATATTTTTGGAATGAGTTGATAAGTTTTGACAGACCAACTTATGTACTCTGATGAGTCAATATATTTGCCTATTCGTTTGCTTGTGACCATTTTCAACTCAAAATTTGAAAATTTTGAAATCTGGGACACGCTCTTCAACATTTTAGACATATTCTGACTTCGATATTTAATCTCTTTTATAAATCTCAAAACACAAATGCGATGAACTGACAGAATGGAGTACTGTAAACAAATTAAATAACAGGTGATACTGAAATTCCGCGAGAGTATATGGGAGAATTTTGCTAACACAGTGAGAAAAAGGGGGCTTTTTGAACGGTCAATTTCAGTAATTTCTTTGAAATAATGTATATACTACTCTGTCAAGAAAGTACCAGGAATTTTCAATTAAAACAACATTTTTCACCTTTCTCATGCCCAAAATATCAATCAAAATCGTACGTGCGGACTCGTGGGATATCTTAAGATCATGTGCTATCTCTCTCAAGCTGGTACGACGGTTTTCCAGCACCCTTTCCTTAATTTTATCGATGTTATCTTCGATCGAAGCCGTCGATGGGCGTCCACTTCACGACCGTCCTTGAAGGCTCTGTACCACTGATATGCAAGAGTTTTCGATAGAGCATTATCACCAAAGGCCTTTTGCAACATTTTCAATGCATCGGCACACGAAAATTCATTTGCAACACAAAATTTTAAACAAATTCTTTGCTCAACGTAATCACCCATAGTAAAAATCGGCACGCACTCTGACATCGACTGACTTAATCAGCTGTTGCAAACACACTAGTTGACAGATCCCGCTCAAGCTTGGCATAGTAATTAAGGACAGTGGTACCAACCTAGGAAAAAAAATTTTTACCTGCCTCATTGCCCCGCCAGATTTAAATCGATAATTCCCGGTACTTTCTTGACAGAATGTATATGCATTCTTAATTTGTTCTCGCTTTTGTCGGAAACAAGGGGATTTTATTCTAGATATAAAGCGCTCAAGTTTTTCGGCAACATCATAAATGGGCCAACAGAAAATTAAAATATCAAGATGCAGTCATAGCGATAAATAAATGCAGCATCTGCTGTGGTTTAATAGGGACTTTCGTTGACCTTCACATAATTCAAAACCACTTATTATTTTCTCACAATAAATTTCATTGTTGGCAAGTTTTCCCTTTATTAAGGAAGCCTGGCTACCTTTGCGATGCTCATTTATTTTCAAAATGCAATTTGTCACACCTCCTCATCCTCTGATTTAATTTTGTTCTGTACGCACGCAAATTTGGATTCGTTTCATCACTAAAGAAAATTCAACAAATAATAATAGATAAATTGTGGGCCATCTAGCGTTTGCATTTTGAAGTAGTGCTTATTTCGAGAAGGCAACACTTCTGCCATTCGTGATTTGACAGAGTTAGTTTAATGTTTGACAGTAACGAAATGGGTCGATTTACGCTTGGGCAAAACTGGGAAATATTAAAAACTTATTTACAAAATGGTGAATTTTCAACCCAAACCTTTAGAAATTTAAGTGGAAAATTCGATAGAAATTAAATGCCCTAAATTTGTGGATCGATTTGTTCGTAAAAACTGGATCGTTACTTGATAAAACAACCCGTTCAGAATGTGGCATCAACTGGTCATCGTATTCAAGAACTGAACACTTTTCGTACTTCTCTGAGGATAATTTTGCATAAAGACCTTTAAATGTCAAGGTTCAACCTTTTTAATAAACTCATAACATCGAGAAAATATTCATTTGTAGCCAATCAAAAATGCAAATTTTAAATGGCCCATCAATTATAAATCCGGAAAAATTACCTGACTGTTATTGAAAATAATACAATATATTTTATTCAAAATAATCTCCATCGCTTCTATACAATATTGACATGGTCGAGTTTTCGGATAAAAATGAGTTAAGTCTGTGGAAGCTAGAAAAACTATTAACCCATCTAGATGCTCTTTTTGGGGAAAATCAATCTGTTTTGGAACTAATTTTTATAGGAGATTTTTTTTCGCATTTGTTGGATCCACTATTGGAGAATCCAAGGTCAAAAGTAAATCTGTCCGTAAACACTCTATTTTTCGAACGGAACCAGCTAGAGATTTGAAATTTTCAGGTTAGCATTGAAGACATAAATATCTCGTTAAAGGAAGTAATTGGTCTATTGGTTTCTGAGTTATCCACTTGAAGTTCCGAAACTACTGATCCGATCGAAATGAACTTTGGTATTTTAGTATACAGGATATCCCAACGAGGGGGACGAATTTCCATCATGAGTTTGTTCCGAAAAAAACACTCCCATGAAGGTGGTATCAACCACCAACATTTTTTGAATGGAGAAGGGATGTCGATTGTTAGTTAATCTGAAAGTTATTCATGTTCTGTACACAACTCAGTTAAAATTTTCAAAATCGGTTCATTATTCACGAAATAATGTAATATTGATCTTACCGTCAAAAGGTGATTCGTTTCATGAATAGAAAATAATTCCGTCTTGATAAAATAATGTAATTTCTCATATTTCCTATTATCTGGCACAAACTCACAGACAACTTCCACCAGGTGTGTTAAGTCAGGTGCATTGCATAATCAATCATGGATATAGCAAATATCGTGACTCATATTCAAAACCAGGGAGAATATTTGAGGATTCTGTGGATCTTTTTGTTCTGAATTAATAGTTTCGAAATTTTTCAACAAATATGCCGAGCCATAATTTTCTTCGAAACATTCCATTCTAAAACTGTATTTCCCGAATCTAATAATGTTATAATGTTTCGAACAGTTGTTGCTATCAAGTGTCCATCCTAAATTTCGACCTATAATTAAAATTCGCGACATACTTTCTAAAAATTGTTGCTTAATCGTCAGTTTTTTTTTGTGTAGCGTTAACCGGGTCTGTGGGAAAGCAGGAATAGTTATGGTTCATTAAAGTTAAGTCCGACTTTAGAAAAGTTTCGTTCCAGTTTTTCAAGTCGCATTAATAAAATAATATATTATTTTAATAGATTGGGAACAAATTTTTATTTTATTTTTTCGGTATTTTGCTGTAGTGATGGATATCTCGTAAAGTATCGATCAAATAATTTCCGATTTATGCTCGTTGTCGAGGTGAAATTTCACATTAAAAAAAAATTCCTGCTGTTTTTTGTTTGGTACATTCAGTTGTGAATTACAGGATGTTAAAAATGGAAGTCAACAAATTCAGTAGATTTTACAGTCTTTCTTTGATAAAGGCGAAATTGCCAGGCGGCTGAAATTGTTATTGGTGTTTGTGGTCGTCGAGCAAAGATTGTGAAAATCGATTACTAAAGTTTTTCGCCAGTAATGCTCCTATGAGAAAGGCTTTATGAAGCTATCTTTAAAATAGCAACAAATTATAGAACAAAACGCTGCATATTCGACCCAAATCGGATAATCTGAAACATGTTAAATAAAGTCTAGAAGTTCACGCAAAAATAATAGATTTTTTCACAACCTATTATGATTATAAAATTCTTATAAATATAGCCATTGTTTCATTGTATGTTTTTCTATATGGCAGTAACCCATGAATATTTAAAGGTTAATCGTGTTTGTTATCTATCCTCTACCTTCATAAGAAGAAATAAGAAATAAGAAACAAGATGTGTAAGCAAATTTTAATACAATAATACAGATTGCAAATGTATCAGCTGGGAAATTGGAAGTTAAGTAAATTGATTCCACACGAATTTTCAAATGATAACAAACTAAGTTTATAAATAGAAAACATCTTCAACTTCCCCTAAGTTTTATCGTTTAGGCAACAATTGCTAATTTGCGGAAGTTAAAATAGTTTTCTATTTAT
Organism: Megalocaria dilatata; assembly: GCA_034642435.1. NCBI lineage: Eukaryota > Metazoa > Arthropoda > Insecta > Coleoptera > Coccinellidae > Megalocaria > Megalocaria dilatata. Next base: position 37,250,663 of record CM067855.1, read on the forward strand.
AAATTTTAAGATGAATTTCCTTCTAGTAAAACCCGAAACAAATTAAGCTGTTTTACCCTCTATTTCGTGTGAAAAAATTAAATATTTTTTACACATACTGTGATATTGATCCATAAAAAACTGTCTGAACTTTACCGGAAAACGTAACCACATTGAAATGTTATTGTCCTGACATTTCACAAGGCGACTAAGACATTTTCGTTCGTCAATTTTTTTATTCAAAATATATGAGGTTTCAGAAAAGTCTGATATAGTTTATATCACCTTGACGAAAGGTCATCAAGACATGTATACAGGTGACCCAGAGTAGGGGTCACCCAATAAGAATAAATTTCCCTTTTTCACTTTCGAAACATGAGTATTAAAATTGGAAAAAATAACTAGTTTTTGTGCAATAATTCCAAAACGGCTGAAGATGTTTTGATGCTACTCAAAACAGCCATATTGCTTGTTGAAAGTTATTTTTTAATGTTTTTGGCAAACTTTTAATATTTTCAGTGGCCTAGATAAAAACTCCCCCAATTTGAACGCCACTGAAGTTTTCCCAACCTTTCTGACGTAATTGAAATTCTGGAAGATTATTCTTCAGGAACGGTACTGTTCGAAAATTCTAAACTTCACTGTTTAAGAGAAAATCGGCCTCAAACCATTTGAGATTTAATTTTTCATAAATAAAGACATACTTGAAAATGAATAGAATTTTTATTCAAAAATCAAAGAAGTTGAAACAGAAAGTAAATAAAATTAGATGTTTAAAACGAACACAAATGTTTTCGATCTAAGCAGTCAACCTTCGCCTCAAATTTTCCCGCCTGTCAAAAAAACTGTGAACCAGAACACATCCCAGAATAACTAAACGATTTTTTTCTGTAGACAAGTAATCTAAGTGTTTTAGGTTCAATATCCTCAGGTATATTTCTGAAAAAAACGGAATATCCGCTTAGTCTTGGAACCATCTAGAGTAGACGTTGGAAATGCGCCACCCACAAAACGAAAAATTGCTCCTGGTGCGTTTCTACTTTCTTGGACATCCTTAAATATAGAATGAACTGATGCCCGTCAACTTTTGGCAATGACCCGAGCTGAGAGAATCTCAATGTTAAGCCATTTATTTTTAATACGTCGAATTGCGATTTTGGCCCCAGCATTCCTGAAAACTTGAAACGGTGCCAACTATTTCGCTATTCATCTCGTAATATGCATTTTATTTCACGTCACCGTCTATTCAGATTTACTATACGAGTATACATTGTCATGAAAGTTACTTTGACAGAATTCCATGAAATTTTATATGAAAGGTCAAAAAGCACTACAGGTTGAGAACTTGGATTATTCCGAATCAGAACTAAATAAGGTACACCGGACAACAATGTCGCTTTTTTAAATTAAATTCAAACGAGTTAATTATTAATGAACTTTTATTTTTTATCAATAATGTAAACACCTTCGTTATCAACAACATTTTGCAATCTAGAATGCAAATTTTCAATGCGTGATCGATAAAAATCAATTGGTTTTTGAGTAAAATATCTCGAGATGGTATTTTGGACATCATCCAAATTCTCAAATTTTTTTCCACTAAGAAAATGTTGTAGCGACTGGAATAAATGGAAATCCGAGGATGCGATATCGGACGAGTATGGTGGGTGAGGCAGTACGTCTCACCCCAATTCAACTTTTTCCAAGGTTCGTCTTGAACAGTGTGGTCTTGCATCGTCGTGTTGCAGAATAACGCTTTTTCTGTTAACGATCGCCGGATACATTTCGATTGAAGATTGGTTCCCTCAATCCAATCGTTCACAATAAAGATTTACATTAACAGTTTGTCCAGGTTTCAGCACTTCAAAATGAACAATTCCGCGTATACTCCACCAAACACACAGAAGCGCCTTTTTGGGGTGTAAACCCGGTTTCGCAGTACTTCGTGGTGATTAATTTGAAGAGAGCCACTGCCTTTCGTGTTTTTGATTATCATATAGGAGCCATTTTTCGTTTTCAGTCATCAAGCAATCAAAAAACGGTCTGTATGGTGCCGTGGAAGCAATACGTTGCATGTGTGGATCGATTGACTTTGTCCTCTTTGTACAGATTATGGGAAACCCAAACACCTGCGCTTAGTTCTCCAATCTGCTGCAAATGTTCTTGGATGGTCGACCAAGGTTGGTTAAGTGTTTGAAAGTTCCTCGATTGTCTGACATGGATTTGCTTCTACTTGTGCCCTTAGCATATCGTTGTCTAATGTTGTTGGTCTTCCTGATCGATAGGAGTCAGAAAGATCAAAATTACCTGATCTAAACCTAAAGAACCATCTTTGGCATTGACGAACGCCTAATGCACTTGAATAAACATCGCAAATGTTTTTTGATGCAACTGTTGCGTTACTGCCCTTGCGAAACTCAATAAGCATACAATGCTGGATATGCTCTTCTGGTATTTGGCTGGCCATTTCAACCCAAATTGCAAAAAAAGTCAAATAACAGAAAAGGCGTTATTCTGCAACACGACAATGCAAGACCGCACTATGCAAGCCGAACCTTGAAAAAAATTAATGAATTGGGGTGGGAGATAATGCCTCACCCACCATACTCGCCTGATATCATACCCTTGGATTTCTATTTATTCCGATCCCTACAACATTTTCTTAGTGGCAAAAAAACTGAATATTTGGATGATGTCCCAAATGTCATCTCGAGATATTTTACTCAAAAACCAATTGATTTTTATCGGTCCAGCATTGAAAATTTGCACACTAGATGGCAAAAGGTTGTTGATAATTAAGTTAATTACATTATGGATCAAAAATAAAAACTTGTTAAGAATTTATTCGTTTGAATTTAATTTAAAAAGCGACATTACTGTCTGGTCCACTTATATCCCAGCTTAATGTCTAGATCGTTTCCCTGGCTCGTTTTGCTGTGCCATGAAACAGAATTACTTTGTGTTGCCTATTTCCATATTGGTCGATCAATTTCAATCGATCATTTGCTAGTTATAGCGATCAAATTTAATTTCAAAATCCTAATAAAACAAGAATATTTTTCATGTAGATTACTAAGCAAACACGGTAGACTGAACTTAAATACAATATTGACTCGTTAAATTTCAAGTCAGTAAACCATTCGAAAATGCATTATTGTAAGGAGTTGCTCAATTATTTTGAAGAAAGTGTCAAATGTATTCGATGCAACCAATATAGTAGTGTCTTTTTATAAACATATAACAAATTCGCAAAAATTTCATCAAAAACAGAATTAGAGATCATAAGCAATTTCAGGAAAGTTTTTATGTAATGAAACTATAATATAATATAAACAAATATATAAAGTATTTTTATATCCTATATCCATCACCATTATCTTTGGAACAATCTATTTACTTCAATAACTCGATAGGAAATGGAATGATTATAATTGTCAGTTCTAGGTATTGTGCTTTTTTTTCATTAATATACCCGCAGTTTCTTCAACTTAATCAGGACTTGCATTTATTTCTTTATGTACGTGAATGAGATCTTCAAATGTCCTTTAACCAGGTTGGATATTTAGTTCTTCATAAAATTCGTGTTTTTGAGAGAAAGAAACAAAATAGAGAACGCACGGAGAGCTTGAAGGAATTGGATAAAAATACGCTTTTTGACATTTCTATAGGCACTATAATAATTTGAAATTATACTGAGAAATTATCAGAGATGTCGAGTACGTCCCCAATTTTTACTGAAGCACTTGGAATTCAATTGTAGAATTAAATTAGAATCATAACCGGAATTTTGCGTTTTATCTAGGATATCTTGTAATACTCGAGATTAATTTTTCACAAAGTAAATTGCTGAAACTGAAAATCATTTAATCGGAAAATGTGTCAAGATTGAACTGTTTCATATTGGACTTATTCCACTCACCTTTATGTTTAACTATATGGAACCTCTACTTTGGATGGTTTAAACACACATGATGATTTTTTTCATTATATTTGTCTTCCACGAACTTTCTCGATTATTATGAACAAATTTAATCAATCAATTAAAATTTCTATGGTTTTCACAAAAATGACATTATCCGAGTAAAAGTACTTCCTTGTGCCAAAAACAAAACTGAAAATATTCAACTTTTGGATGATCAACCAATTACTTTGAATTAGTGTGTTTTCGCCAGAAACTCGATAAATAAGCCCCCCCATTGTAATGCATGTAAAGTTCCAGCCAACTGCGTCAGACAAGTTTGAAAATCCTAACAGGATAGTGCAAGATGGGTGAATGTTTGTGGTGAAATTAAATTGTACGAATTTACAGTTTCATATCAATAGAATTACGGTGTTAAACTGAGTGATTGCTCTGATGATATACATTTTTTAATGGATTATATTCATCAGATTTTTTGAGCATCTATAAATAGAGACTTATTCAAAAAAACTCTTTTTTCCAGGACTCACCTCTCAGTTCCAAAGTCGCCCTCTTCAATGCTGTTGCAAACAGACATATGCAAAATCAAGCCATCAACCCATTTTCGAGTGATAACGTAATGGGCACAAAACCAAAAATTTCCAAAGAGGAATACGGCAAGTAAGTGAAAACATATCTGATTTAAGTCCCAATATGTAATCTTGTTTTCTGTTGCCTATCTATTATAATTCTAACGTACTGTGTATAAACTATAGGAGACTTGAAAATCTAATGCTTGTGGATAACCCAAGAGCTCATATGGATTCATAATCAATTTTACAAAGGTTTCCGTTAGCTGCACCAACTAAGTGGCATAGGCTTCCCCGTTTCCTTGGGTGGTAAAACCTAAAAAAAGCAATATACAAAAGAGAAGAATTATTCATATAAGTTTGTTCGTTAAGTAAGATTTGACTTTTAATATACTTATTTTTCTAGGGACCCTAACAATTCAAATTGTAACTTTTATTCTCAAAATGGCTTTTTCGCTATTTTGAAAGTTACACATTGAATTGTTAGTGTCCCTAGAAAAATAAGTTCATTAAAATTCAAATCTTACTTATCGTAAAAACAGATACAACAAACTGTTCTTTTGAATAGTTCTAGAGATCCTAGTAAAATGTATAGACACTTCTAGTAAATTGAATTCTTTAGATCCCTGTTCAAATGTTCACCTACCTACCTATATAAAAGCTAAATATTTCGTAAAACAAATTAATATCTGAAGAAGCTACTATGTTGGCGACATAATTGCTATATTGAAATAAAGAGGTGGAAGTTTTGAATTAAATTATTTAATATAACCTCTAAGAAAATATAAATGGAAATAAGTTTGTTTTGTGATTTAAAAAGTAACATCGCAGATTTTATTTATTATAATATTTCAATTAATTTTAAGAAGATGGCATTTATGAGATTATCAGATGTGCTAAGCAGAAAAATCATTGCTTTTGTAGAGCTGAGTATATCTCTGAAAGAGGGGCTGTTTCAAATATTTATACAGAATTCACAGTATTAGAAAATGCTTGGAAAAACAGAAGAAAAAGCAAACGAAGAGCTATTACTCAAGCAACGTGACTCAAATTGACTCAAATAGCTAGAAGAAATCCAACGGGAAATCATTGATAACTTTAGCGAAAATTGCTGTAAGAGCGGAAATAAGCTTATTTATCATTGAAAACGATTAAGAAACAACCTAATGCCAATGAATGATTTAGTAGCAGACAATTAATACTTCCACAGTTATCCAGATAAAACGAAAGAGATGGATTAACTAATAACTACCTTAGTCGACTGATCTTGTTTTTTGGGGAGTTCCATGAACCAGTAGGTCGAATAAACCAGCATGACATTTGGGGCGGGAGGGTGTGTCTAATTGTAATCTTCGAAAATAGTAGATGGTACATAGAAAGAATATGCCTTGATAAGTTCGAAGGGTCTCTCGACATTTGATTCGTATTCGCACTTTTTTATGGATCCCGCCGAAAAAAGCCTTTCGACTCACAAGAAGAGTATTTTTGAAGTTAGTCTTCTATAGCCCGTGCTACTTACTACTGCTTTAATTATTAGTATAAGACAGTAAGCGTCGGTGGGGTAGTGGTTTAAACACACAACTCATAGGCAGAAAATCCTCGATGCAGGTTCGCATTTAGCGTGAGAAGAAATTTTCGCGCTAAGGTAGCGTAAAGACAAATTCACAAAGCCTAACCTGAAGACCTTGCACAAAAGTATCGAAATAAGAATTTATCAATACAACTTGGCCTTTGAGGCATAAAATCTGAACGAGAGAAAAATGGCAATACCTAACCTAACCTAACCTAACCTAATCTGAAGACCTTGCACAAAAGTATCGAAATAAGAATTTATCAATACAACTTGGCCTTTGAGGCATAAAATCTGGACGAGAGAAAAATGGCAATAGAAGAAAAATCTAGCTGGTCTACATATTCCGGAACATATAGGAATAATAGTAATATTTTGGGTCGGGATCGTGCAACGCAAAACGGGTTCCTTTAATCCCTATGACTCAGAAAGGATTTTCTACTTATGCAAATTACTACCGTACTAGCCGAGTTGCCTCAAAGACGGAAGGATTATTACGCTAACCTGCTCACCTCCGACCTTAATCCCATTGAGCATTTGTGAGATATAGTGAAAAGAACAGTTACAGCTCGTCAAAATAACTCTGACAACATAGAACAGTTCTTGAAGAATGAGGGGACCAACCTCAGGAATAAATCGAGAATCTTATTGGAAATATGTCCCAACGAATTCGTGCTTACTCTGAGGCAAGAGGTAGAAATGCGGATTATTACTATTCCTTTATGAAATGGATTTACTTCTGATATTATATCAAAATTTTATTCCGCACTTCTCCATTTTTGCATGAAATATGTTTGAATTAACTATATTTCGATGTCCAATAATATTTTCATTAAGAAGTTTGGTTGTGTGTACGTATATGAAGGAAATGATAATAAATTAATAAAATATTATTTTCAGACCACCAAAGGGATCTTTATCTGAATCCAGGGCTTACAAGGCCACAATTGCAGTATGTAAAGAAATGTTGGAACTTTGTGAAGTCATACATGAAAACGGTGAATATCTGTTTACTCCAGAAGAAAAACCAGATGATCCTAGAAAAGTAATCAGTTTTGGAGAGTTATTCACGGTAAGTAATCAAATTAAAAAATTCTTCGATGTACGATTTCTTTGATTTGTTACTTGAGAAAAGTAAATCGAAATAATATACTATTTTCGCTGGTTCAATATTCCAAAATGATCTATCTAGTCTGATCAAATTCTCGATTTCATCTTTTATCGTTGTAAAATGTATCAAACGAGCACTATAGATGAAACATCCGTAGTTAAATTCAATTCTATCTGACCGTTGGTAATTGCGGTCGGTAACTTACCAAATAAAGAACTCGAGACTTGAAAATTGACAGATTTTAAGTTCGTGAAAGAGCAATATCCATCCATTAGGTACGTCCTAAAACAAGCTGATTCGAAATTCTGTTTCATTATTGCTTCACAATTAAAATAACCAATTATAACAAAAACAATGTCAATTTGTCAATTTCAGTGACACGAAAAAATCTAACTGTTTGAATTTGCAATTGCTTCAATTAGCTTGAAGTCGAAATTTTAAAAATTTCATGTCGTGTTCTGTTACTTAGGTTATTTTAAGCGCGATTGTGATTTGAAATATATTATTATGTCAAATGTCAGTTCAGTATGAACAACCAATTCCGTGATAATTACTATTGTTTTGACTCAGGTAAATTTATTGAAATATTAGATAATTGGAGAATTCAAGCGGAATGGAGCAGAAAGATATCCAGTAGGGAACTTTTTAGTTTATTGAGATGAACTCTTTAAACAACATATGTGAAAAAATTGGCGAGTATGCGAATAAATTCAATATTTGGATATGGGTATTTTCATGTCAGGGAATATAACTCATCAGAATGAAACATTGCCTAATGAAAGTCGCAAGATAAGAAAGATTCGTATATTAAAATTTACCAATAATTTTGATTCCCTCTCGAAAATTTCTTACGATTCTACGGGTCATTATTTCACCATCTATTTAACGCTTCTTGAGAATATCAAAAATACGTAACTTGTGTTCGCATCGTAGGCTTCATTAATATAAATTAAAAATGACATTCAGTATTGAAAAATAGTGCTACTGTCGAATTTTCCACCATACATTTCGATATCAACAAAACATACATTCAATTTTAACTACATATCAAGGAAATAAGTGTCATAGCAACGGATCACAGACGATAACCTCAAAAAGGGCGTTTACGTTCTTCCGTAAAGGTCCGTTTCGGTTACGCCCATTTAGAATATTAAAGAAATAAGTGACCATAGACGATAACCTCAAAAAGGGTTCTTCCGTAAAGATCCCTTGCAGAGACGCCCATCGCGAAACCCCGGGTACGGATCAAAAGTCCAAAAATCGAGCTAATGGATAAAGCTATTATTTTTTCCGCACGATTTTCCTTGCGTTCGTTACGAAAGAAAATGCGACATTTCTGAAGGTTTCAAAGTAAACAAAAACCACAGAATCAAAGGCTACGAAGCTCCGCCCACCTTGAACACGTTTCGCTACGACATACCGGAGTGATCAGAGAACCGCCCGAAAAAAATCGATCGATCGAAAAGGCGGATCAATCGACTTGCTAGAAAAAATTAAAACAGAATATCAGAAATTTTGTAAAACCTCATTAATTCATTCAATTTCTTATTGAATCAAAATGTCTTAGAAACACAGTTTCTATTTAAGTAGACATATAATTCTCAAATATTATACACCACTCAAAAATATGAAGAAATGTATAGAAAATATAGAATATTGACAAAAATAAAATGACATACTTAGCCTATTTGTTTTATATGAACATTATGAATAACAAATTCTATACCATAAAATGCTCTATTGAGGAATAATTTTTGGTATATAATTTGTTATTCTCAATATTCATATGAAACAGCTGTATTGGCTATCTGTTGATTAATTTCTCTCAATCCCTACTTATCCCTACTAATATTATAAATGCGAATGTAAGTTTGTTTGTTACGCTTTCACGCAAAAACTACTGAACCGATCATCATGAAACTTTGTACATATACTCTTGAAGGTATTAGAAGTAACATAGGGTACTTTATATTTAAAAAAAAAAATTTTTTTACGAAAGATAAAACAATTGTTTGTCAAAAAATCGTCAAATTTAGCTACTTCAGTAATGAAGTTTTACTATTATTATACCCTTACCCTTTATCTTTCATACTTATTTAATGACTCCACTGCGGGCGAAGCCGCGGGTAAAAAGCTAGTATTCTATATTTTCTATAGATTCCCATATATTTTTTAGTGTTGTATGATATTTGAAAATTCTGTATGTCCACTTAAATGGAAAGACATTTTGATTTAATTTTTTTAAACTAAATGATGTAGAAGTTTCACTAAATTATTGTTTTAATATCCAAAATATTCCCCTTTATCAAGGAATATACATTTCAAATTAAAATTAGATATTATATACGTATTAGGGACAAAAGGTATTATGGTAAGGAAGTAACACCACAATATAGAGAATATCGAAAATTTTATCCCTACTAGAGAAGCAATATTTTTTTTAGTATTAATTTGTTGACTGCTTGGACAAAAATATTGTTTTTTTTTTCAGATATATACAGGGATTTCAGATAAAGTTGTAGGCCTGCTTCTGAGGACCAGAAAACACAAATTAGTTGAATTTGAAGGAGAATGTTTATTTCAAAGAAGGGATGATCATATTCCAATAATATTATTAAAACCAATAGCAGAGATTAGACTCATTTTCAAAGAAAAAATCGACGCAGCTAAACAAGCCTTGAAAGAAAATGAGGAACTACAAGATCAACTATTATAAGCAAATAATTGAAAGTATATAGTGAAAAATATTCCGGAAAGTCTTCATTCAAAAAAAACACAACTAAGGATAATGACGAAATATCAGTCAGTAGGTAATCAGGACCAGAAAGATCATAAAATTTAAAAGAAATACTTGATAAACTGCTAAGAATGGTGATAAATTTCAGTTTTTTAAGTACTTCATGTAATTTTTCTATTCATTAATTTATTCGTGATATTTAATTCCATAAATAACATCTGAGTTTTCTTCATAATCATTAATTTACTTCATCAAGACACAAATAAAATCTTACATCACTTGAATGATTGGGGCTGTTAAAATATATCAAATATTTAAATTCGATATGATAAATATGAAATATTCTTCCCAACAAAAAACTATAGTTCATTGTCAATTTCAGATAAATTTCGGTATAAGTGATATGTAAAAATTAGAATGTTAAACTGTGAAGTGAGAACTAACGTAAGACTTAATGAAGATATATATTTAAATGATAAGTTGATGAAAATAAATCTTGTGATAAGTTTCATTTTGACAGAATTCCTGCTAGTTTTTAAGTGATTATATGTATGTATGAAAGGTGTGATAAGTGGTTTAGATGTACTAAATATAAATACTTTTTTTAAAGAGCTTTTGTTACCCCTTGAATAAAATGAAAATAATATCACTAACTGTTAAATTTAAAAATAATACAAGGATGTATTGGTATTTACTTAGTATACACCCCCCCTGTGAGTAAAGAGAATATTGCGATAGCACAGTAACGAACAATAACTAATTAAAAGTGTCAGAATGAAGTTTCACTTCATCAGAGCTGTGCAATAAGACACAAAAATGCAAAAATACAAAGATGCAAAAAAAAAGTTCACCAAAATTTTAAAAATCGGAGAATCGAACCATCAAGTACCTTGGTGTTCAGCATCTATCATAAGCGACCATGATAAATTGGATTATAAGTTTCAAACGAGGTATATTTTCTATTGAAAATGAATACCGATTAGAGAAACCAGTTACTGCGTCTGCCCATGAAAATATCGATACCCGGTTCATTAAATGATTTTATTAGACCGTCGAATTGTGTTAAAACGAATATGTGAGGTATTTAATATTTTATATGAAGGAGTCCACCACATTCTTATGTCGATTTGGACCTGAGAAACATTTCTGCAAAATAGACTCTCGAAAGTCTGAATGTAGACCAGAAGCATGCAAGGTTGGTGTTTGATCTAGGTCTGAAAAAGATGAAGGCTTCTTAAACCGTGCTGATACTATGGATGAAACTTGGGTACATTTCTACACCTAAGAAACAAAGCAGCAATCGTTGAAATGGACACTGATTTTACAAGGCCCTAAAAATTTTAAGTTATAAAGCCTGTTGGAAAAGTTTTTGCTCAATATTTTTGGGATAACAATATATTAACGGGAACATTAAAAGAAATAGAAAAAGAACAATATACCTATCATAATTTTGAGATTGTAACATTCCTCAGTTTAAATGTATTTATCAAATCCAAATAAATATTTTTCACATTATACATTATTGTAAAAATTAGTACTAGCCTATAAATAACAACAACAAATAACAATGATCAGCTGATAAAGTAAGGTTGTAAAGTATTTTAAGAATGGACACCATAGATAAATCAAATGTCAAATTTTCAATTTTCATCGAAAAAAGTTATCTGGTTAATTGTATTCATGAAAGTACCTTAATTTTTTATAGATAGAAAAATAAAATCTTATGTACAAGTTGATAAAAATCATTGATAGTGTAAAATTAATATAACTTTTCTTCTACCTAATGAAATAAAAATGATAACGATGTCAACTTTCTGAAAACCTCCTATATTAATATAAAAAAGTCCACATACCTTTGAATACAATTGTTCTTCAAGAATTTCTTGTTTATTGTTTACGATAGCAAATGTTAAGCTTCACTTAATCTTCGATTTACTAAATGTGGTGTAAGTACTGTGCTGATGGATGTAATTATACACAGTTGACTGCTAATGAAACAGTAACACTGTATTTCCGTTTGTTTTCATAATTGTTCATTACATCAATTTTCTAAAAATTATAGAATAATTAGGGTAATGGTTTATCTTCTTCTTAATCTCTGTGGGTAGTTTTCTCATTTGGAAATTAAAAGTCATATTTCTGAAATTGTTTGTACCAGTACAACCAATTTAAATTGTTATATTATTATGAAGTTATGATTTGTTATACATTATTTTCACCCATAAAGAATTAATAAGTTTACGTTCTATATATATAATATTGTATTTTCATATTCAGAATGGCTTGTAGAGCTATGTCTATGCGTTAAAGTTTTTCAAAATAACTATAAAATCATAAATTATTTTGATTGTTACTCTACTGATAATTTTTATTCTCAATAATACATAAGTAATAAAAAATAAAAAGTAATTAATTTCCAACAAAGGTAGATAGAAGGTGCAAAGTATTTTGCTTGGCTTAGTTTTTAGCTCAGTAATGGAGTGCACATAAATAGGTGAATAGGACACCGCAAAATGTAAAATATCCAAATATTCTATCAATTAAAAAATTATCGAGAAAAGCATGGTAGCTTTACGCCCTTGGTTATATCACCTATGCAATCACAAAATTATACATTAGCCATCGTTCTTTTACATCTAAATGCTAAATTTTAAACTCGAGCATAGCATGAAGTCGCCTCCAAATGTCCACTCATTTACGTTTACATTTTTCACTTCTTGCAAATGATTTTGAAGGGAAACTGCCATTCAGTTTCTCAAAGCAGCAGAAATGAAAAAGTGCTATAGACAGTAAAAAACCGGTGATACAAAATGCTGATAATAGTTTCTAGGAATTTAGATGGGAGACCCTTTTTTTGTCACTTATTGAAACTTTTTTTTTATCCAAGCAATGAATAATGATAAAACCATCATATACAAATATAAAAGTATGTTATGTTTTAGCCAAGGCAAGATTTAGATTGGTTTTTAATAACACTATTATATTTGTCAAATTCATCTAGCATTTGTTCATTTTCAAATCTCAAAAGTTGACTTGTCAGAAAAATTTACTCCTACTGAAGTGATTCATTCTTTATATTCCATAATTCTACATATACTTTTGAACAAACAAAATTTCAAAAGTGTACATTCGTAAATTTGCTATTTGCTTAAAACTTTTCCCTGCCTAGTTAAAATTTCTGCGTTATTTTAAAGATGGTCATGATTACAAAGAGAAAGTTGGCCATATAGATAGAATTGATTCTGACTAAATCTTAGTATAAGAATGCGAAAAATCAGAATTGTTTTAATGCATCGAGGAGTACTAACAAAAAAATTAAAAAATTGATAAAAGTATATTGTAACCAGGAGTTGCAATTTAAACATAAATGACAATTAACAATGAACGAATATAAAAAAGCGATAGCACCAAAGTTCATTAGAACTTTTTAAGCAATGAAGGCTTTTCTTAACATAAACTAGATAACTTGCTTCAGTCATAAAATATACAAACTATAAGAATCAAAATTTCATACGTATATACACATAAAGTTGAATAAAATTTTACAGCATAAAATGTTAATCATGTATTGGAATAGTTTTCTTAAACTAATCTAAAATTCAATATTAAATAAAGTTCATATGAAGATACCTAGCATTAAAAAGTCAGACATATGGAATATACTAAAAAAGATCAAGATGTCCAATAAAATGTAAGTTCTCATGTTGATATACATAATTTTATTAATTATAAATATAATCATGAATACTTCTTAATGTATCATGTAAGTCACTTTTACTGAAATGCTCAGAATATAAAATTTTACTTATATAAAAATTATCTCTCACTCTTATATCCATATAGTAATACACTTTTGACAATATTTTGGTTGATAAAACATCTGCCCAGTTACGTTATAAAATAATCCATAAAAATGGAGACATAAAAAAATTGTTGATATATCAAAAACAATAAATATTTTTCTTCAATGTAAAACATTATTCAACAATTTAACATTAATTTATTACAATATTTTGGCATTTAAAAACAATAAAGCTTGGGCAACTATGACCAGAGTGATATACGATAGTAGAAAAGAGTAATCAAAAGAATATAAATAATACAATATTCTCCAATTGTGAAATATAAATAAAAATATAATATAATGTGACTAGCCCATAATTAAAATTATGATATAAATAAAATAAGTATCATCTCAGTAGTACACTTCAAAATACGTGAATATTTTTTGTAGAATTTAAACATTGTATTTGCCTGAAAGCCTAAGTACTAATGTTTCTTGAAGAAAAAATCATAGAATTTCGCGATCAGTATATTGTATATAGAAAAAACAAAGTCAAATTATGCATTTCAGTTGAATGTAGCATATATTTCTCCTAGAAAATAATACATCAACTACAATACAATACAAAACCTACAACTTGTGATTAAGTTGTTAATGGGAAGAAGAATTTTTCTGAGTAATGTTTTTTAGAGGTATGACTTTGTTTATTCTCAATATTCGATCTAATTATGATCAAAGTATGACAATATTGTTGAAAATGTTAATTAAATTTTGTTAATTTATCATAATATTTAATCATACATACTATAAAAGAATTTTGAGCTTTTGACTCTACGCAGGCATATGAAACTTACATGTAAATGTAATGGAAATCTAGTGATAATAATGCCCTATTTAATATTTCCGCACAGACCAGGCACATTCTTAGAAGTTACATTTAATATTTGAAACTTTTAAAGCCAATTTAGCAACAATTATTCATTCTTCCTTTGAGGAGGCTTCTAGGATACATATTTCATGTTTGTGAAAATCCTAATATTCTTTATCAAATACAAGGGGCCCGAAGAAATAATGCTCAAAAAGTATATTTTTATGAGGGGTACCTAAATCACCTATATGCGTCGCCATATTGTTTTTGTATAATTTTTTTACTGAAGGCATAAATGAATATTAATTTCCATAACATAAAATATTGAACAGAAAATGAGGTTAGACCTTAAAGAACATGACTGAAACTTTAAACGAAATATTTAGAAAATAATCGAAAAATATTTAAAATTTCTATATAAATAACCAAAAATAGACCTTGATAGGGGCTTCTTTTCTGTACTTAGACCATAAAGAAGTAATCTATTCAATGTTAATAGCTGAATTAGTTGTGAGGAAAATAAATATTTTTTTAGTAAAGAATTGGATTAGAAAACATAAATTTCACCTTTGGATATCACTTCTCCGGCCACTCTGTATATCAAATAATTACAGAACTACTGTAGATGAATTATCTAACATTCATAAAAAATTTGGTAAATAGAGTGAAGAACCAAAAACTGGCTTAATAAATGAAAAGAACTAAACAATAGACATCAATTATTTCGTTAATTTGTATCCATAATTGCAGGTGATAATATTGATATAAACTATCTAGGATATATTTTATACATACATCATTAGTCATTAATCTACTCCACATAAACTCTTTTGAAACTTTAAATACTTCTAAAATTTATTAAAATTTGAAAGAATCAGTCCAACTTTTAACTTCATAAGGAATAAAGGTTTTCTTGAAATAATGATAGATGGTCGGTCTAGCCAGAATTATTCATAATATTTCGGTCAAAATAAGTTTTATTTCATTTCAAATGGGAAAAATTTAAAAACAATTCAATATAGTCCCCCTTCATAAATAGTTATTTACATTCCAAGTGATAACTAAGCATTAAACTTTTTTCACTACTAATGGGCTGAATTATTTTTTTCATTAAAAATCAGTATACATTTTTATTTTTGACTTTTTGATCACTACTAATTCAGATAATTGCATTTTCAATTAAATTGAAAAAAAGGGATATTTTACATTTTCGTAGTTTGACACTCATAAATTATTGTAAATTAAGATGTTTTAAATCTCTTGTGTAATTACCAGATTCGATTTTTTTGATTCTTTGAATCACCAACTGCTATCTTTACTGGAACTTTTTACAATCGCTTGTAGTGGGACATTTAAAAATATTTTATTAGATATTATTTATGAATATTTTTTTACAGCCGAAAAAGAAAGGAAATTTTTACCATTTTGCTTTGCTTTTTCCAACTTTCTAAATCTACCAATAAATGCAACTGATTTAAGCTTAAAAGCTGCAATTTATTAGTTTTCCAGTTAGAATTGACTAGAAACGACATGGTCGCCATCTTGAATTTTAGTAATTAGCTCAGTTTGTTTTAAAGTGTCTAAAACCTTGGTGTGTTCAATTTCATTTGAATTACATAGAAATTTGGGTTCCAAAAGGTTTCTTTCACATACTGATCATTCGATTTTTTTAATTCTTTGTATCTCCAACTACAATTTTCACTGGAGCTTTTTTGTGGAAAACTCGTTTCATGTGGCAAGTTTAAAAATATTTTTCCAAGCTATTATTATTTATGATCACTTTTTACAGCTGAAAACAAAAGAAACATCTACCAATTTGATTTTTACAACTTTTTAAATTATCCAAATTCCATTAAATGAAATTGATTTACAGCTGCAGTTTATTAGTTTGACAGTTAGAACTAGTTAGAAACGATATGGTCGCCATCTTGAATTTTAGTAATTAATTAAATTTTGTTTGTTTTAATGTGTCTAAAACCCTGGCCTGTTCACTTATATGGAAATTTGGGTTCAAGAAGGTCTTTTTCACATATTTTATAAAAGGATATCACTAGAAGTTGGCATTCACGCAATATCATATGGCGACAATATTGTTTTTACCGAATTGTGCAGCGTCACCTAGTAATCTCTAGGTGGTATTGACGGATCAGCTGCAATTTTGAAGTTAAATCAATATATATGTTTTATATTCCCAATACTGATCAGAGTATGAATTATATATAGTAATTTCAAATTACAATCTTAAACACATACAGAATTGGAAAAATTTTTCTGAACTTGCTGACTGAAATGGCCAGAGAAACAAACCGACGCCATTTTAGAACGGCGTTCTAAACTATTCTAAAATGGAAATCTTCTATATATACAAAGTGCTGTCAACACAAAAGATATAAACAAAATAGAATCAGTGCATGAAATAGTTTTAGAGAGCTTTCAATTAATACATATGGTTTAGAAGATTTTAAATTACATCGTAATTAAAAGTAGAATTCTTGCTGTCAAGTCAATTTGGGTAACAATGGGGATATATATGTATACTAATCATCTAATAGAGGAAATTCTCCTTGACCTTGCAGTTAATATTATTTTCAAGAGGAAGAAATCTCAATATGTGTACATGTTTGGAAATCAATGGATCTTACTTACGTAGTTTGAAACTTGCAAATATTGATTTAGAATGTAATGCGATAATAGTGCATTCGTAAAATTTTTTACTATCGGAAATAGTGACATTGACTGGTTAAAAATTCTTGAGAAACATGTGAATTTACAACCTAAATACACCAAAATATGTACGTTTTGTATACGTTAAAATAATGATACATGTAAATTGAAAAAGAATACTTTTTCAAATACAACTTTTCTCAGTTGCAAAATTTTAAAACTCTAAAGAAAAACCTTTGAGAAGATTCGTGTAAAAAATATTAAATTACATGAATTTCTTGGCAATGACTCTGAAATAGGAGCTGAAATGTGGAGCAAAATTCAATTAATAACCCCTTATAATATTTTTTATACATACTTCTGTGTTAAATGACCTAGTGTAAATATTGAATCCTAAAGTAAAGTTTTTTAAACGAAATCCTAGTTTAGCAATGTAGTAGTGAAAAATTATATCATACTCAAAACCACATTAACACCACTAAAAAAGAAAGTATTTGTAGTTCCATAAATAATCTATATTGTGTAATTTATTCGTGCAAACCATAGTATTCAGCGAAATTCTACTGAAAATGATTTAACCTTAAATTATTTTATTCTGGGGCAACCATATTGAATCATACATTCAAAGAGAAGATGAATGTCTTCAATTAAGAGGCTAATTTTAAAATAGATACATTTTTTCTTACAATCAACTAATGGTACCAAGTTACATAGAAATAGTTTGGGTTTGAAATATCTATAGCTCAAATTGGCCTAATACATTGAAAAGGTACATGAAGTGAAACTGGAACACCAATGAGTTTGATTTCTATGTCACGTCGCCTTTCTTGGAGGTGGTGGAGGAGCAGGCAAGATCAGCGAACCTAAGGCTGATCCATTGCCAGGTCCTGAATGCTTACGATCACAGACAGGAATGTTTTCATAAACAGATGGTTTGATTAAATCATCTGGAGGCCTGAAAATTGATTGTTTCTGTAAACTCCTAAATAACATTTTGTGATATTGATTATGAACAAGAATATACAGGTTTGGTAGAACAACTTTTTGGGATGATACATATCAATATGAGTAACAGAGAAGAAAATAATAACAAATCCTATGAAGTGAATAAAGATAGAACACAACGTGGTGTATTTTCACATTTTTATCTTGCGGATTTTTATGCGACAACATCACTTTCTTTGGCATAGTAAATCACTGTTATATTCAAGGATACGATACAACAGAGATTTAAATATTTTCAATCTTAAGAAGCCTTAATAGCCATAATAGAAAAAATTTTATTCGATTCCCACTATGCAAATGAATCTATTATTCGATTTTCATATTTTCTTCAAATCTATTTTCTTTCAAATGCTTATAATGCTTACAAACAGAAGAGAATTGAATTTCATCACAAATTCTTTTTCATTAACGCAACACCCATGAGATGGTAGTAGTATTGAAAAAAATTACTCACCTAGGTAGGCAAAAATCTGAAACTACCCTTGGACCTTTCTTCACTTCATTTCTCATGATTACGGCAGTAGTTGGAGTCGGAGGAACATTATTGAGAGATGAAAGTAACGTTATGTTTCCCATTCCACTGCTTCCGGATGACAAATGATTGCTGTGGCAACTATATCGTATGTTTGTATATTCCCTGCCCATTTGGAGTGATTTCTTAAAAGAGAAAAAATAACGATAAATTTTTTTGTTGCTTTTGTTGACTGAATCAATTAACCAACATGGGAAGGAGATTGATATCTAGAGAGATATACTTTATATTTAATGATATATAATCCTAATCACCTTGAGGAATCAATTATCAAAATTTGAAAAAATGGAAGCAAGTTTTTAGAAACTACTATCATTTTAGTGTACATTTAAATTTTTTGGTATTAAAATAGAGTAATTTCTAAAAGCTTGTTTTAATTATGGTCAACTACTGAATAGTAATGGCTGAAACAGTTCAATACTTGACAGAATATTTTAAATAATTCCAACTGAAGAATGTTACAAGATATCCAGAGAAGCAATATCAAAATATTTGATGGATTCTGTCCTTACTTGATGTAAACTCATTTTCATATAGTAAATTAAATTAAATTTCCACGAACATTTTATTAATGAACAACAATTTTTTCACCGCACTGTTGTCTTCATCAGGTTCTACATCTGAACTGTGTAAGTGTGAGAAATTACATGGATCTTATATATGAGTATATCTATAGTGTAGAAAAAGG
This sequence comes from Megalocaria dilatata, assembly GCA_034642435.1. NCBI lineage: Eukaryota > Metazoa > Arthropoda > Insecta > Coleoptera > Coccinellidae > Megalocaria > Megalocaria dilatata. The sequence continues at coordinate 37,270,089 of CM067855.1, forward strand.
GGCTTAATTGGGGTTTGTCACTGACATTTCAAACTACTCAAAGAAGATAAAAGGAACTTAATATGGTGATAAAAGTTATTGGGGTTTATTGCTAGTATTTCTAAATTACAGGAAGATATTTAGTAGCGGTGGTCTGTTGACTTCTGTTTTCTTCGGAGGTAGATGCTCAACGCTGCTCTGCACGCAAAATATAAAATCAACACATTTGAAGAGTTTTCTGATTAACAAATATAATTCCACATATTCGAACCATTTGTTAGAAACAGGACATACTTTCAACCATAATTTTGAAATTTTATATATAGAAAGTAAAAGTTATGCCTTAAACCTGTTAGAGTCACTAGAGATAAAATAAATACAACAAAATTGGAAGAGTACTTAACAAAAAATTAGACCTAAATAACTCATCGCTGTTATATATATATATATTCAGATAAAATGGAATTTACGGAAGCCCCCTTTTTTGGGATTTAGTGCTCAATAAAAATTTTTGTACCTACTCTACGATAAATAGAAACCGATTTTGAAAACAAATTTAGTTATTCAAAATGTAGGATACCATCCACCTGAAGATACTACTGTGATAGCGAAACAATTGTTGTATTATAATAAAAATAAATATTTGGGAAAATCAGAATAACTTAATTTTATTCATTATATCAGTTCAGATTCGAGAACTTACTTGTTCAGCCTTTCTTCTTTCAGTTATTGTTTCTATGTGGTGTTGTACAGCAAGATATACAAATTTATATTGTGCTTCAGTTTGTACCATACCAGACCTTTGGGATCTAACCATCTGTACCGTTCTTTGTATATCTATTTCACAGTCAAGTCCTAGAAAAGCAGAACTATAAAACTGTATAAGGTTTCATAGGGACAATTGGCTCACCATATTTTTTAAGTTGATCTAATATCATATCTATTACAATAAAAGTTCCAGTTCTTCCAATACCAGCTGAGCAATGGACTAATATGGCGCCCGGAGGTTGATTCTGTGGAAGTTCTAGTTGTAGATTTTCTTGCTGTCTGTTAACTTCATGTAAGAAGTTCAAAACACAGCCTGGATCTGAGGGAACTCCATGATCTGGCCAAGCCTAGAAAGAAAGTGAGATCTTATATTAATTATCTATACATTTTTAGATCTCAAAATCACAAGAATAAATAATAAAAGTAACATTGCAATGCGGTTCATAGCATGGTACACCGATTATTTTAACTTCCAAAGTCAGTTAAATATTATAAAACAAATTGCACACAATAATGAATACCTTGCATCTCTGATAAACAAGTTGGTACACAACAACTAATTAGAAAATGAAATAAAAGAAATTCTGATTTATCTGAAAATAAATACGTTAGTCTGACTTAGGTAGGTAAAACTAGGATTGATACTTAAATTTTGAGATATAGCAACACCGATGTGAATAAACCAAATCTGACATTATCATCGTAAAATTTTACATTTTTAATGGTAAACGTACTCAGAACATGTTATTCGAGTGTTGTTATGTTTGTGATTAGTTTTGATGTGATTCTGAAGGCTATAATCAAAAGTGTATCAGACAATTATATATTTCATTGTTTGAAATATACATCAGTACCAATATAATATAGTAGAAATGGAAACATTTATAATGTCAATTATAAACTATATGCTCATTTTCGATCTTGATGGAAAACAATTTGAAAAATTGAGAACCATAGTGTGCACTTTCACAGTAAGAACAACTGAACCATAAGAAAGCCAACATACTGCAAGTAATACTAACAATTATAATAGATATACTTTTTACTGTCATTAATATTACCTGGAAATGATAGTGGTAAACTTTTCTTTCACTGGTACTTCCTTCCATGCTAACCAGGAATTCTCTGAGAGTATAATGAAGAGTAGATGATTCTGTTATATTTTTGACTATGCTCTTTCCATAAATTTTTGTATCACCCCTGTCTGGCCAATATCGTGCACATTTGTTTTTGCCCCGTTCTGTTTCTTTGGTTGTCATTACTATCACACGGCAATTTTCCTGCCATACCATATGCCAAAAGTCGCCCACAGTACTGGGTAAACAACCTGTTGAAAAAAATTATGTTCAACAACTGAAGCTTTATCTTTTATGGAATATAACTGATAAGGGACTGCTGATAGCTCACTGGCTAGAGCCCTGAGTTGGGAACCCAAAGGTTCCAGGTTCAGGCTCTGCCTAAATGAGAAAGAAATTTTCTAGTCTAGACAGGTTTCGGCCATCATTCACTATTGGGTCGAAAATTAACAGTGGTGTGCCTAAAGTGGTAAGTATTATTTTAAAGTATTTTGTCGTATTTATTTGCATAGTGACAGTTTTTGCTTCAATTCCATTCAAACTCATTTGGTTTGAATAGTTTATAATGAACTATGAATGTTATTTGTAATTATAAGCTGAACTCACCAAATACTGATTTTATATTTCCAATCAAATATTACTATTACCATAGAAGTTTTTATATTAACATGCAATATATTTTAAATAACGAAGGCGGCTAGATAAGAAATAAATCCTTACCCTGTGTAGCTATGTATGTTTTTCCACTGGGGTCACTTCCCATATCTCCTATAGAATCATCATTTTTCCACCTAATGTAATTTGCATTGATATAATCCGATCCGACAACATTAGGATCGACGTCTTTTAATTTCACTCTTGTATTGTCAAATGGTAAAATATTTTTATATCTATTCTTATTTCTATTCTCTGGCCTTGTTCCTTCGTCCCTGGAGTAGAGTAGTTTAGATTCTTGTTGTTGGAGCGATTCAAATTCTTCCCAGAAACCAGCTTTATATAGACCACTCGGACCATTTTCACTCTGGAAATGAGACAAACAAAATATAGTTTGAATACTTTTTAGGAAACACAAAACATTATTGTCCAATAGTAACTATGGCCACAAGTGAATAGAACTTTGATAGAAGTATGACATATAATTAAATGGAAAATGCAATCAGAACTAATAAAGAGTGTTCCATTTGAAATAATCATTTTTCAGTCACTTTTTCAAGCAAACAAATTGACCATGACTGTCTTCTATTGCTGCAAATGAGATTTCTTTAGAGCTGTTGTCTCCTAGTATCACTTAATGCTAAACCAACTTATTACAGTGTTACTCATATCAAACATACAATTTTTCAATGTTATGTTTTGCTACAGGAAAAATTGAAATGAACTTTCCTTTCAAAAAGAGTTCAAGGTAAGTGTGGAAAAACTTTCATGATAATCCATTGTCCAATTCGCCAGAAATATAACATGTACCATCCTCCTCCATGATGAATCACTTCCTATAAGAGGGAGTGTTTTTGAAGGTTTTATCAACAGGTAATAAAACTGTTCAAAAACGACTATATGAAACTTTAAAAGTTGCAAAGAAGGTGAAAAAAGTCATCGATAAAATAAATCCCAATACAACCCCATACATGTGTTCACACAAAATAAGAGCAACATAACATCTCAAGATAAATAAATCTAGCTTCATTTAGAATATGTACTGGCTATTCGACTGGAAATGAAAATTATCAGTAAATTTGAATACCTGTATCATTTTTATCTTGTTAATTTTATGAGGTGATTTTTTCTGAAATGTTTTATTCTAATGAGACAGAAAAAAGATAACCTTTGAAAACACCCATATAAAATTGAAACTAATGTAGTTCAACAATTCACCAACAAAACTAATTCAAATTATTCACAGAAGTTGTTCAAAGTATTCATTAGCTTTACACCTCTGCACTAAATTCGCGGATATGGACGATTTCACAATCTACTTGCTGCATTTTGCTTTCACTCTCCATATTCAACATTCAATATTTCAATAAATATGATATCCTTCGACAAACTGACTAAAGTTAAAAAACTCACAAGAAAGGATAAGTCATATGTAAAAGCTGTCTGAACTCGACCTTGAATTATGATTTTTGGTAAAATAGTTCATTTTGAGGATTTCTACCTTCTTTTAATAAAGAACTCAACTTTGCCTTATGCATTTATTAACAATATTAAAATTAATGTACATAAACCCACCTGTAACTGTTTCACCCTCGAGTGTATACCAGATGCATTTATCCTGGTTGCATTGAAGGGTTGTTTTAAATGAACTACAGTCCCCGTGGTTTCAACCATAGGGTTTTTCTTGTAATGCTCGATTAGGTCTGCTAAACTATTGAATTTCTCTCCACCACCAACATCATATGTATTGTCTGGAGTACATCTGATCATCACATGAGTTACCTGAAATCAGAGAAATTTTAATGAAACAATTGTTTTTAAAGTGTTAAGGTATCCTCATAATGAAAATATTACAAATGAAGTGAGGTGTTAGTGACCCCTATGATTCATTCATTATCTCATAAAAATTAAATCTGTGAATATATTAACGTTATAGAGACAACTTAATGAATATGTTTTGAATATCATTTGCCAAATTCGTCTTAATTAATTGATCAAAAAATTACAGACAATAACATTGAAGAAGCATCTATAAATAATGAATATATTTAAGCATCAATCTAAAGTTTAGATCACCCAGACAAGAAGACAAATGTATGCACCTAAACCTACATTCTATGAATATATACTTGGGCAAAATGAATATACCTTTCTAACATGCTCTGCACTCAATCCTTCTCAAATAAATATTTTTCAATTCAATCTGCAGTTCTAAGACATACGTTATATTATAAAAATTTCGGAGTAACGGGTTTTTCAATAAGAATAAGAATTGTATTTAAATAAAAATATAGCATAATTGATATGATGTGCTGAAATTTATTTCATTTGTAATACACATGCTATTATTATTATTTATAGTAAGCGGCCGTCTGTCCGCATTACCACTGCGTCCTCGCGGACTATTGTGGTTCGCCCCACCCACTGCGTCCTCGCGGACTATTGTGGTTTGCCTCACCACTGCGTCCTCGCGGACTATTGTGGTTCGCCCCTGATTTATATTTACTTGACGAGATTCAGTTTTTAGATAAAACCGATAATCTTGTTCGGGAGTAATTTTTCCAGATCGTAGTGGGCTATAATAGCCTGACCAAAGATATCGAATCTGATGCGACTCACCGCTGTGCAATCTGAGACAATGTGCATGGCTGTTTCAGTGACCTGTCATAATTCCGGCAAGTATTCTGAGTTTGGCCTTGTCCAGACCTATCTCTAGGTCTGCCATCTTCCAAGGAACGCCTTCGAATATTTCAGGCCAGGATGGCTCAGCCAGAAAGAATCTAGTCTTGAGTTCATTCTACCTGTTATCTCCCGCCTAGCCAGGTCATGTGGTATTCCCAGGAATGGTTCCGGGCCTACCAGAGGCAGCGTGGCTCCAGCAAACCCCAGCCGATCTGCCTCTTCGTTACCCAAATAGTTTGAGTGGTTCGGTATCCAAACATGAGTGATTCTGTTATGCATACCAAGCCTGTTTAGAGCTGGGCGGCAACTCCAGACTGTTTTCGATGTACAACAGCTGGATTTTAGAGCTTTTAGTACTGACTGACTATCGCTAAATATTTTGATTTTGCCGTGGTGGGTTTGCCGTTTTATCAGCAGATACGCCGCGGCCTCAATGGGATGCTGATTTTTGGTTTGCTCCCATAGACTCGCGCTTCCGTTCCGTTCGTTGTTTGCGAGCCGTCTGTGAACAAGCCGAGGTCGGTCCTCAATAGAACCTCAGCATGCTGGGTCCATTCATCTAGGCTGGAGACGATTACATTGAAATGCCTTTCCTCGCTCGTGACTTTTGACATTAAATCCGAGGGCATCGATAAGGTGCTGTTCGGTAAATGTTCGTTCAGCAGTCCTGAGCCTCCCCTCACTGTTGCCCTGCTACCCTGTCGATCGCCCGCGGGTATGGTGCGAAACACACCTGTAATTGCAAGGAAATTATGTCTCTGTAGTCAATTGAGCTTATGTTGGCCAATTGTTTGTTGGCCCTTCTTCCATCACATCTGCCTGCGCTTTAAATCACAGGTTTTACCTCAGATTCGCCTGCAGGTCTAGAATCCCATTCTGGCTTTATGACACACTTTGTCTAGGTGTGCATTCCAACTGAGAGTTTTGTCCGGGACTATTCCCAGGTATTTTACCTCATAGGTGAATTTTATTGTTTCACCACGGATTGTCGGCGGTTCTAATCCATCAAGCTTCCGTTTGTCGCGCTCCCCATGACATTGTAGCTTGACGCGCTGGGGGCGCTTATCTTGATTAGGATCCTAGTTTCATCCCGGTGAAATGGAGAATTAAGTGCTGATGCCTAAAATAATGCCACTCGCACCAGTCACTTGACCCGAGTGGTAGAAGATAGACCGAATGGTGCCCTAGTTTCACCGTAAAGGTGCAATGCATGGCCGAGCCGCGTTGATCAACTCAGTGACAAGGGTGTCTGTCGCAGCACAGGGCTTCACTCTTAAAACTAACGTACTCTACCCTATTGCAGTAAATCTCCGGATTTTTCTGTCCAATGGCCGACTGCTTTATATGGCATACTGCCTTACCTCGGGAGGGTGGATACTCTCGGGAAGTATTTGCACGACCTGGCCACCGAATTGGTGTTGGAGTCGAGGGGGCAGTGGTTGGCAGTCCGCATGCTGGACTAGAAGGGTATTCCATTCTACATGTTCAGGATATCTCGAGAAATGCTTCAGGGTTTAGCGGGATTTGACGGTTCGACCAGCCTCGTCCTGAACCAGGATCGATTGCGAGACGTTTCTGGGGTTTGTGGATATCGACGATACGGCTAGACCGTTGGTGCTTGAAGCCAGGATCAATTGAAAGACTTCACAAGGGTTCGTGGGTCTTGACGTACAGGCCGGATTGACGCTGCTCATACCAGGATCAATTGAGGTATTAAATCTTGAGACTTTCTTGGTTCATGGGACTGCGATCGAGTGGATGGATAAGAAGTCTCTTTGGCGAGTGAGTTGCATCACAAAACAATTCGGGTACTGACACTGCAGAGCCAGTAGAGGTTGTATACTACTTCGTTGCTACCAGTCACGGTGTAGGTTCTCGGACTGAAGCCGAAACTGAAAGCTTTCTTCAGAGTGGTTCCCGCTAATGCGCGAGGATAAGGCGTAACCCTAATCACACTTTCTGCTTCCTGGGCAGATTGTGGAGAGTGCTGAGTAGTCACCTGGTGAAAGAGCCATGCTCACATGCCAGTAACCTTACCGGTAGAATTAATGATTTACACCATTTGTCGATAGTGTCCAGTATCTCTTGAAGGACGACGGATATCGTCACCTCCTTTTAAGATATGATCACCACGAGCACATTTGCAGAAAACAATTCTTTGAACAAATATACCACTCACATAATCCAGAATGTTGGCAATTACAGTTTGATATTGTCCCTGACTATATTTAATATTATTTTTGTGACTTGTTGGTGTCTGTGACGCTTGAAATAATCGGGAATGCAATTCGATTCTTGACTTAGCCTGGTGTGGTATGCTATCTATGTGTATTCGTGTAATTCATTATTGTGTTAACATTAAAAATTATCAGAAATTAAGAATGTTATTATTTTATAAGAATTTAGGGTTGCGTTTATGTATATTCAATCAAAAAATTCTTACCTATTAGTAAACCGATAATAAATGTACTTATTTTTGTTATGATTTATAAAGATGTGATACACTAACAGTGATAAACATCCAAACAGAATATTTTTGAAGGTTAGTTTTTACATTAAACCGTGAAAATAAACCTTAAAGCATAAAAAAGATCCATATTAACAGATTTCAAAAAATTTATTGTTGGATTATCAATTATTTTCAAAATTCCTTCCAATTTTAATATTTTCCGTTATAACAGGCGTAGACATAATACTTCTACGTAAACGATTTTATTTTGATGATTTATAAAAGATTGGGGAAAACGAAATCCATTATTTTTTCGGTACATGGTGATCGATATCTCGTAAAGTATCGATCAAACAATTTCAGATTTAAGCTCGTTTTCAAGGTGAGATTTCACAGTAATAAAATTTTCTTGTTGTTTTTTGTTTGGTCCATTCAGTTGCGAGTTACAGGAAGTTAACAAAGGGACAATCCGGTACATTTTACATTATATCTCTTCTTGTGCAGTTTATCATCTCCTATCACTATTGTACAATTGCTATTTTGAAGTCATTGATTTGATTTGGTCATCTACTCCTACGATTTTGCTCATACGAGAATCTGACATACCTTGTCATCAGTTCGCACTGACAGGACGAAATCTCCTAATTTAGACTGGCTCTCTCTGACCAAAAAACTACCATTTTTACCCCTTTCTAACAGTAGTCGTTCTGCTTCTTTTCCTGATAAATGACCATGAAACCATCTGAAAATAAAAAAAGATAATTAACAAAGTGATACAACAGCTTTTCAATTTTAATTAAGTATTCGGTCTTATACATTGGCTTTTTTAAAAGGCGAATCAAATAAATAATTCATGTACGATGCACGATGCATTTCAATTTTTAAAAAATTTTAATAGAATAGAATTTAAAGACCAAGATATTGAACTTTTCAGTTGACGTAGTAAAAATTGGGACCTCTTAATAATGGAGGTAGTAGATAAAATCAGATTGCAGGCCAGAAATATGTAGTTCATTATATTTACTACTCACTCACGTACGTGTATTGTTTCAACACAAGCAAAAATAAGGTTTTTCTGAAAACTGTAAATCTTAATGGTTATAGATCATGTACTTAATGGTTTGACATTCATCTGAAATTGTCTAAAGTTGTATTAAGCAGTGAATCTTCATTACCTATTGATGTACGAGCGCTTTAAAGCTCAGGACGTCAAACATTTGCTTTAGTAAATTCTAATTCTTCCTACAACTACACGAAACATTCATATTGCACTTGACCCTTTTTTCATTGAAACTAATTTGAATGAAGAAATAAAGTGTCCATTCACTTCCTAAAAAACCCAAATATTCAGGTTCAAGAACATTTCAAGTCCTTCCATTTAATTCGAGTACCTATTTATTATTCAACCAGTACTGTGACCTTTAAACGAGCAGCAGCAAGTATTAACATTCTTTACAACCAATAAAATTGTTGTCAACAATCTTAATATATTTCATTTAAGAAATGTTTATATGATATATAGAGAAAATACTGAATATTAAGTTTTACGTAATAGAATGTATGCGGGGAAAACAGAACTTTTATTATTCAATGAACGAGTTGCCAGTATCGAGCATAGAATAGTACAGCTATCAATTTAAATTCGTAACATTTAGGATCTTTGAAATAAAGATAATGTGAACATATAACCTTCCTTAATTTGGAGCGAGTTGAGCTTAAGAGACGTATTATATGCAGAAATATAGTACCCACATGTGGAAAGAGGAAGTAAAAGCAGTTTCCTGATGAGAGTAATGCTATCCGATTCAATGTTAATCGACATAGGCGTGCGATATAACTCTTTTTTTCAAATAACTTTATAGCTCTCTCAAAAGGGTATTTAACAACAGAACAATGTTTTTCTTATGGCTTATGGGAGAATATGGGAATTATGACATCTATTTTATATACTGAATAACAAAGATGCCTCAAATGTGTGAGATTATTAATTTTAAATGATATTATTAAATAAATATTGTCTTCTACACAAACTCCAGCAATTGGACACCCCAGCTTACCTACAAAATATTATAGGAAACTTCCTAAGAGGTAGAAGTATGAGGGTTAAAATCAACGGGCATTTCTCTGCATCGTTCTCTTCTCAACAGGGCTCTCCATTGTCACCATTTAAAATATTTACGTATACGATATCCACAAGGTAATAGAGGAACTGAAAAGTTACGTCCTCTAATACGCTGATGACAGCGCTCATAACAGACAGCAAGAATTTGAAGGACACAATGGAAGTCTATGTGACAAAATCAAGACAAGGATGTCTTGTAATACTTGGCCATAGATTATCAGACAATTGACCAACCATAAATTAAAACCAGTCCAACACGCCAAATACTTATACTTAGGATAATAGTGGATAATAAGACCAATTTAAAGTACATTCCAATAATACAAAGAGAGATATTATTGCTAGATCTAGACACTTTCGATCCCTCACCTACAAAAACCGCGGCATAAACCACACAACAGCTTCAAGAATCTACAAAACTATTTGCAGACTGATATTAGAATATGGTCATCTAATATATACTAACTGTAGACTTAATAATATCGAAATAACAGAACGCAGTAGTTTAAGGACATTGAGTAAGATACGCCATCGAGGAAATCGACTTCACAACCTACCGAATTGAAATTTAATTATGTTATTTATAATAATTAATGAAGAGACTGAAAGATTATTTTTGCAATTGGTTTCAAAGCTCATTTTCCTTTTATATAATGAAAACACTTCTACGCAACTTCATTCAAATCTTATCCTCTCTCAATTCATATTTCAGAAAACCAAATGAAAGTCAGCGTCTGGGAAAATACAATGTCCTAATTACCCGAAAATGTGTGCTTTACCACCCGTGCGTGAGAGCAAATTGAGAAGAACCTCATTATTATCAGATGAGAAGTAAAAGTCCCATCTCATTATCATAATCTCATCTCCAAATAGACCAGAAATGTACAATCGCCGCGAAATCATTCAGTTTTAATTAATGACGAGATGACTGATTTCGCCTTTGTTTTTTCTAAATAGCTTACAATTAATTCTGATGAACATTGTTGCTATCTAATTAATTCAAAACACATTCGAAACGTGATGTTGATACTTCCGGAATTTTCGGATGATCTCATTGTTTGCTGGATGGCACAGATTCACTCTCGGTTTTCAAGAAAGTGAAATAATAACATCACTTATCTTATGAAACTAGGAAATACATGAGCCTTAATGCTTATGTTTTTTTTTTGAGACAGAATATTTATTGAACGTATTAAAAATGTTTACAATTTTTGAAGTATTAACTAATGATCCAACAAGGGCGATATGTTTTTGATCGTTAGTTCTATGGAGCAGTATGCTGTCGTTTCGCCTAAATATCTTCAATTTTGAAATTTTGAGATGCAACACGAGTAGGTTGTATTCATTGATGAAGAATCCGAGGTCAAATGTAATTCTGTCGTCTAACTAAAGTCTTGAAACTTTCAGTGTAAATTTGTAGCCTAAATATCCCGGTTAAGTTAGTAAATGAACAAAATCGATCCAATGGTCCCGCAATGTGAATTATATAGAAATAATCAGAATTCTCATCCTAATTTGTCCTATTAGAGGTAAGAAACACATATCATTCGCCGATGGTGTTATGAATTTGAAGAATCTTGAATTGCTTACAGTGTTGGAATAAAATGAGAAATTACTTTGTTTCCTATCACTTTATTTCCGATTATACAGTGACTCGAGTTTCGTAGTGATACTACATTTTCAAACTGAATAAACAAATTATGTCTCAACTATTATATATATATGTATTTCTTGATGGCTACGGCAATACTTCAAAAAGTGAGGTTTGCCACAGGTCCGTCTGCACATTTAATAGTTTAGTTGTCGGTACGTGCTTTTTGTATTTGTGAATTTCTATGGATTCTAGGATGTCTAGTTTTTTTCCTTTCGCTTCCACGTGCAATATTTCGAGATTAACCAATTCTGGGAGGTATGGTCGGTCACAAAAAAATGTTTCGTAAAATTGGAGTTATCTTTTCGGTTCCTAAAGGCAGACTGATGTTCTTTGTACCTTTTTCGGAAAGATTTTCCAGTTTGTCCTATATATACGCTACTGCACTGTTGACAACTTAATTTATAGACTCCAGAATTATTCAGTCGGTTGTTTTGGTCTTTTGCATTAAAAAAGAGGTTGGAAATTTTATATGAGGGTGTGAAAGCTGTTATTATGTTAATTTCTGACAAAATTTGAGGTAGTTTTTGTGAGACTGGTCCAAAAATGTTGATTTTATGAATTTCTTGTCTATATTACCTGATATGGAAATGGGGTATATTTGCTTATGAATTAGTTGTTTTTTTTTTTATTTATTATTTTAGTTTCGAAATGATTATTTGTGGCTATTTGTTTAATTGTATTCAGTTCTTTTTTTAACGTAATATTATTTAAAGGAATTGAAAATCCGATAGAGGACATAAAAATTTCAGCGAGAAGTGGGCTGAGAGGTGACCTCATGGCAAGTCCATCTTTCTGTTTGTAAAATTTACTATTGTACTGAAAGTAATTTTCCCCACGCAATGTTCCAAAAAGGGTTAAAATTTCATTTTTTATGACAGGATTGATGTTATTTTTTGTTAGGATATATTCGATTATATCCATACATTCAGCATTTGGTATATTCGGGAACATATTAACTACATAAAACGATACTAAAATACTGTTAAATGGGGGGGTAAAATTTTCCAATTTTTTTGTGAGCTCAATTGAATTTTTTATTGAAAAGGGTGAGTTGAAGTGTGTTAGTTCTTTAAAAATTTGGTTTAATTTGGAGGCTAGTTTCGCAAGGGGGCTAATTAATGTATGATACAACAGAGCGTATTGGTGAATATTCTTTATGGATTTTTATAAGGCCATAGTTTGGGAGGGGTAGGATTCATATTAATGAGTTTGAAGTTATCATAGTCTGATAAAGTAATTTGGATATCTTTGAGGGTTGCTTTTAGTTTAAGTTGAAGTTTTAGGGTGGGATCTCTTTTTAGTTGTATAGGGATTCTTCCTTTAAAAAATTGTTTATTTTCTGATCATAGATCATATAGAATAACAATAGAGTTTCCTTTGTGGGCTTTAGTCATTATCAAATTATCATTTCGAATTGATTTTTCTTTATTGTTCTGTGATTCTGTGTAGGTTAATAGTGAAGTTTGAATTCAGTGTTTTTATTAATGCTAATTCAGTTTCACAAGTTATTGTTTCTATGATATTTTTTGAGGATAAGTTGGGATTGTAGTTTGGACCTTTCTCAAGAAGCCTAATTTCATCTGTAGAAAAAGTGGTATTCGGGTGATTTATAAATCTATTATGCGGCGTTGTGTTAGGAGTTGAATTTTGTTTACTGTTACTCTGTTTGGATATTCGGTTCATTAGTTTTTTGTTTGGTTAATATATTTTTTATGTTTTTCGATAGAAATATTATGTTTGGTTTTATCAAACATTCCGAATGTTGGCCTAACAATGAATGATTTCAATAGAGGTATGTTTTGTCTTCTGCTTAGTAACAGCCCCTTAAAGATGGCGCCCGAAAAACTGGCAATAATTGTAACTGTATAAAAATTAATCCAAACCAGTCAGTTGTCATAACAAAGTGACATCCGCTTACTAGATAAGCGTGGAAATAATTCCACCCTATACAACTCACATTATCATGTTGATAAATTAGTTTTTTTCTTAAAAACCTTGAATTTTAGCAAGAAATTACAAGAGACCTTATTTGTTAAGAATAGATCAAGCTATCCAAAATTAGTTTTTTTATTGTGAAATAGTTATATGGAAAAAAGTTTTTTGCAAAAGGAGGCTTAGGGCTGGCTTTTTCTACCACTTGCAATCACAGAGGAACACCACTAAAAAATTTTTGGAGTGCCTTCTCGCCAGCATAAAATGTCTACTTAATTTTATTTTTTGCAATTTTTTTAAGAAAAAAATTAAAAACTGTTTTTCGGGCGCCATCTTCAGGGAACTGTAACTAAGCAGGGGGGGCTCAAAAAAATTAAGTTTATATGAAAGACCCACTCTATTTTTGACCAGGAATCACCCCCTAAAGTTTTTCGCAACTATTCATATACACCCTGTATTTATTAGGGATCTCAAGGCAAATTCAGTTAGTAATGTTGTAATCAAATAAGATTTCCATAGAGGTATGTCTTGTCCCCTTAGGATAATGAGTTTATGTATCGGGTGTTTTTTTTAGAGTGATAGAACTTTAAATTGAAATAAAACACATTTAAATTAAGATTGAAGCCAATTTTTTTTATTTGAAAGATAATTTTATGACATTTATGTTCTAAAAATAATTTCGCACTAGCTCTGAGGAACGGCATTCGACCAGACCAATTTTGGACCATTTTTTTGAGTACTTCAGTCCTTATTCAATCAATAACAGGGGTTACGTTGGCTTCCAAAGCGTCTATTGTTTCTGGTATATCAGCATAAACCCAAAGAAAACATAACCCCAAAGAAAATAATCCAGTGGAGTTATGCCGCATGAACTTGGAGGCCAATTAATTGGACCATTTCTCGAAAAAATGTTATAGCCAAATCATTCTTTCAATAAATCAATCGTTACGGTAGCAGCATGAGGTGTAGCACCATTTTGTTGGAACCAAAACACTTCTTGGTCTATACCATTCAAATTTTGAAACAAATAATCATTGATCATCGATCTGTATTGAGCACCATTCACTGTAATATTAGCTCCGGCATCGTTTTTGAAGAAATATGGACCGATGATGCCTCCAGCGTGTAAAGTACACCATTCAGTGCATTTTTTAGGATGTAAAGGAACCTGCAGAACTTCTTGAGGATTCTTTTCCTTCCATATATGGCAATTTTGCTTGTTTACATAGCCGTTCAATCAGAAATAAGCTTCATTACTAAACACAATTCAATAATAATAAAAATAAAGGCCTTTATTAGGAAAAATTCACAATAGAAATTGAAACTACACTATTGCGGCGAGATTTAGCTCACGATAAAAAAGTGGATCAAGTTCAAGCTGTTCTAGGGCCCAATCAGCAAACAAACGACGCTTATTATGGTCAAGTGGCTTTAGTTCTTGAACCAGTTGGATCTTGTATAGGCGTAGACCAAGATCTTTACGCAAAATTTTCCATGTGGTGGATGCACAGAGTCCAACTTGTTGTGAACGTCGACGAATAGACAAGTCTGGATCATCAATAACACTATGACTTACAGCAGCGATATTTTCTTCTGTACGCACAGTTCTTTGTCTTGTAGTTGTTGCATCGAGTAGAGAAAATGTTATCCGAAATCTATCTATAGTTCGACGAACAAGCTGCTCTGATGGACGATTATGTAAACTATAAATTTCACGAAGGGATCTATAAGTTTGGTGAATAGAACACTGATTTTGAAAATGAATTTCAATAATTTGTAAACGTTGTTGCGGCGTGAGTCTTTCCATGATAATTTGTCAATGCTTACTGAACAGAAATTTCAATACAACATGGCTTCTACCTGTCAAAAATTCGGTCAAATTACAGTGATCCCTATCGAGAGTTCTATCACTCTAAATAAAACACCCGATATATTACGGATCTCAGACTAACTCAGTTTTAATTGTAAAGTTAACTACCAGGTTGACAACTTCGGGCTGAAAAGTTTTTTCAGTAAGTTTAGTGAATACTGTTTCACTTTGAGGACGAACGAGAGATATTATTTCCTTATTTTTCCTGCAATTTCTAATTTGAGTTTCACTTATATTCCGTTTCAAATTAAGTCCCATTTGAAAAAGAAAAAAAGTAAAAATATATTTTTAATTCTCAAGGGAAAGTTTCTTTGAGAGAGTAATATTGTGAGAGGAATCTACGGTTTCAAATTGGCCCCATATAATTAAGGAACAGCCTGAAGACTGCAACTATCAAAAACGACCAAATAGACCACTACAGAAGAGCAATTGAGAGCCAAAGCGGTTTCTGCTCGTCTCTTAAACCATAAATAAGTCGACTGCGACCAGTTGCGACGGCGATTAAACAAATATTATTTATTTCGCTTTGAAATTCAAATTTTCTTTTTTCCACCACATTCCAATCTCTGAACGGGTAATACGTATTCTCAGCCTTCATAAGGGCCTGGATCACGCGAGTTTTTTCTTATCGCTCTCGACTATTCTTGGCCTTTACATCTCACGCACGGTACATAGAAACAGACTTGTAGGTAATTAGGATCGGAGGTATGTCGAACTTGTTCGAGAAGGTATTATTATTGCGTCTAATTTGAGATATTTTATCTTCGAACAATTCGAGTTACATCATGGGAAAGTTGTGTCGTGAGTAACATAAAATATCTGGTATCATGTGGTCAGCGTCTGGAAACTGTCTAGGTCTCTCAAGACCAAAGTGGTTCTTCGAACAAACAATAGTCCCTCTGAATTTTCGTTAACCTTCTGAAAATGAATATCTTTTTCTGGCAATCATTTATCTGTCACTATGAAGTTTATAGTTCTTATGCTGTAAATATTTCAGTCACGAAAGCTCCAAATTTTAGTAATAATTTTTATAGGGAATTTTTTATGCTCTACAAAATGATTGGCAATCATGAAGAGACTCTCCTGTTGTTGCTCCTTAATTTACTGGTAGCGGAACCCTTTTACTGGTATCATGCACAAACGGTACCTGAAAACCTTACTCATCTGTGTTAATAAATAACACACCTGTCACTCACCTGCAGGCGCTCTCCAGAGAGCACCTGCTATTTTGTCCAAATGTCTGTGATATTTACAGTAGTTTTAACAAAACTTTAATTATCGGATCACGCATGTTGATCCCCAAGTCTTTCTACAATTTATCTAGTTCTATGTTCCCAAAGTGCTAATCACAGATTTAGTCACTGTTTCAAACTATGACAGATTAATCTCTGTTGATCACGGATCAACTACAAATTGGGTTCCACAAAACATTTTGTGCTCTGATCTAACCTAGAATCGCTGCTAAATAACAGATCAAGTTGATTTGGTGATTATGGTGTATCAATCTTCGTATTCTTCGTTAAATAGTTAAAGTGAAGTGTATCGGGTGTTTTTTTAGAGTGATAGAACTTTAAATTGAAATAAAATACATTTAAATTGAGATTGATGCCAAAATTTTTTTTATTTGAAAGATAATTTTATGACATTTATCTTTTAAAAATAATTTTCGGCATATGTCCACCACGACTAGCTCTGAGGATCAGCATTTGACCAGATCAATTTTGGACCACTTTTTCGAGTAATTCAGGCGTTATTTCATCAATAATACGAGTTATGTTGGCTTCCAAAGCGTCTATTGTTTCTGGTTTATCAGCAAAAACCAATGACTTGACATAACCCCAAAGAAAATAATCCAGTGGAGTTATGCCGCATGAACTTGGAGGCCAATTAATTGGAACATTTCTCGAAAAAATGTTATCGCCAAATATTTCTTTCAATAAATCAATTGTTACGGTAGCAGCATGAGGTGTAGCATCATCCTGTTGGTACCAAAACACTTCTGGGTCGATACCTTTAAAATTTTGAAACAAATAATCATTGATCATCGATCTCTAATGAGCACCATTCACTGTAACATTAGCTCCAGCATCGTTTTTAAAGAAATATGGACCGATGATGCCTCCAGCGTGTAAAGCACACCATACATTTTTCAGGATGCAATGGAACCTGCAGAACTTCTTGAGGATTGTTTTCACTTCATATACGGCAATTTTGGTTGTTTACATAGCCCATCAACCAGAAATGAGTTTCATCACTAAACACAATTTTACGATAAAAAAGTGGATCAACTTCAAGCTGTTCTAGGGCACAATCAGCAAACAAACGACGCTTATTATGGTCAAGTGACTTTAGTTCTTGAACCAGTTGGATCTTGTATGGGTGTAGACCAAGATCTTCACGCAAAATTTTCCAGTTCTCTGTCTTGTTGTTGCATCTAGTAGAGAAAATGTTGTCCGTAATCTATCGATAGTTTGACGAATAAGCTGCTCTGGTGGACGATTGTGTAAACCATAAATTTCACGAAGTGCTCTATTAGTTTGGCGAATAGAACACTGATTTTGAAGATAGATTTCAAGAATTTGTAACCGTTGTTGCGGCGTGATTCTTTCCATGATAATTTGTCAATGCTTACTGAACAGAAATTTCAAAACAACATAGCTCTTACTTTCCGTCAAATCACAGTTTATGTTTATTGTTTACTTTTTTCAAGTAATATAATTGTAAAATACTTTTCGAAATCAGTTCAAAATTCGAAGTCACTGAATTATTAGAGATAAGAGTTATCCTTTTGCAAAATATGATGATCTTGATTTAAAACTTTTCGCTTCAACAAAAATGTCGTGATGGAAATATTTTATAAAATAGGACGAGAAATTGAACCTTGCAGTAAAAGGAGTAAATCGATCGATGCAAGGTTTCAGTTATTAGTTTGTCTACGATTTTAAGCATCTAGTTGTTTCCAAATGACGATAGCTGATCAATATAGCAAAATCATCGATGTCCAGAATTGTTAAAAGGGTACCGTAGTAATACGGAACAATCCATTTCTTAATTCTAACCCTACATCATTAACAGCGCTACCACAGAAATATACACATTTTTAATTTTATTTGAAAAAATTCACACAGTTTTTATGTTTCACAGTTTATTCAGAATCCTGACACGTGTTTCAGTCTTTCTACCATTTTCAAAGGAGTACAAAAGGAACTAAACTTAAAATTTAAAAGGTTCTTTTATTATACTAACGACATCTTTGTATTTTTATGGCTCATGGAAATAACAACATCCAATATAGGGGTGTCCCCAAAGAGTATTTGGTTTTTGTTGAATTCTTCTTTTTCCCAATGGCTTTTCTGATTGAAAGAATCTCCAAATAGTCCATCAATTTAACCTTGTTAACATTATATAGTAAAGTGACATCTTTCTCAATAAAAAAATGAATATTTTCTATGTTTTGCAAAACCGGTATATTTCTGGTTTTTCAAAATAGATATCCTATGTTCTTTGATTTTTTATTGTAAACATCGGCCTGTCTGTCCTATATATGTAATATTACAATTATCAAATTTGATTTGATAAATACCCGATTCGGAAAAGTTGGGTATACTTTCTTTATTGTTCACCGACATCTCAGTTAAATTCTTTCAATTTACTGCTAA
Source organism: Megalocaria dilatata (assembly GCA_034642435.1). Taxonomy (NCBI): domain Eukaryota; kingdom Metazoa; phylum Arthropoda; class Insecta; order Coleoptera; family Coccinellidae; genus Megalocaria; species Megalocaria dilatata. Next base: position 37,288,934 of record CM067855.1, read on the forward strand.
AGAATTAATTCCCGTTTTATGAAAACCATTATAAATAATAGAATAATTAGAAGTAATACTTTAGCAGTAAATAGAAATAATTCAGCTAAGATGTTGATGAATAATAAAGAAAGGAACCACATCTTTTTCGAATCGGGGATTTATCAAATTAAATGTGATGATTGTAATGCTACATATATAGAACAGATAGGCCGATGTTTATAACGTAGAATCAAAGAACATCGGATGTCTATTTTGAAAAACCAAAAATCAACCGGTTTTTCAGAACAAAGAAAATAATCGTTCTTTTAATGAGAAAGATGTTACTTTACTATAAAATGTTAAAAAGAGTAAGTTGATGGACTATTTGGAAATTATTTCAATCAAAAAAGTCATTGGGAAAAAGGAGAATTGAACGAATTTCCAAATACTATAAATATATTGGAAACGCCCCTATACTGGAATATGTTATTTCCATGCGCCATGAAAATACACAGATGTCCTAAGTGTAATAAAAGAACCTTTTCAATTTTAAGTTGAGTTACTTTTTGTACTCCTTTGAAGATGGTCACCGAAATACGTATCAGGATTCTGAATAAACCGTGAAACGCAAAAACTGTGTGAATTTTCTTAAATAAAATTGTTATGTTTCACCTAGAGCAAATCGCATACTCCACTTATTTAATATAAATTTTTATTTTTTTTTTCATTTCTATGGTGTAGCGGTCAAATATTAGAAAGTACAACGTTATCAGATTGTTTTCTCGAATCAACTACCTGAACTTGTTTTGTGAAACCCAAATTCGTTGATCCGTTTGCCAAATTTGAGTATTTGTTGATCCAGTGATCACCGACGAAACCCAACGTTATTATCACAGGTGAACGTGCAAAAATCAGAAAATCTACGTCATAGAATAAATACCAAATTATCGTGGTACAATAGCAAATTTTTTGGATAATCCATTTTATTCCCATGTTATACCTGTAGACTATTTGTCAAATATTGTTGATTTTTAAGAGGTATACAATTTATCAAATAATGTCGCAACTAGGAAAAAGAAAACAGGTAGAATATTTGTACCGAAAAGGTTTTCGAAATGTTAAAAAATCAGTGCAATTGACTGAACTGGGAAAAAATGCTGTATATGAGACAATAAAGTCGCAAACTTGCTAACAGATTTGTAAATCAACGAAATATAAAGTATGTCCAGAAACCGTCCGTATGTCACTGAAAAGACAAGGCTACATATCAAGGAAACCAACAAAAAAAATCCCTAAAAATAACACCTCTACAAAAGGAACGAGTGATAGAATTTTGTCAACGTTTTCAAGAAGATAATTTTAATAATTTCTTTATATCTGATAAAGGTTCTTTTCAACTTGGTAGAACTCACTTAAAAATCTTATCAAAACAACCTGTTACCGTTCAAATTTCCCACCAAAATAAGGTTTCAGGGAGTAATATCTCAGCTTGGTGCTACGCCTCTTTATATAGTTGACAATACCATTAATAGTGAATAGTATTGTGGCATTTTAAACGATTTTCTCCTTCAAACGGCGCATGCTTTATATCTAGAGGTTGGCGCTTTCAGCAGGATAATGCAAACACCAAGTGACAACCATTTCATAGCCAGCAGCTTCACCAGATCTTAGTCCCATTGAAAACATATGCGTACTAATGAAGTTGAACGAGCAGCGCCATGAAATAAAGATGATTTAATTTAGTCAGTTTTACAGTCCTGGACTACCATCAAAATTATGGAGATGATCTAGTTTCGGATGTACCTTGACGTTTAGTCAAGTGTTTATAGTTAAATGGAGGTTGTATAAGTAAATGAGATGAATATTTTGTTATAATTTTCTAATTCAATAATTAAAAATAGATACTAAATAATTACAATTGAGCTTTGTTTTTTCCGGATACTTTCAAGACTATATATAGATGTTAAGTGGAGGGGGAAAAGTCAAGAATTATCCTTCTATAATCGATGTGGTCAAGCCATGTGCGAAGCTAAGAGAAGATATCTATTCTATATCAAATGAATTGAATCAATCGACCTACTCATTCTCTCATTTTAAGGTCGTTTCCATACCCAATGGAATTTGTTTAATGAATTAGCAAAGACATTGAATTGAATTGTGACTGATAATTCATTACAAAAAGCTCCTTGAGTTAATGGACTACGGTTTTTCGAATCTCGGATTGAAACAGTTTTCAGCATATTCCTACACGTAAATTAGTTTTTTTCGAAATCAACCTTCATCATCCCAAGATGTTATTGATTCTTCAATTTAATAAATGTCATTTCACTCATAATTGCGGTGAACCTCAGGAATTATTGAAATGAATCTTCTCTCTTGACGCTCAGTGATCTTGTAGTAATGATTTTTTTTACAATATTCACATTGTAATACGGTAATCTCCCATTTATCTTTTGAAAATTGTAAATTTCAGGCATATTCGTTATTTCCTTCCAATATAAATAATATTTTATAAATACCTTTTCGAAATATATGTAGACTTAAGATTATAGATTAATTTTTCTAACAAAGGCTACTATACTATATAACAAATTTTCACATATTCATTTTGAATATAATATTTTCTTCGCTAATACTTTTACATCTTCAGATAAATTACACTTTTAATAAATTTATATGGAGAATATTTTCTATGCCAATATGTAAATATTCAATTAACTAAAAATTTATTTATTTTTATTATAAAACATTTATTAACAATCACATATTCTATAAGCTAATTTGCAACTATGGAGCTTTAGGCTCTCACATGACATTATAAGGCCTTTTCCAATGAAAAAGCTCCTTCAACTATATCTCAAGTCAGCTGGCCATCTTCTTATTAGTCTTCTATATTGTGGCAGTACTAATGGATGCAATAGATGGTTGGTATGGCTTTCCAGTTAAGCATGATGTTTCTGGCTCTTCTCTTTAATGAGAGCCTTTACATAAGGGATTCGTAAATCTTCGTGTAGGCTTTGATTAGTTACGTACCATGGAGCATTTGCTATCATTTAAAGTATTTTTGATTGGCTTCTCTGAATTATGGATATATTTGATTTGCTTGTACATCACCAGAGCTTGATACCATACAGGCTTTATCAATGTTTTATGAATGAGTATATTGTTTTCCAGTGCCAATTTAGATTTCCTACCTATAAGCCAATTTAGTTCTCGCGTTTTTATGCCTATTTGCTTCCTTTTCTTAATTATGGTTCCTTCCATGTATGTCTGCTATCTAAATGCATGCCCAAGTATTTTGTACTTGAGACCTCTGGTATTTGTACATTATTCATATATGCAGGTGGACACTAGCCTCTCCGTAAGGTGAAATTCACTTGCACAGAGTTGGACTCATTTATTTGAATTTTCCACTTGTGGAGCCACTTTTGGATTTCATTCAAATGTTTCTGTAATTTATTAGTGGCATTTTGTAGAACTTCATCAACAGCTAGAATGTCTGCATCATCTGCGAAACTTCCCAATATGGTATGAGGATTTGTAGGCAGGTCAGCGGTGTACAGCACGTACAGCAGTGGTCTAATGATACTCCCCTGAGGAACTCCTGATTGTACTGGAAAGTAGTTCAATTCCTCACTACCAACTTTCACTCTGAATCGTCTTTCACTAAGATAGGACTTAAATAATTCATAATAACAACCAGGCCGATATTTTTTGATTTTATAGAGCAAACCAGGATGCTAGACTTTATCAAAAACCTGACGCACGTTCAAAAATGCTGATGTACAGTATTGCCTGTGCTCAAGTGCTTTACTTATTTTTTGGTTAATTCTGTGAATTTGCTGTATTGTGTAGTGATTTGACCGGAATCCAAACTGATGATCTGGTATCCACTTCTCTATATTTGGGTCGGAGTTTATTCTTTGAAGCACCAGTCTTTGTAAGATTTTTGACAGAACTGGGAGTAACCTAATTGGTCGATAGGATGTAATGGTGTTTGCATCTTTACCTGGTTTAGCTAAAAATATTTACATCTGTTTATTCACTGACATTTTTACTTTATGTTTGTAACTTTAATTTTCAAAACATAAAATATTGAAATTATGGTGAATGAATGTGTCCAGTTTCAAATTAATGATTCAAATAAAGGGTGGGCCACCTAGAGTTTGCATTTTGAAGTAGTGGTTGTTTCAAGTCTAGCAACACTTCTGTCATTCGTGTTTTGACATAAACTTAGTTTAATATTTGACATTAACGAAATGGATCGAGATACGCTTGAACAAAACTGGGAAATATTAAAAACTTATTTTCAAAGTTGTGAATCTTCTATCAAAACTGTTAGAAATCACAACTGAAAACATTGCTGCTGTATTCCAGAATGTGGCTGACATCCATCAACATCAACACGTCATCGTGAAGATTTCTCTTTGTAAAAGAGGTGAAAATAACTAGAGTTCTGATAAAAACTGTAATTAATTAAAAATCGCCCAAGTTATTGGACACTTTCAATTCAATTGAATATTTTGCAGACTGGGATAGATCTTTTGTTTCTGAATTATTACATTTCATATATTCTTTTAAGTGGAAAAATAATGATCAACATTTGTCGTATTTCAACGCTTTGGTCATAAGGAATTCACACTTTTATTACTGGGAATTCTAATCATATTGATTTACAGTAATTGTTATCAATTATTTTAAACACAGAATAATTTCTACATATACAAAATTAATTAATAATAAATCGATATTATGCCTGAGAACCGCTGTTTCTGTAAATGACATTGAAAATTATAGGTATCAACTGGTATGGAATACAATATTCTAAGACATAATATAATTAATTTTTGTATAGCTTGCAGAATATTCTGTGCTTGAAATATTTTATCAACAAACTTAATCAAGCATAGACTCATTTAAATTATAACTCCTTGTCAAATATACATTGAAATCCTTAAAAATAATATTTCCAATTATTACAAAGGTGGTTGAGAACAGATTCTTTTCGAAATTTCTCATCGTAAAGGGTATTAATAAATACGTCACTAGGTCAATAAATGCACTCTAGAACCTTCCATTGATCCTTGAAGAAAATTTATTGTATTTATAAAACACAACGATTATTTTACGATAGTCGAAGCCACGGAAAATTCGAAATTCTAATAATTCCCTGATTAATTATTCATGACTTAGTCTGCTATATTCCAGCCGGATCTGGCGTCAAGCCTTGGATTGAACAGCAATCTGTAGAACTATTTAGTTCCATCGAAATAAGAGTCCATCAAAGGAAAGAATCTGTTTCATAAGTTTTTGTTTAACTTTCAATGTTTGTATGTTTCTGTCGGTCAATAATTTTGTAATTGAGTTTTAAAACATGCCTTTTCCAATTCGTGCAATAAAAGATTTCCCGATGTCGAAGAAAACATTATTTTGTCCCCTTATAAAATTAGCTGCATTTTGTATTCTTCTTCACAGATAGTCTCGCAAATTAATTTCCTGGGCATAAATTAAGGAATCCATATGTCCCCGAACATAAAAATAAAAACGGTTATAATCAGGACTTTTTGCTAGGGACTTGAAACTTTCAGATTAGATTTGGGCTCTAAATATCTGACTGAGTTCTTGAATGAGCCAAATCGGTTCGAGATTCCGAAATAATTCCCATTTAAATTTTTTTCTTATTTTTTCAATATTTCTTAAAATACAGATGCATCGATCTTAAATTTGATACAAAGGAGAAGAAAAATGACCCGCAGGTTTGTGCAAAATTTCGTGAGGATTGTATGAATAGAATATAAAAAAAATGTGAGCAGGGTTGCGTTCAGCGCTACCGGAACCATTGCAACAGTTGCACGATCGAGTTTGAATTCAGCATTTAGGTGTAAAATAACGACAAGGAGGCAAGGATGCAAAATTTCGCGAGGTTCATCTCAATTCACGTCGGAATTTTTACATCCAAATTACGTATGAAAACATTTGTATACATAAAATGACTGAAAGCACTTACTTTTTAGAAATATCTCACGTTCTGGTGAGTGCAGAACACAGCGATAATAAAAAAAAAACTGCCACCATGGTATCACTCTTGATCAATACTCTTGAAAACATCATTTGTTCGATACCCGTATGCATTGTGAAAATTGCAAAACACTCTTGATATGAACTGACAAAATGGAGCACTGTCGACAAACTAAAACACGGTCGAACTCCGTGTTAGCATAGAAGGCAGTTGTGCCAACTTTACGACAAAAATAATTTCGACAATCCCTTGAAACTTGAATGATCAATTCCAGGTACTCTATTGCAATAATGTACAGGATGTTTCATTTGAATAAACCAGTCCTGACAGTGAAGCGGTTGCAGAGAACACTTTGTTTATTTAGACATACATTCTGTCAAGAAAGTACCGGGAATTATCGATTTAAATCTGGCGGGGCAATGAGGCAGGTAAAATTTTTTTTTCCTAGGTTGGTACCACTGTCCTTAATTACTATGCCAAGCTTGAGCGGGATTTGTCAACTAGTGTGTTTGCAACAGCTGATTAAGTCAGTCGATGTCAGAGTGCGTGCCGATTTTTACTATGGGTGATTACGTTGAGCAAAGAATTTGTTTAAAGTTTTGTGTTGCAAATGAATTTGTTTAAAGTTTTGTGTTGCAAATGAATTTTCGTGTGCCGATGCATTGAAAATGTTGCAAAAGGCCTTTGGTGATAATGCTCTATCGAAAACTCGTGCATATCAGTGGTACAGAGCCTTCAAGGACGGTCGTGAAGTGGTCGCCCATCGACGGCTTCGATCGAAGAAAACGTCGATAAAATTAAGGAAAGGGTGCTGGAAAACCATCGTACCAGCTTGAGAGAGATAGCACATGATCTTAAGATATCCCACGAGTCCGCACGTACGATTTTGATTGATATTTTGGGCATGAGAAAGGTGGCCGCACGACTCGTACCGAAAGACCTGAATTTTCTTCAAAAACGTCATCGCGAACAGGTTGCTTCAGACATGCTGGATCGCTGTAATTCCGATTCTACATTCATGGAACGCATTATAACTGGTGATGAGACCTGGGTCTACGAGTACGATATGCAAACAAGCCAGCAATCATCGGAATGGGTGGCAAAAAATGAGCCGAAACCGAAAAAACCACGCCAAAGCCGCTCGAAAATGAAGGTGATGCTCATTGTTTTCTTCGATATCCGTGGCGTGGTGCACTACGAATTCGTTCCAGAGGGTCAGACGGTAAACAAGGAGTATTACCTAGGCGTTATGAAACGTTTGCGTGAGCGTATCCGTAAGAAGCGGCCAAATTTGTGGGCGAACAACTCATGGATTTTGCATGACGATAACGCGCCTTCTCACCGAGCTACGATTGTGACTGACTTTCTCGCCAAAAACTCAACAAACGTGCTTCAGCAACCACCCTATTCGCCGGATTTGGCTCCCTGCGACTTTTCCTCTTCCCAAAACTAAAATTGCCCCTTCGTGGCACCCGTTTTGAGTCGATTGAAGCCATAAAACAAAATTCGGCGCGAGAGCTAAAGTCCATCCCGGAAAGCGCCTATAAAAAATGTTTCGATAATTGGAAGTGCCGTTGGCATAGATGTATTGGAGCAAATGGAGCCTATTTTGAAGGCGACCCAATAAATTTTGACGATTAAATGTAAAAATGTTGTTTTAATTGAAAATTCCCGGTACTTTCTTGACAGAGAGTATTCTTAGAAAACTCGCCTGGTGTACTCGAGAACACATGAACGACATCAAATGATACTAGATTACTGTTAAGTGGAGGCGTAAAAGTTTTCAGTTTTTTGTGAACTCAATTGAGTTTTTTATCGAACAGGATGAATTGAAATGTACTTGTTCTTTAAAAAAAAAATTTAATTTAAGGGCTAGTTTTGCAGGGGGTATTAATGTATGATACAACAGGCGTACACTGGTGACTTCTCTTTATGGGTTTTAATAAGGCCATATAATTTAGGATTCATATTGACAAGTTTAAATTCATTATATGATACCACTTTTGAGGTGGGATCCGTTTTTAATCCTATGGGGAATTTTTTCTCTAAAAAATGATTTATTTTCTGGTTATATTGTTCTTTGGATAAAGTTACAAAAGAATTTCCTTTGTCACATTTAGAAATTATCAGTTATCATTTCGAGTTTTTTTAAATTGATTTTTCCTTATGATTCTATATGGTTTCGTTGGGTTTATAGTAATTTTTTAATTTTCTTTTTTGTGAAGTTTGAATCCAGTCTATCATCCATTAATACAGAGTTATACATTTTGTGCTTCCGAAAATAAACGTAAATAAAATACTCTTTCATTAAGAATATCGATCGAATTTTTATTTCAATATAATGCTTGGACCTTGCCATTATCTGTGGAATCCACCAACATTATTTAAATGTCCTCCACGTGATCTCTTACAGGACTCGATCCTTGTGAGGTAATTTTTGATGATTCGCCGGCACATTTCGGGCAATATCTCACCAATAACTTGACGGATGTTGGTTTTCAGATCGTCAATAGTCTGAGGATTATCGGCATAAACATGATCCTTCGCACAACCCCACAAAAAAATCCAAAGGCGATAAATCATAAGATCTTGGTGGCCAATTCACATGGCCGAAACGAGAAATTACGGAATTTTTCTTGCAATAAAGTCTTAACGGGTCTTGTTGTGCAGCTGGAACCACACTCTTCCAATTCCATATCATTAATTCCAGGCGGTAATCATTTGGCTATAGCGATGAGAATTGACGGTTTGAGTGACACATTGTTCATGTACGGGCCAATCACTCCAACAGATCAAATTGCACAGCATACAGTGACTTTTTGTAGATGTAATGGTCTCTCAGTTCCTACTTTTGTTCAACGTAAACCGACCCATTTCTTTAATGTCAAATATTAAACTAACTTTATGTCAAAATACGAATCACAGAAGTGTTGCTTCTTATAATTTGGACCATTTTCAAGAAGCCTTATTTCTTCTGTGGAAAAAATACTCTTGGGATCATTTAAGAATCTATTATGTGATATAGTGTTTTGAATTATTCCCATACTGTTTGAGGATTTCTTCGACATATATCAAATGACGTCAGAACTAATCTTACTCAATGAGTAGTTTTCGCTAATTTTAGAGAAAACTATTCAAATAATCAACCACGAAATAATATTTGAATGAACTTGTAACAAATAGTAATACACGTCAATGGAATTTTATTTGACTATTAATATACCAACGCGCTAAACTTGATGTCAAGTAAGAGTAAGTGCTTTTAAATTTTTTTAATGTATTAAAAACCACATGCGAGAAACACTCTCGAACCAAGACATCCTGACCGCGAACGAAAAAACGCAATAATGACCCCAAGAATCAATCGGCCTCCTTGGGTTTTTATGTATCACCTGCGGCAAGGACGCAGGTAGGATCTCATTTCGTTGTAGGATCCCGTCTTCGGATGGCGCATTCCAGAAACGCAGGTGCGAGATGAATTCTTTGGTTCCGTCGCTCACCGAGAAGCGGAAACTGTCGCATGGAAATAAAAAGATGCGGAGTTATTGCCGTTGCGAACGAAAGGAAGCGCGACGCGGGGTTGCTGCCTATCGGCGCACCTGACGTCCAACTTCCAAGAATGGGATCTTTCTATCGTCGATCGTCAAAAGAGGAGAAATTCGACATGCATAAGGTGGGTCTTCTGTGTACAATGGGCCTTGAATTTACTTCAGAAATTCTCACGACATATTCGGGAGGACTTCTTCACTTGAAGGGAACTCATTTTAAACGATTTACTACAAATATTCTTCTTCTTTGAGTACCTAGCCGATTCGGATGTTGACAATCATATTTGTTGGTAGCAGCTCTAAATAGTTCTGCCGAGCTTTTCCCAAAACAGGGAGTACAAATAAATTCGGTACGGTTTCAACTTCTTCACTAAACGTTCAACTGTTTTTTTATCCGGACGATAATAACTAGCAAAAATTGGAGTTAAAGCATGTGAAGTTAGAGTAACAGATCGCGATTTTTCATAATAAATTTGGATTATTTGTGAACGTTGTTGGAGTGTGTACGTTTCCATGATTAAATGGTAGACATTGACAAATACAACTATCAATGTCACAAATAAAAAATAGCTGCCATGCTATTTTTTGTCAATTTAAAAATGGGGCTTTCCCATTTAAAAACCCTCTATAATTGATCTGTAAGCAGCGAGTTTATGGGTCGGGTATGGTTGAATCGGGTGTTTTTTTAAAGTGATAAAACTTCAAACTGAAATAAAACACATTTAACTTAAGATTGAAGCCCAATCTTTCTTTCAATAAATCAATTTTTACGGTAGCAGCATGAGGTGTAGCACCATCTTATTGGAACCAAAAAAATTCTGGGTCGATACCATTCAAATTTTGAAACAAATAATCATTGATCTCTAACGAGCACCATTCACTGTAACATTAGCTCCAGCATCGTTTTTAAAGAAATATGGACCGATAATATGGCGTGTAAAGCACACCATACAGTGAGTGCATTTTTTCAGGATGCAATGGAACCTGCAGAACTTCTTTAGGATTGTTTTAACTTCATATACGGCAATTTTGCTTGTTTACATAGACGTTCAACCAGAAATGAGCTTCATCACTAAACACAATTTCACGGTAAAAAAGTGGATCAACTTCAAGCTGTTCTAGGGCCCAATTAGCAAACAAACGACGCTTATTATGGTCAAGTGGCTCTAGTTCTTGAACCAGTTGGCTCTTGTATGGGTGTAAACCAAGATCTTTACGCAAAATTTTCCATGTGGTGGATGCACAGAGTCCTACTTGTTGTGAACGTCGACGAATAGACAAATCTGGATAATCATTAACACTATGACTTACAGCAGCGATATTTTCTTCTGTACGTACAGTTCTTTGTCTTGTTGTTGCATCGAGTAGAGAAAATGTCGTCTGAAATCTATCGATAGTTCGACGAATAAGCTGCTTTGATGGACGATTATGTAAAGCATACATTTCACTAAGTACTCTATAAGTTTGGCGAATAGAACACTGATTTTAAAAATAAAACTCAACAATTTATAAACGTTGTTGCGGCGTGAGTCTTTCCATGATAATTTGTGAATGCTTACTGAACAGAAATTTCAAAACAAAATGGCTCCTACTTTCTGTTTAATTACAGTTATCCCTATCGAAAGTTCTATCACTCTAAAAAAAAACACCCGATATATGTCGTTGTGGATTTTCTGAATATATCAAAGGATCATCATTATTCTCAATTATAGTAATGTTTAGAAAATTTATTTTATTATCACATTGTGGTTCAAAATTTGGTATTTAGGTGTATATTAACCACAGGAAGATTTATGCAGAATTTCGTAAGAATCGGCTATCTGGACAGATTGGGGGGAAAATGCCAATTTCTGAATAAAAAAATTTAAAGACTTGGATTTTTCAGGATTGGTTTGGAGCCTGAATATATCAGTTGTGTTGAAAAATTTACAGAATCTGCTGGATTGTTCCTGAGTTATATTCATTTGAAATTTTATCTTTCAAATGGTTTCTAAAGTTCAAATTTAGTAATTAGATGGGAAATGACGACTTGAAGGCTGATGCATAATTTTCTGAAGATAAATGACAAGAGTTTTTTTCCTGACTGATTTCGGCAAAAATTATGAAAAATATTTGAAGTTTTGTTCAATATATTCTTTTTCCACTCTTTCTTGCCAACATATGAATATGCAGTTCAAAGGGAGAAGGACCAAGTATTTTATTTATTTAGGAGCATTAACCTCGTTTTCAAGTCGGTTGAAAAGCTGCAAGTTTGCCTGGAAGATTAATGGACGCGCATCATGAATTTTGAGAATTCGAGCTGGCGCAACGTTTCAGCACCGGATCCTTTGAATTTACGAGCTCAATACGCAAAATTCCAGTGTCGATAAAATGCAAATCAACATTTGGTCTCGGACTCAAACCAAACTGGAATTTATATGTTTATGTTTACCATTCGAATTCCAGAGGCAACCAGAAGTATCGTTCGCTTCGTCTGCTGCGATGTACGTGAAATATAATAACGCTACAAATTTTGTGCAATTTTTTAAAATTTAATTAATATTTTTCCCAATTAAATAAATAATACCTTTATTGCACCTTATCTTATGACTAGTTGGTTGAAAGCATTTGAAGAAGCTACAATGTAGCGAAACGGATCATACGTTCAACTCATAATAATAAATAGAAACCAAAATACATTTCAACTTTTTAATTACGTGCACGAATTACTCATCTAAAGTTCAATTTAAGACTATGTTCGGTTCATAAATTAAAAAATACGACATTGAATGATAGGCACTCTGGATCGAGCTCGCAAACAGAAAGAGCAATCAAAGTTACTAATCTCCGACACCAGTTACATTTGGTTTCACAAATATGTCATCACAATTAAAAAATTGCAAAACAGTTTCGACAGAGAACAGATGCAATCTACCATTTTCTATCTGTAATATCACATGAGTGAGATGGGACAAATTAAAATTTGATGTGAAATCTTGTATATTTCAATAATTTCTCGAGTGAGTTGCTGAAATGTATTCATACAAAGACTCGATGTGATATTACGGAACCACAAGGAGTTGATAGAGATTTTGTGATAACAATGTGAAAATTTGTACATCAACTATTTACATTCACTTGTTCAAAATTGAATGAAAATACTTCCCTAATTAATTTGCCTGGATTAAAGACAATTCTAATTGTATTCAAATTCCTTAATGGTTTATGTTTAATGAAAGAATATATAACTTTACATCAAGGTTTTTGAGCAGATAAGAAAACAATTAGTAGCACATTATCAGATCGATCTTATATACGAGATTTAAATGTTAGATATTGATATCGAGAGCATTCTGTGTTACTGATTTTATAGGCAGAGTAGAGTAAGTTTGAATTGGACTTGGAAAAAATTATTTTTTTAAATTTTCATCCCTGATTTCCATTCTATTGATAAATCAAACAGGGCGAAAAACTATTAATGCTAAATATTCTTTAAAATGGCTTCATTTGTTTCAGAGAATAGCCTTGTATATATTTTGAAAATTTGCTACGTAGAGTTTTTCGAATATTACAGATAATAGCTGGATGTATTGTCCGAAAACTCTACAGATTTAATGTAAATAAATGTTTCGAAACATTTAGAATAAAATCTTATAACATGCCTCAGATAACACTGTATCACTTTATAGACATATATATTATCCGCACATGTGGTGGTAATTAACTATTAAAGAATCAAAGCAAACATAAAGTATTGACCAAAATTATTTAAATCCATAACCCAAAAAACCAAAAAATGTTCCACATTCAAAAAGGTCTTTTTTATTCCCCTTTTTAAAAAATAGATAGCACATTCTCAAGAAAAAGAACCTGAAAAATTCGGACCCATGTCTCGTCAATTAGGAGTTATTTTTATTCAATTCTTAAAAGTTTTTGAATAAAAAAATATTTTTTTAAATTAAAATTTGTAGGAGGTTAACAGAATAAATCTGTATGATATTTAAAATATTGTAATAACCCTTCTATCAAGTAAAAACCTCATTTTATTATTTTATTGCATATATAATAATTATATTTTGGTTTATCACACATACATCATATCATTTGGATTTAACTGAGTCGATAAAATACCTTGCAAGCTTTGTGCAATTTCTATGACCAACATAGAATACATAAGATTTTTCAACAGTTCACTTTATTCTGGTGTTTGTTTAGAAGAAGACATTCAGTTGGTCTGGTAAGATATTTTTTGTTATTATTTTTATTTTCTAAATATGAAGTAGGGCTGAGGAGTTTTCGTTGTGGGAATTTGAAATTGCTTTTTGGAGATGTGCTGCATGTTTTAGGGACTTATTTGAAGTAAGTTATTTTTGAAGAAGTTCTTGAGGTTATGTTTTGCATTTTTTGAAAGGGATTTGTTTACATAATTCAAGATAACAAACAAAATTTTGTATCCTTCAAGTATCTAGCTGTGGGGAAGTAGCCCTGATTTTCACAGAGAATTTGTAGCACAGAAGTTAATTTTGCGTTCGATATTTAATTTAAGGCCATTAACGTCAGCCATTAACGTAAGCAAGTTTTTGTTGAAAACCGTATAATCTTACTTTACCATGTATATATATTTTGAAATGTTTAGTGTATGCTAAGAAAAATTAAGGCAAATGGTTGAAGTTATCAAGTCGCCATGAATATATTACTAGGAATGCACAAATAATGATACTCCCTAAGCATAAAACTTTTAAATTCGAATGCTCTCCTTTATATCGAGGCATTAAGTTTTTCAGTCATTTGCCTTCATCTTTGAAATCCTTGAATTTAAGAGGGTTTAAAAAGGAAGTCGAGAAACTTCTTTTGGGAAAGGGATTCTATTCAGTTGATGAATTTTTTTGTGATCCCTTGGCGGTTTAGTTTTCCAATTTTTTTTTCTTTATCTCTTATGACTTATCCTATACACTATAGATACACTAATGGATTAAATAAAATTATTATTATTATTATTTTTTTTGTATTTTCAATTAATAATTTATATTTCTTGGAATTCTTTTATTCCTTTTGGTATTGTGTAATGAGTGTTAGTTTGATGTCTACTAAATTGAAACAGTGTTTTTCTAAGACATTTATTTTTATTTAATTCTGAAAAGTTTTTGAATAAAAATTTTTTTTGAAATTGAAATTTGTAGGAGTTTAACATAATAAATCTGTGTAATATTTAAAAGCTTTTTTTTAATATCATTTTTTTACATGTAACTACTCCAGTATTTTAATTGCCAAAAATTTATTCCTTTTTATTTATGAAAAAGATATCATTTTATGCTGAATTGTATGTTAATTATAATAATATTTATAAAATCAGTCATTTTTACTAGTAAATTATTTTTCGAAATATTCGAATTCCAAAGATACTACTCTGTCAAGAAAGTACCGGGAATTTTCAATTAAAACAACATTTTTACATTTAATCGTCAAAATTTATTGGGTCGCCTTCAGAATAGGCTCCATTTGCTCCAATACATCTATGCCAACGGCACTTCCAATTATCGAAACATTTTTTATAGGCGCTTTCCGGGATGGACTTTAGCTCTCGCGCCGAATTTTGTTTTATGGCTTCAATCGACTCAAAACGGGTGCCACGAAGGGGCAATTTTAGTTTTGGGAAGAGGAAAAAGTCGCAGGGAGCCAAATCCGGTGAATACGGTGGTTGCTGAAGCACATTTGTTGAGTTTTTGGCGAGGAAGTCAGTCACAATCTTAGCTCGGTGAGAAGGCGCGTTATCGTCCCATAGTAATCACCCATAGTAAAAATCGGCACGCACTCTGACATCGACTGACTTAATCAGCTGTTGCAAACACACTAGTTGACAGATCCCGCTCAAGCTTGGCATAGTAATTAAGGACAGTGGTACCAACCTAGGAAAAAAAATTGTTACCTGCCTCATTGCCCCGCCAGATTTAAATCGATAATTCCCGGTACTTTCTTGACAGAATGTATATTAACATATGAATTATAATGAACTTTATATGCTACTACAATATGGAGAAGGAAGGTCGCAATGAACTCCAATCTCAACCAATCAATAAACAAAGAACAGGAATTAATTAATAAATTAATCAAACAAATGCTAACAATATTTCGCCAAAAGAACAGAACAGCAAGTCAGTAATTTTATCTTTTCCAATGTCGTTAAATCATAAATCATAATTAATCAATTCAAGAAAAATGCAGCTACTGAAAATAAGCGAATCCTTGAAAATCATGTATCGATATACCTCGGTTCCACTATACAGACAACAAAATAATTAATTTTTATTTCCAACTAGTGTTCAATTACAATACTGATTATAATACGTTATATTATGTTTAAATATCAATAACGGGTGGTTTTAACCTAGAAATGATTAAATTAACTCATTTGCAAACCGCAATTTAGATTTCGTAGAAAGATAAATATAGTTTCAATCATTTTTATGCAAAAACAACCTTAAGATAGAGCAGCAAAAATTATTCTTTACATTTAAAGTTTTGAGATGTACAGAACACAAAAATACAGAAAGCGTAGCATCATGAGTCTATGGGTCGTGTTTGATTGTAAATGTTAGAGTTACCTGATGATTGGGAACAATCATGAAATATGTATAACTTAAATTTTGGGGGGTATAAATGTCATAGAATAAAAAATAAATGTTTTACTAGACAAGTATTAATTTTATATTATTCTTATATATTTTTTCATATCTATGGTGAAAATTTTTCAGACTTCTGATAGTAGTTTTTAATTCTAAATTAGAACTTTCACTTTCAGATCGTAGGACCGTTGCTATGGCTCAGGTAGCGCTTAACGCTGTTCTTGTCACAAATATATTTTTTCAAATCTTCTAATGATACGATACTCTCGAAACTTTGCACGAACATGTGCGTCATTATTCCTTTTCTAAATAACATATTTCACATCGATCGAGAATTTGCGCTTTCGAGAATATTGGAAACACGAAAGTCCGCCTGGACAGTAGATCATACCAGATATTAAGACCCCCAAACCTATCCTAAAAGTTTTGAGGGACTAGCTCTTTCCGTTCGAAATTAAGTGTTCACGAATGGACCGACCAGACTAAATCACTTTTTACCTAGGATTTTGCATCAGTGAGTCCAACCTAGTCATTTAAGCCCATATTCGTTTAGAAATTCGATGGAAAGCGGAAAAATTAGAGAGGACTATTGTTTCTATGTATTATTTTTCTATTCTCTGATTATGTTTTGATTGATTAAAACAAGACACAAATAATTATAAATTTCATATATTCTCACTCCTAATATCATTCATTACAACTTAATATGAATGTCAATTATTTGGCAAAAAACTTCAAAAAAACTTTTACTCCGCACATGGATTCGAGCCCATCACATACAGATGCATTATAGGAGTACGGAATGGAGTCCTCTGTGTAACCCACTCATTCAATGCTGGAGTTGGTAGAATCGTCGGTTTTGTACTATTTTATATTTTATTATTAATGACTCACGATCCTCACCAAATTATTGATTAGCCTTTTTGTCGTTGCTTTATAACTGAATGCTGAATCAAAACTCAATCATACAACTGTTGCAGAGCTAAACGCTTTTCTGCTCGCATTTTTTCCTTCCAATTATACGATGCTCATGACTTTGGCACTGGTATTTGTGTCTTTATTTTACATTTAAATGTTTACTTTAAACTAGATCGTGGGACTGTTGCTAGGGTTTCTGTATCGCTGAATGCTGACCTTCAATTTTTGTCTTTTTTTTAATCTTCTAGGCAGACGATCCTAATAAAATTTTGCAGGAACATTTTCGTTACTATTCTCCTTCCAAAACCCAAATTTCAGTTCAATCGAATTTTGATTGAAAAAAGAGAACATTTTAATAGGAATAACTACGAAATACGAGAAATTCAGGCCTGAAACTACCCCGAAAGTTTCAATTCCCTATCTTTTTCCGTTCGAAAGTTAAAGTGTTTAAGGTAGCGCTCAACGCTGATCCGCTCACAATTATTTTTTTAAACTTCTAATTGTGCGATTCTCACGAAATTTTGCATGGACATGCGCGTTTTTATTCTTCTTCTAAGTGCCGAATGTCAATTCCATCGAATCTGTAATTTCTAAACAATTGGGGAAAATATGTAAAATTTTCAAACGTGAATGACTGCGAAACTATTAAACCGATTTTGCCCATTAACGAATTCCGTATGTTTACTAAAAAGAAACAGTGTTTCTAGGACATTTATTTAATCTAATTTTTATGAAATTTTCTTAAAGTAAATTTGAAGAGAATTATTCTGCTTGACATTTAATATATTGAAAAAACCCTCCACCAAGTAAAAAACCCCCATTTAATTATGTATATATAATAATCATGATTTGTTTTTCACACATGCGTATAGTAATTTTAGATATAACTGCTTTCTTCAATCTCTGACCTCTGAGCGATTTTTTGTGGTCTGCCGTTCTGCGAGTATGGTATAAACGTAGTTAGGTAAAGTGTGATATATTTTTTTATTGATTGTTTTTATTTGGCTTCCAGAAAAGTGGACTGACTGTTAACTGTGAGGGTCTTAAACACCTTTCTGAAGATGTGCTGCATATCTTCAGAGAGTTTTTTAAGTCAGTTTTTTTGAAGATGTTTTAGGTTTATGTTGGACATTTTTGAAGTGGAATTTATTTGTCAAAATGCCGATAGGTTACGTTTGTTGAGTAAATTCGGTCGATATCCTTTATTTTCTTTCTCTACCTTTCTTTTTTATTCTATATGCCTACTAAAAAGAAATAACACATTTATTTTATATCTTAGGAGTAAAAATGAGTGCGTGTAGTTTTGATAAAATATGTCATCGCTTGTTAATTATTCCATTATTGCATCTGAAAACATCTTCATTTTGAAGTGCCATCAGTAGGATTTCTTTCCAGTATCTGTCATTCCGCTGAAATGTAAACAAAATAGTTTCTGGGTGCTCTAAAAATGTCAACATTTGTTCGAACGATGTGTTTTTGCGGTGACTTTTACTTCATTACTTCAATATGAAGAAAAAGGCTGTCGAAAGTCATCGTAATTTAGTGGATGTTTATGGCGAACATGCTTTAGCTAAACGAACGTGTCAGAAGTGGTTTGCCCTATTCGAAAGTGGCAATTTTGATTTGAAAGACAAAGAAACGATACAGGGCGCCACCAAAGTTTAAGGATGAAGAATTAGAGGCAAGGCTCGATAGAGATCCATCACAAACGCAAGAGGAACTCGCAAAAACACTTGGAGTCACTCGAACAGAAATTTGCCATTGTTTAAAAGCAACGGGGTTTAATCCGAAAAGTAGGAAATTGGGTGGCATATGAACTGAAGCCAAGGAACGTCAAACGCCGTTTTTTAAATGTGAACAACTGCTCCAACGGCAAAAAAGAAACAGCTTTTTTCATCGAATTGTAAGTGGCGGTGAAAAGTGGGTCAATTACGATAATTTGAAACGTATAAACATATGAATACTTCATCATCAACTGTCAAGCCGAATATTCATGGCGAGAACAGCTTAAATTTTCAAAAAAGACCGCACGAACTTATTTATACTTCTAATAATTTTTCAAAAAATTTCCTAAAATCTAATTTGTAGAGAGGTAGAATAGAATTACTCTGCTTAATATTTAAGGTATTGAAAAAACCCCATACCAAGTAAAAAAATTCCTTCTGATTAAAAAGCGAATGATCAATCAAAACAGCCAGGATCTACTAGATCACCGCATAAATTCAGAAGCGCCTTCTTTATTAACTTCGGTACTCACCGGAAGAAGATCAACGCCTTCCTCAGTTCCTGGACCGCTGTCGAAATGATTATCTGAGCAGCCGGCACCGCCACAATGGACGCATCCACCGGGAAAGAGTACCTCGTCATCCTTATCACTGGAATCCCTTCACAATAACACCTATTCCTTCTACGTCCGAATAGCACATCAAAAATCCGATACCGCCTTGACTCAATCGTGCTCGATTGCAGCGTAAAAAGCGCCAAGGTACGACCTTACAGAGGGCACTCGGTACCCCAGTACCACGGTAGCTATCGACAACACGCCAAGAATGTATGGTATGCGGGGTACGAACGATCTCGTGATCTGCTACGGGTACTGCCGCAATGGGCCACCAGTATGGTACTAACGCGCGAGTGATACTTGTGGTACTGACTCGAAGACCGAATCGGAATGACTGCGAACGGTGAACGCTGCATCGGCCGTACGAATTATCGATGAAAATCGCGCCAAGTTATGCGAGGACTGGATGCGTCAGTGGCGGTACGTGGGGTTGAAACAGGTACCGGGTTTTTCAGTATAATTCGACCTCCCTTTAACTTTATTACAAATGGAGATACAAAAAAAAGTTATTCACAAAACTTGTACGAAATCAACCGAATTTTTTCAAAATGATTTCACAAAATGGAATATACACAGGCTGGACCGAGTGAAACTTCATTTTTTCAAATGGATCACCTGTATATTTTCTTATTTTTGGCTAGTTCTTTCTCTCTTGATTAGGAATTTATATGCACATGTCGATCTATCTCTCTTATTTTGAGAACTACAGTCTCAAATACGAAGAACCACTTGGTAGGCTCAGTAATACGCTGTGATAAATCAACAAACGACATTGTTAACAATATGACACACGTTGACATTCAATAAAATTATTTCTGAAACACCCATTACACAGAAGCGGAAAAATTTGAAATATTTTCACTTAATGTGAAGCACAATAAAAGCAAGAAATCTGCAAGGAAAGAAAATATTGCATTACATACAGGTGATCCAATTCCAAGTGAAAATACATTTCTTAATACTTATAATCGCGTAAGAGATTCTAAAAGTTTTAAGACAAAGAGACGTAGCGTCTTAGGGAATGAACATCATTCATATTGCTTTATTTTGAAGGTAATGTTACTATAATTAATTGATGATAAATGCTGAAACTTGAATATTATTGAATTTGAAATCAACCGCACAACAACCATCGTTCTAGAAATTCTAGAGAATGTTTTAAGGTAAGCATAACGTGAGCTTGGAATAGGTAGTTCGAAGATTTATAGTGTTTAAAAAACAACAATTATTGGCCATACAAGTTATTAGTAGCACAACTCCCCACAGAAGACCAAAAGCGGAAACGCTAAGAATAATGTCAACATATGCTGCAAAAATGATTAATCATTATTTTCCAAAGCAGGAGTGTTCAACAGAAAAAATAGACATTCTTGAGAAAACAAAAATCGAAGACAACGCAAAGTATTTCAAATTAGAAAATCTGGAAGAAAGTCTGTTAACGTTTGGTGCGGCATTGTTTGTAATAAAATTGTGGGGTCTATATTTTTCGACTTCACATTAACACGTAAAGCATATTCAGAAAAGATATTGCCAGAGGTAGCTCAGCTTTTGGAGCAAGTGTTTTCTGCTGAAGAATTAGAGCAAACAGAACGGAGCACCACCGCAAAGAGTTTTGGATGCTCGAGAACATTTGATTGATGAATTTGATATCTAGATCGGTTATGGTGCACATATTTTATGGCCATAGAATAGTCCGGATTTAACACCGTTGGAAACATTTTGCCAAAACTATAGCACGCTGTTCCCTAGAACAAGGGAAATTAGGGCCCAAGCATGTTTACGATCGTTAACACATTTAAGATAAAAGTGCACTTCAAGCTATTTAGAATACTCAGAAATGAATTGGAATGAAAGAATAATAATCAATGAAGAAACATGAAAATGATTACAATTTTTTGGTTGGTTCATTAACAAAAAGGATATTTTCAAGAAAAACTTGAGTTATTTTAGATTTTCCGTATCCGAGGAGCGAAAAAAAATTAAAATATATTTGTCATTTTCAAAATAATATGAACATTTGAATTATGCTGACAGCTATCTTTATAATTCCTAGAACAGAATTTTTTGGAATTTTATACTTAAATAAATTTTCAAGGAGTCATAGAATGAAGTTATCTAAATCAAATGATCTATTTTGGGCAAAAAACATAAAATCTGTATCAGCATTTATCACACACAATTTTCATGTCAGTATCTCCGCAGATAAGGTGTACTAATAACTCTTGAATCAGAATATTATGCCTACTTATTTAATTGAAATGGTTGGGTAGAAATTTATAGACTTGATGTATTTTTTTTTTAATTGCGTAGCTCAGTTCAAAAACTAAAAAATGGTTAAAAGCACTGTCAACCTTGATCCTCACAAAATTCTGCACAAGCATGCGTGTTAATATTCTTCCTCTAATGTTGAATTTCATATCAATCGAATATGTAGTTTGGGGAATTTGGGGAACATATGAAAAATTTTCATACGTGAATAACTGCACATTTATTGAACCGCTTTTACCCATTAACGAACATAGCCGTGCCATTTAGTCCCCGAACCTTCCTTGAAAGTTTCAAGGCTATAGCTCTTTCCGTTCGAAAGTTAGAGTGTTTACGACCGGTTCGGTAGAATTAATTTTTATCTCGGATTTTTCATCAGTGAGTCCAACCTAGTCGTTCAAGACTATTTCGGCAAAAAATTCGAAAATTACAGACATTTGGATGAAACGATAGGACTCAATTTCTCTGGAATAAGTGCGAAAAAATGAGATAGGCAAACGAAAAAAAAATTCATAAAGATAAAACCGAGAACCGCAAATATATTTGAAATCATTTAAAGCGATACTCATTTAAGATGAATAAAATTCTTACATATATCGGGTGTTTTTTTTAGAGTGATAGAACTTTAAATTGAAATAAATCACATTTAAATTAAGATTGAAGCCAATTTTTTTTTATTTGAAAGATAATTTTATGACCTTTCATTATTTAAAAATAATTTCCGGCATATGTCCACCACGACTAGCTCTGAGGAACCGCATTCGACCAGATCAATTTTGGACCACTTTTTCGAGTAATTCAGGCCTTATTTCATCAATAATACGAGTTATGTTGGCTTCCAAAGCGTCTATTGTTTCTGGTTTATCAGCATAAACCAATGACTTGACATAACCTCAAAGAAAATAATCCAGTGGGGTTATGTCGCATAATCTTGGAGGGCAATTAATTGGATCATTTCTCGAAATAATGTTATCGCCAAATCTTTCTTTCAAGAAATCAATTGTTACGGTAGCAGCATGAGGTGTAGCACCATCTTGTTGGAACCAGAACACTTCTGGGCCGATAACATTCAAATTTTGAAACAAATAAACATTGATCATTGATCTGTAACGAGCACCATTCACTGTAAGATTAGTTCCAGCATAGTTTTTAAAGAAATATGGACCGATGATGCCTCCAGCATGTAAAGCACACCATATAGTGCATTTTTCAGGGTGCAATGGACCCTGCAGTACTTCTTGACGATTGTTTTCAATCATATACGGCAATTTTTCTTGTTTACATAGCCGTTCAACCAGAAATGAGCTTAATCACTAAACATATTATAATTTTACGATAAAAAAGTGGATCAACTTCAAGCTGTTCTAGGGCCCAATCAGCAAACAAACGACGCTTATTATGGTCAAGTGGCTTTACTTGAACCAGTTGGATCTTGTATGGGTGTAAACCAAGATCTTTACGCAAAATTTTCCATGTGGTGGATGCACAGAGTCCAACTTGTTGTGAACGTAGACAAATAGACAAATGTGGATCATCATTAATACTATGACTTACAGCAGCATTATTTTCTTCTGGACGTACAGTTCTTTGTCTTATTGTTATTGTTGTTATTGCATCGAGAAAATGTCCGAAATCTATCGATAGTTCTACGAATAAGCTGCACTGATGGACGATTATGTAAACCATGAATTTCACTAAGTGCTCTATAAGTTTGGCGAATAGAACACTGATTTTGAAAATAAATTTCAACAATTTGTAAACGTTGTTGCGGCGTGAGTCTTTCCATGATAATTTGTCAATGCTTACTGAACAGAAATGTCAAAAGAACATGGCTCCAACCTTCTGTCAAATCACAGTTATATCGAATGTTCTATCACTCTAAAAAAAACCCCGATAGTTTAATCTTTTTCTAAAATTCCCGAATTTATATAATTAGGATTAAAAATAAGTTGACTACAAGTATGAGAGATTCTTTCTGGTGCTAGATTTCGAGTGGTTATCGTTGAAAAATAGCAAACCAATAATAGATTATTCGAACTATCAACAAAACTGGATCAGCATGAGGGGTGTATATCTAGACGGTATTTTGGAAGACGAGCGTTTTCTAACTAGAGGTGAAACTAAACCAAATTGGCCATTTCATTAATAACAAACAGCACGGCAAACCGTATATTACTATTTTTTGTCGATCCGACAACAGAATTCCAAAGAATATCACATAAAGGATGGGAGTATCTCAGGGATATGTCCTGGGACAATTGTTTATAATGTTTGTTAAAGATTTGCCAGTGATTTTTAAAGTTCACCTCTATATTCTATTTGATATCAGCATCATTCTGTTTGCCGATGATACCTCGTTCATAGTAACATCTCCTAAACTGGGAGAATTTGAGTTAAAATGTGAGTTACCTATCCACCTCTTCTCAGATTGGTGCTGTAAAAATCAACTGTTTCCTGGAAGAAAATATCTTCGATGGGGTGTCTTGAGATTCATTTCCATTGTTCTGTTTCTCGTCCTGATTTATATAGTATTTAAAAGTTGTCCAATAAGCGGAAGTCGAGCATCCGCCTCCGATTTAACTATTGTTGCGGGTTCAATCGGGGTTTGAGATCGAAGCGAAAATCTAAGGGCAATTCGCGGCATTTCGTTGAAAAGGCAGTTCGAGAGAATCGGAGTTCGGGAAAAGAACCCATAGAGTACAGTTCGCGGAGAAAATTAAGACGGAGTATTTTTAGACGAAAGTTAGAGAGCGAGATAAAGACGGAATAGTTCAGAAACTCCGTATCTATTTTTGCATTAAGTGTTATTAGTGTTGTAAAGACGTTCGAGTGTAATTTCAATCTTGTAAATAACCTGTTTATAGTACAGTCTTCGCTTATTTTACACTGAAGAAGAGATAGGCCGATTTATCAACCAATACCCCTAGATATTGATTTAAAATAGCCTACATATACTTTGAATTGCTTGCTATATACTCAAAAGAATTTTCAGTCACTCAAAAAATGCTATCAGTATCATGAATATCATACAAGACTCAAGGAAAAATTCTGTATTTCAACTCATAGAGCATCCAAGTTTGAGAATTAACCTAAGTTTAGTGGTATTCAATCATCTGCCAGAAATACAGAGGGTTTCAGATTATTCCAGCTTCAAGAAGGAAATTAGGACAATTGAGATGTGCTTTTATAGCAATTTTGAGTATTTCGATGCTGTTTTAGAGTAATTTTTAAGTTGATAAAGGGTGAGCCATCTATGCATTTTGGAGTAGTGGTTACTTCGATTCTGGTATCACTTTTGTCATTCGTGTTTTGAGAGAAAGTTAGTTTAATATTTGACATTAACGAAATGGGTCGATTTACGTTTGAATAAAACTAGGAAATATTAAAGACTTATTTCCAAAGTGGTGAATCTTCAAACGGTCAGGAATTTACGTGAAAATGTCAATAGAAATGAAATGACCTCTAGGCAATTTGTGGATAAATTTGTTCATGAAATCTGGTTCATTGTTTGATAAAACAACCAGTTTACGTTCTTGTCCAGTGAGCATACCTGAAAACATTTCTGTCGCAGCCCAGAATGCGGATGAACATCCATCAACATCAACTCGTCATCGTGCTCAAGAAATGAACATTTCTCGCACTCCTCTGAGGATAATTTTGCATCAGGAGGACCTCGGTATGAAGACTTACAAGGTTCAACTACTGCAAGAAGTAAAGCTTCGTGGTCATCCCTCGCTCAATGGGCTATTAATAATGTGGTCGAAGATGAGCCTTTTTCCAGAAAAATCATCTTTAGCGAGGAAGCTCGTTTTCAGGTTGTGAGAATCCGTTAAGGATAAGTGTTACGATCACCATCCAGAAATGATTGATGCCTTGAAACACGCCACCCATGACATTGTAGCTTGACGTGCTGGGGACGCTTGTCTTGAATAATATCCTAGTTTCATCCCGGTGAAATGGAGGATTGAGCCTTGACACCTAAATCAAAGTCACTAGCACCAGTCATTCGACCCGTGTTATGGAAATTAAAACGAATGGGGCCCTATTATCATCGTAAAGGTGAAAAGGAGGGTTGAGCCGCAATGTCCAACTGAGTGACAAGGGTTTCTGTCGCAGCACAGGGCTTCACCCTTAAAACTAACGTACTCTACCCTATTGCAGTAAATCTTCGAATTTTTCTGTTCAATGGCCATTGCGTTATGTAGCATACTGCGTTACCTTGGGAGGGTGGAGGCACTCGGGAAGTATTCGTACAACCTAGGCACCCAATTGCTGGTGAACTCGAGGGGGCAGTGGTTAAAGTCCGCGTGCAGGAGTAGAAGGGTATTCCGTCTATCGGTTCGCAGAAACTCATGTTCAGGATATCTTAAGAAATGCTTCAGGGTTTGACGGGACTTGACGTTTCGACCAGCCTCGTTCTGAACAAAGATCGATTGTGAGACGTTTCTGGGGTTTGGCTCAGACCGTTGGTGCTTGAAGCTAGGATCAATTGGAAGACTTCACAAGGGTTCGTGAGTCTTGACGTATAGGTCGGGTTGACAGTGCTCGTACCAGGATCAAGTGAGGGATTAACTCTTCAGGTTATCTTGGTTCATGGGACTGCGTTCGGGTGGGTGGATAAGAAGTCCCTTCGGCGAGTGAGTTGCGTAACAAAACAAGTCAGGTACTGACACTGCAGAGCCAGTAGAGGTTGGATAGTGCTTCGCTGCTACCAGTCACGGTGTAGGTTTTCAGACTGAAGCCGAAACTAGATGCTTGGTGGGTTCAACTCTTCGAAGTGGTTTTCGCTAATGCGCGATAATAAGGCGTATCCTTATCTTTATCTGCTTCCTGGACAGATTGCTGAGAAGTCACCTGGTGAAAGAGCCACGCTCACATGCCAGTAACCTAACCGGTATAATTCACGATGCCTTGAAACACGAAATCGAAGCTGCATTCATTAGATTGAGCTCCAAACAATCGACAATGTATTGAAATATTGGGTTGATCGGATGGGATAGGGTAACCAGTAAGGGCGACCATTTGAATCATATTGTATTTCATTCGTGAATGTCCTGCGAATACGCAGGCCTCAGTAAAAGGATTAATCGAGGTTTTTTCTTTGTTTTGCATATTTGTTCATTGCCTATTTATTATAAGGGTGATTTTTTCTATACATGTACCGTGTCTGAAGGGAATGAAGGAATACTTACTTAATAGGGGGACCGGATGTCGGTTCAGCGCATGTCGATATTTGATTGTCATTTGTACTTCTTGTCAAAGCAATTTTAAGGTTATTGTGATATGTTCAGTTTTAAATAATTAAATATTAGATTTTTTGCAATTTCGGTTGAAATGGCGAGTCAAATACCAGAATGCATATCCGGCATTGTATGTTTTTTGAGTTTCGCAAGGGTAGTAACCCAACAGTTGCGACCAAAATCATTTGCGATGTTTATAAGTGCATTAGACGTTCGTAAATGCCACAGATGGTTCTCTAGGTTGAGATCCGGTAATTTTGATCATCCCAAAAAGGCGCTTCTGTGTGTTTGGTGGAGTATACGCGGAAATGTTACCTTTGAAGCGCTGAAACCTGAACAAACCGTTTTTATTGTGAACAATTGGATCGAGTGAACCAATCGTTGATCAAAAATATCCGGCGACTGTCAACTGAAAGGCCGTTATTCTGCAACACAATGCAGGATTGCACTGTGCAAGACGAATCTTGGAAAAAATTAATGAATTGGGGTGGAAAGTACTACCATACTCGCCCGATACCGCATCCTCGGATTTCCATTTACATTTTCTTGGTGGCAAAAAATTTGGTTGATGTCCAAAATCCCATCTAGAGATATTTTATTCAAAAACCAATTTATTTCCATCAGTCTGCCATAGAAAATTTGCAAAATAGATGGCAAAAGGTTGTTGATAACAAAGGTGATTACTTTATTGATTAGAAATAAAAACTTTTTTATAATTTATTCGTTTGAATTTAATTCAAAAAAGCTACATTACTTTCCTGTCCAACTAACACTCACTCATCAAGACACTTTATATTAAATGGAAATACATAAATGAATAAAATCTTATACTCTGAAGAGGAAATGTTCATGTTCGTAAAATTGGCAGTATTTCTGTCATTTGTATGCACAATAGTTACATAATTAATTTAGCATTTTTCTCCGCTTCTGATTCAGAAACAAGACCTTCTGCACGTATGCCCGTCGATGTACTCGCGTATTATTCAATCCTCACACTGAAGAAGGTCGGTTGAATACTCAAAATCCGAGCCGGAACAAAATAGTGGCTCGTCGCAAATTACTTATCGGGTTACTGGGAATTCCGATAGCGCCGTCTTGCATATTTGCGGTTTCGCAAGAGAAATAAAAAACTTCGAATTTCAGAAGGATGAGAGATCGCCATCGAGTGCAGCATATCTTTCACGTATCTTTCCGGAAAGAAGGTCATTAGGCGGATTGCTATGTATAAAAAACCTTCGGAATTTTTTCTGTCCGCTTATTTACGGGGGGAATAACCCTCCAATTAAAGATATTACCATTTAATTCCATTAGAATATTTTACGTTTGCGACCGAGATCAGCGAATAATTGCATCTATTAATTTCTGAGAACACGGAAAGGGGAATTTTTATTGACCACAAAACAACACAGGAGTAGATCGCATAGTTAGATACCAAAAATAATATATCAGAAGCGAAACCAAGTGAATTAATTGATATGAGCTTTCCAACCTCAAAATTATTCTAACGGTATCAATTTTATCTTAGATATCAAACAGAGCAATTCTGCTATAACTCACTAAAAATTGTAATTTCATAAAATTTCTTAAAAACTTTTCAAAATTAAATTAAATTGATTCTTTTATGAGTGAATATGGTACTTAAAAGCAGAAAGATAACGCGCATCTTTCACAAAATTTCGTGAGGATCGTAGAATCGGAAGATTCAAAACAAAACAAAATATTTTTGAGAGAGGCATAGCAACAGTACAGGTTTGTATCATTAATTTACCATTTGGATGTGAATTATGATTAATGACAACGGTTGATGGAAAACTTGTGAAGATTATATAGTAAGAAGACAAAAAAAATAATTTTAGGAGCAGAGCACCGTCGAGTATTACTGAATTAGATGTAAAATTATGACAAGAAAACTGACGCGAAATTTCGTGAGGATGGTAGGTCACATGAACAAGCGAACAAAAGCTCCTAATTTCACGTCAGTGCTTTTCACCATTTTGTGCTATACCATGACTTCATCAAGTGGAGTTGTTTACAAGTATTTTAAGGATATATAATGTAACGAATGTAAGAAATTAACACATATGTGTACTATTTAATTTATGTAAAATGGCTTTCGATCAAGTAAAGGTCAATACTATTAGAAAAAAAATAAATGATTTTGAATAAACAATACATATTTTGTATTATATGCATCGGGTGGATTTTTAGAGTGATAGAACTTCAAATTGAAATAAAACACATTTAAATTATCATTGAATCCAATTTTTTTTTTATTTGAAAGATAATTTTATGACATTTATGTTTTGAAAATAATTTCCGGCATATGTCCACCTCGACTAGCTCTGAGGAACCACATTCGACCAGTCCAATTTTGGACCACTTTTTCGAGTAATTGATGCCTTATTTCATCAATAACACGAGTCATGTTGGCTTCCAAAGCGTCTATTTTTTCTGGTTTATCAGCATAAACCAATGTCTTGACATAAACCCAAAGAAAATAATCCAGTGGAGTTATGTCGCATGATCTTGGAGGCCAATTAATTGGAGCAATTCTCGAAATAATGTTTTCGCCAAATCTTTCTTTCAATAAATCAATTGTTACGGTAGCAGCATGAGGTGTAGCACCATCTTGTTGGAACCAAAACACTTCTGGATAGATAGCATTCAAATTTTGAAATAAATAATCATTGATCATCACTGTAACATTAGCTCCAGCATCGTTTTTAAAGAAATATGGACCGATGATGCCTCCAGAGTGTAAAACACACCATACAGTGCATTTTTCAGGATGCAATGAAAGCTGCAGAATTTTTTGAGGATTGTTTTCACTCTATATACGGCAATTTTGCTTGTTTACAAAGACGTTCAACCAGAAATGAGCTTCATCACTAAACACAATTTTACGATAAAAAAGTGGATCAACTTCAAGCTGTTCTAGGGCCCAATAAGCAAACAAACGACGCTTATTATAGTCAAGTGGCTTTAGTTCTTGAACCAGTAGGATCTAGTATGGGTGGAGACCAAGATCTTTACGCAAAATTGTCCATGTGGTGGAGGCACAGATTCCAACTTGTTGTGAACGTCGAAGAATAGACAAATCTGGATCATCATTAACACTATGAGTTAAAGCAGCGATAATTTCTTCTGTACGTACGGTTCTTTGTCTTATTGTTGTTGTTGCATCGAGTAGAGAAAATGTTGTCCGAAATCTATCGATAGTTTGACGAATAAGCTGCTCTGATGGACGATTATGTAAACCATAAATTTTACGAAGTGCTCTATAAATTTGGCGAATAGAACACTGATTTTGAAAATAAATTTCAACAATTTGTAAACGTTGTGGCGGCGTGAGTCTTTCCATGATAATTTGTCAATCCTACTGAACAGAAATATCAAAACAACATGGCTTCTACCTTCTGTCAAATCACAGTTATCCCTATCGAAAGTTCAATCACTCTAAAAAAAACACCCGATATTATTGACAACTTAACGTTTATATTGCTTGGATGAGGTTGTTATTTTTCTGGGATCTGTCATGTTTACATTCGTTCTGTTTTTTTTATTTTTGCCATAATTGTATTTGATATTTTGGATATAAACTTCAATATTTAATATTATATTGGTATTATACTCATAAATATAGATTATAGATAGTTTATTGAGAAGTTCATGCAACGCCACATACAAGCTGAACCAAAATATCAGCTTTTGTGGAATTGAACCGTTTATTTACATGTTGTATTGGTTTTCCCCATTTTTGACACTAGTATATCTGGGCTTTGAAATTGGTCCTAAAGTTTTGATTGCAAACGTAAATAATCTTTCATATGATTCATTATTTCAGGGTATTACCTGAGAGAGGACAATGACCAGTAGGGAGGGAATCCTCTGTGGAACTGACCATATTTTCGCCTGATGACTGAATCGAACCAAGTTAGCTGAATCACCAATAAGAAAACAAACAAGGATAATTCTGATGCTTACCACAAGCATATTAATTATGAAAATTAAATTACTGCTGGAATATTAAAATTGCAGAGGAGCATATTTAAAAATCTTTACAAGCACTGTCAAATTAGGTTCGGTCGTATGTAAATAGTACACTCAGAGCTGACTGATCGAATCAAGAGAATTCCAACCGAAACAAAAGAAAAAAATTAATATTACTGATTTCGTTGATCAACTATTTGGCTTATTCTTAAAGGTGAATATCATCCACTCTGTATCACTTTAATTAATGTTGCACATTATCGCCGTCTATCTGGCACTATTTTTTTGTCCCTTTTCCTCACACTACGATAAAGCCGGAATGGAAGTATTGTTTCATTAAGTATTATAGTATTTTTAAATCTTGACTAAACAGGGTGTCTTTTGAAATTACTTGACTAGATAACCCAGCCTACAATAACTTTTTTAAGTGAAGTATCAAAGAAAGTTGAATTTTTTATTATTTTTCAGATTTTTAAATAATAAAAAATATTCTCATAACTGACACTAGCTTAGTCGATTGATGAATATAATCAACTGATAAAAATATTTCGGTAAGTTCAATGAGCGGGTAGATCAAATGAACCTGTATGAAATTTTTGATTGTCTCGGTCTTTACTTGACGGAAATTCATCTTCAATATAAGAAAAACAAATATTAACGTCCGCTATTTTATTGATTTACACGGCAATTGTGTCGTCATTCCATGACTTCATCAGGTGAGTATTAAAACTAATATATATTGAACCTGTATGACATTTGCTGCGGAAAGGCGTGTCTAATTATTGTCTGCAATCTCCGAAATTCGTGTAGATTTTTTTTCGTTCGTAGCAAATTGATATAAAATCGCTCTTATTAGTCAGATGTGTCTTTCGACATTCGAAACGTTTCTGCAATTTTTTTTGCAGGCCATTCCGGAAAAAAGCTTTTCGACTCACAAAAAGAGCATTTTTGAGATAAAACTCATCAAAAATTTTCTAAAAAAATAGTATATACTCGAATGGTATCCTTTTCAACTCGTGTTGATAATATAATCTTGAGTTTTTAGAAAATAAATTATATAATATGGATTTTCGTGCCATTTTTATTCAGTGGATCATGTCGTCCTTGTAAAATTGGATATAAAGCATGCGGGGTTTCCAGTAGAAAATCGTTTAGAATGCCACAATTCTTTTCACTATTGATGGTATTATCAATGTGGTGCGTAGCACCACGCTAAGATATTGCCCCCTAAGCTTTTATTTTGGTGGGAAATTTGGAAATTTGAACGGTAACATGTTGTTTTTAAAGGATTTTTAAAATATTTTCACCAACTTGGAAACAACTTTTATCAGATGTACAGAATTATTAAAATTATCTTCTTGAAAACGTTGACAAAATTCTATCCTTCGTTCCTTTTGTAAAGGTGTCATTATAGGGATTTTTTTAGTTTCCTTGACATGTCTTTTCAGTGGACATACTTTTATATTTCGTTGATTTCAAAATATTTTAGCCAATCTGCGAAACCCCAGGTACGGATTGTGTCGACCTAAGGCCTATGCCTCTTATCCATGCCATTTTTTTATCCTCTTTATTGTCTCATATACAGCATTTTTTCCCAGTTCAGTCAATTGCACTAATTTTTTAATGTTTCGAAAACCTTTTCTATACGAATATTCTACCTGTTTCATTTTTTCTAGTTGCGACATTATTCCATAAATTGTATACCTGTCAACAATCAATAATATTTGACGAATAGAGTTGCCATGTAACTTTAGCCATAACCGACTATCTGCACAATCTATTTTATACATTACTTTCATCTTAGAATGTTACAAAAAAGAAGTATATTAAAATTGTGAAAAATAATAAATTCCGGATACTTTTTAGACGGCCTATAGAATACTCACTTGGTCTTCCCTGTTCATACTAATAAATTTGATTCACATAAAGGAAAATGAACATTCAATGCTGAAGCTTTGTAGTTTTTTTCAATACGCTACAAGAAATGTTTTTGCAATTATTTCCATAATACATCTAAATATGAATTATGCCCTGTATATTTGGCAGATTTATTTGTATCCGCGGTATACAGAAACGTAAGTACAGGTGAATTCTACCAGAATAGTTATTGGCTATTTGAGGAAGGCCTCTTTTCCAAGTGACTACCAAGCAGTCTCCACAGTCCACCCCTAGAGGTAGAAAGTGTGATAAGGTTTACGCCATATCATCGCGCTCGGCGAGAACCCCTCCGAAGAGATGAACCCACCAGCTTCCAGTTTGGGCCCCGACTCGAAAGCCAGAACCGTCTGACTGGTAGCAGCGAAGCACTATCCAACCTCTACTGGCTCAGCAGGTCAGTACCCGAGTTGGTTTGAGACGCAACTCACCCGCCGGAGGGAATTCTTATCCATCCACCCGAACGCAGTCCCATGAACTAAGATAAACTCAAGATTGACGACTACAATTGATCCTGGTACGAGCACCGTCTAGCGGACTATACGTCCTGACCCACCGAACCCATGTGAAGTCATTTGATTGATCCTGGCGTCAAGCACTAATGGCGGAGCCATTTCGTCGAGATCCACAAACCCTAAATTGTTACGCACAGATCCAGGGGCCAGGACAGGCCGGTCGAACCGTCAAGTCCCGTTAAACCCCGAGTCGTTTCATGAGAATATCCCGAAAATGGGGGTCTGCGAACAGATAAATGAAATACCCCCCTAGTCCAGCATGCGGACTTTCAACCACTGCCCCCTCGAGTCCAACACCAAATGGGGTGGCCAGGTGGTACAAGTAACACCTGAGGGCAAGACCACCCCCCCGAGGTAACGCAGTATGCTACATAACGCACTCGGCCATTACACAGAATCCGGAGATTTATACTGCGATAGGGTAGAGTACGCCAGTTTTAAGGGAGAAGCCCTGTGCTGCGACAGACTCCCTTGTCACTGAGTTAATCAACCGGCTCAGCCCTCCATTTCACCTGAGTAAAACTAGGGCCCCATTCGGAGATCTTCCACCATACAGGTCCAGTGACTGGCGCGAAGTGGCATTACGTTAGACACCAAGACTTAACTCTCCAATTCGCCGGGACGAATCTAGGGTCCTAGTCAAGAGAGCGCCCGCATCACGTCAAGATCTAATGCCTGGGGGGCGAGAAACGTAAGTTCAGTAAAGATAATAGCCATTTTGAAAAAAAAACGACATATCTTAAGTACTACATGGAAATATATTCTTATGAATTTTATTCGGAGCGCCGAATTAGAAATATTGGGCGAGGTTTTAAAATTATCCATTTTTTCTGGGACACCTGTTTGAAATGTAAACTGTAAAAATCTAGAGATACTATATGATAGATAGGTGTGATTCACACTGAAGCATTATCTTCCAGAGAAAAATGAAATGGTTCGATCAGATTCTTCGAAAACCAATGAATAATATCATGAATAACTTCAAAGTTATTTTCTATATTTCATGAATTCGGTAACTGCCATAAGTGTACATGTGTATGAGGATACCTCAAACGAAAAGTTACTCATAGCAACCTCTCGGAATAAGAATATCCCTCCAGAGAATTCAAGCACAAAACTTCTTCTTATACATCCATATTATGTCATTAATTTCGTTTACATAAACTGCCGTAGAAGGTGACAGTAGCCGTATTTAGATACTCTTAAGGATCTGGTTCTCTGTTGTCGATTTCCAAACGATCATAACAAACGCCTACCTTTAAGAAATCAAACTATACTTTGTATGATCGGTTAACATTCAGGCAGGATTCTTAATCGTAAAACGATGCAGTGCACTGTTTACCGAGATGTAGATAATGTATACCGTTTTACTGAAAGATCCAAAAATGGCCAGAATCATGGACTTGGCTTGACTTTCAAGCCAACCTAAAAAGCCAAGCTTACATAATATTGTCTCAAGCTTTATCGAAATAATTCACTTTTTTTTTAAATTAAAATTTATTTTCCACATTTGGAATGGTCCCATAGTCTTTCAATGGAAACGTCCCATTTTTAAATTGACATTACTCACGCATGGCAGCTATTGTTTAATTGTGATATTGACAATTGTATTTGTCAATGTCTACCATTTAATCATCAAAAGGTACACACTCCAATAACGTTTACAAATAATCAAAATTCCTTATGAAAAATCGCCATCTGTTACTTTAACTTTACGTGCTTTAACTCCTATTTTTGGTCGTTATAATATTCCGGATAAAAAAACAGTTGAACGTTTAGTGAAGAAGTTTGAAACAAATTTTACACTTCATGATGTTACAGTGCCAGTGAGACACAGAAATGCAAGAAGTGAAGAGAATACTGCTGCCGTGCGTGAAACTGTTCGTGAGGACCATTTATCGATTTCTTGACGTTCACAAGAACTAGGCATCTCCCAGACGTCTTTGTGGCGAATTTTACGAAAAGACCTTGGTTTATATCCATACAAAATTGTTTTAACCCAAGAACTCAAACCACTTGTCATACTGCCGATGACACAATGACCTTATTGAAAATAAAATTCGGTGTTTAGATTATTTCAAGAAAAGGACCAATAAATTATCAGCCTCGTTTCTGCGATTTAATTCCATTGGGCTTTTTTCTTTGGAGTTACATTAAGTCATTGTTTTACAGCAATCATCCAGCAAATTTAGACGATTTACTGATAAATACTGAACGAGTAATTACTAACATACGACCTACCTGATTTGTTTGAGAGAGTCATAGAAAATTGGGTTCAACGACTTCATTCCGGCCAGCGTTTCCGTGGTTGACATTCAAATGTTTTGTTTCATAACAAATGGTATCCATTGTACTTTTAATGAAATAAATAATTCAATAATTTTCAAATAAATAATGTGTTTTATTTACAAAATAAAATGGGGTGCTATTAATGAAAGATCCTTTATAACCTATACTTGAAACACCAAAGGTACAAGGAGTACCTAGACATTTGTCAAATAAAAGCTTGATGTTTCAAGTTTTCTTCAATCAAGCGTTTTCAATGAAGGTACAAGTTTCCTCTATTTCCAAGTTTTGATTCATTTTATATTTCTTTGGATTTAATTATTAGTAAAAATAAGTTCAAGCGGTTTTTTGTTGAAAATTGAAGCTTTATTGTGAAAAATTGATTATACATTCAAAGCATTGTCTGCCTCCAGCCACCACTTTTTCCCATCTTTCTGGCAATTCTCGTGAAAACCACTTCAACTTACAAAACGGTGTTGGAGACACTGGCGGGAAACTTACAAGAACGGCATTAGCGATGCATTGCTAATCGTGGCTATCACATGTCAGATATTTTTTTCACCACTGAATATCGTAAATGCTGTGAAATGACGTGCCCGAAAATTTAAATAAAAATGTTTCAACATGAAAATTGACAATTTTATGAATTTTAGAAAAACGTCGGACTTCACTGCCCCACCATTTATTTAGTCCGAATATTTGAATTGCCAAGAGATTTATCTTGTTCTCCACAATTTGACTAATTACATATGTTTCAAAGAATTCAACATCCAAGAAGAAGGTAAACAATCACCTGGATCTTTCAAACATAGGGTGTAAATGAATAGTTGCGAAAAAATTAAGAGGATGATTCCTTGTCAAAAAATAGGATGGGTCTTTCATATAAACATTATTTTTTGAGGACTCCTGCTTAGTTACAGCCCCCTAAAGATGGCGCCCGAAAAACAGTTTTTAATTTTCTTCTTAAAAACCTAAAAAGTGACAAGAATAAAATTAAGCAGACATTTTATGCGGGCGAGAAAGACAATCAAAAAAATATTTGGTGTTGTTCCTCTATGATTGCAAGGGGTAGAAAAAGCCACCCCTAAACCTTCTATCGCAAGAAACTTTTTTCCATATTTCTATTTTACAATAATAAAATTAATTTTGGATAGCTTGTTCCAGGTTTAACAAGTAAGGTCTCTTGTAATTACTTGCTAAAATTGAAGGTTTTTGAGAAGAAAAAATGATTTATCAAGAACTGTTTTTCGGGCGTCATCTTTAGGGGGCTGTAACTAATAGGGGAGCTCAAAAAAATTAAGTTTACATGAAAGACCCAGCCTATTTATTGACAAGGAATCACCCCCTAAATTTTTTCGCAACTATTTATATAAACCCTGTAATACAGGAACCAAGCTACTGAGTGTAGAATGAGAACAACTAGATAAAACTTTTTCCAAAAAATTTCACGTTTGGTGAAGTAAAATATAATAATGCTAAATGTTAATTTGTTTCGAAGGAAATAACTCATTCCACCTTGTCAGACGGTTAAATTTTATATCTCTCCTACTGAAATGATAAGTGTTGTACAGGATGCAGATAAGGTTTGGAATATAATGTATATTTCTTTAAGCAGAAGTAGGAAAAATTATGAAACACGCCAATATTTGCTGTTACCTTGTAAATTATATAAAAAAAGTTTGTGTCTGTCACCAAAATTTCACCTCAAGTACCAGTGGCCTTTGAAAGCTTCCAAAAACAAAGGTTTATTCGTATGAAAAATATTATAAATTAGCATAAAAATCACGTCTTATGATCACCGAAGGTCTTCTGTAAGCAACTTACGACAAACCTAGCTGCACCATTAAATATCCCGAAAAACGTGAACGTCATGTTAGGTCAAGCGCTTCACAGCTTCAAATCATCGTTGTTGTCCCTTTTCAAAATCTTTACAAGGAATATGGAGTAAGTTGGTCTACTACTATACTAAAGGGTCTTTCAATGGGGATGACCCATTTTTAAATTGATTACTCACACATGGCCCCCATTGTTTATTTGTGACATTGACAGTTGCATTTGTCCATGTCTACCATTTAATCATGTAAAGGTACACACTGCAACAACGTTTACAAATAATCCTAATTTATTATGAAAAATCGAGATCTGCTACTTTACGTGCTTCAACTCCAATTTTTGTTGTAATAATCGTCCCGATAAAAGAACAGTTGAGGGTTTAGTGAAGAAGTTTGAAACAAATTTTACACTTCATGATGTTACGGTGCCAGTGAGACAAAGGAATGCAAGAAGTGAAGAGAATATTGCTGCCGTACGTGAAAGTGTTCGTGAAGACCAAAATTTATCGATTTCTCGACGTTCACAAGAACTAGTCTTTGTAGCGAATTTTACGAAAAGACTATTCTTTTAATAAAGAAGTGTTCTAAACTGTGTGAATTATTTTAAATAAAAAAGACCTTGGTTTACATCCATACAAAATTGTTTTAAGCCAAGAACTCAAACCACTTGCCATACTGCCAATGACACAATGAACATATTAAGGACATCGAAAGAATCTAGAATACTATTAAATGGGAGGCTAATATTTTTTAGTTCTTTTTATGATGTCAATTGAGTTTTTTATTCAACACTGATGAGCCAGGGGGCGAAGTCCCTTAACGCATATTACTTATTTCTTTTACTCTATGCACTTTCATTTTCTGTTCATACAGCTTGGCGCACATTGTTTAACTACCTATTAAATCCAAAACATGCTCGTACATAATTCATGAAATGAAATAATCGTGAATTAATTCTTGTAATCGGCTTTAATATCCTTGAATAAAAAAATAAGGAAAATTTCGTGAAGAAACAAGACATTTGCGTTTCCAACTATTTAATATACAATTCCCGAAAAGAAATTGTTCAATAGAATAATGGATAATTGTGCCTCGAGTCGTTTATCCTTAAATAAAAATTAAATTGAAAATCGGAAGACTATATAAGACGTCGACCATGAAAAAATTCAACAAATATGGCGACGCGACGTACAGATCATTAGCACGTGTCTAGAGCTGGAACAAAATCGTTCGACTGATCGATACCTAGAGCTATGTTATTATATTTTCAATTTATATTGAGTAGGTGCTAATTTTCCACGATATTAATCAGGTTCAAGGCATTTTAAAGAATTGTTATTGGTTGATTATGATATTTTGTATCAATATAGGTTGTTATTTTGGGATTAAAGTAGCCAAGTACGACGAAAACTTTTAGCGTCACATGTTTTTGAATATTTCACAAATTAACATACAAAAGAAACAAGTGTGTGAAGTAATAATTCATACAGGTATTTGTAGGTGTAAATTTAATTTTTTTTTCAAGAAGGAAAAAATAAACCGTTAAATATCAATTTCTCTACAGAAACAGTGAGGGCGTTATTCGAAAATGGTTATTAAACGAGTATAATTATGATTCAATTAAGCTTTATAATTACTTATTATAATATGCATTACCATTTTATCGAAATGGAAAGATAATTATATTACCTGCATTTATATTTTTACAAGGCAATAATATCTCGGAATAATGGTAATTACAGAATATGTTCCTTCAATAAAGTGGACTATTTAATACAAGTTTTTAGAAATTACAATATTTTACTACTAAAAATGTTTACACATTTTTGTGACTCCAGTTTCGAAGTATTACCTTACGAAGTTTCTGGTAAGAGCGGCGTTGGAAGGACCATAGACTGTTCGGGGTTTTTGTATTCATAATCTCTGCAGTCATTCCATTTACAGGCTGAAACAGATGTAACCAACTGTTTGATGTCTTCTTTCTCAGTTTCTTTCGGTTCTCAGTAGAAGTAAAAGCTCGTTCTAGGAAGCTGCATGTAGGATATTTTCTGATCAACCAAGCCGGAATAGGTTGTGCATTTGAGGGCAAGAAGATCCGCCAGGTACCCGCGATTGAGTAGGAAGCACCGGGCTGTAAGATATCGTTGAGCTTTTGAGAAATGGAAAGCGCACTGCTGAAGATCCTGTTTGTTCTCGGATGAGTCCCGATTCCCTTTGTATCAGTCTGATGTTCGAATGTTGGTGTGGCGAGAACGGGGTTAACGATATAATGAACATTTCATGACGCCAACAACTCTTATCCGTAGCGGCTCAGTGTGAGTTGTGGAAGGCATTTGTTTTAATGGAAGCACAGATCATATACATCATCAACGCAACCATCACCCTGTAAGTTATCGTGATTTGATTGTACAACCAATTATTGTTCCCTTTGCGGCAACCTTTGGTGACAATGTTAGGTTAATCGACAATAATGCTCGTCCACACCGGACAAGAATTATCAACGACCGTTAATCGACGATAATGCTCGGGTAAGAATTATCCAGGACGGTATATTAATGCCTGACATTAACTGAATGGATTGGCTCGCTGTCTCTCTAGACCAAAATTGTATTGAACAAGTCTGGTCTGCAATGTCACAGCAATTACACCGCTTATCCGACCCACTTCAGACACAACAGCTCGCCAATGCTTTAATGGACATTTGGCAAAATATTCCTCCAGCTTTAATTGATAACCTCATTGACACAATGGCGAATAGAGTAAGAACACTGCGAAGAGCAAGAGGAGGCCCCACCCGATATTAAATTGTGATTTCAAGTTGTTTACAACAGAGGAACCTTTTTTCAAACCTGCAGACTCCACCAGGTCAGAATCGTCATTTTGTTTATTTCTCTACT
Source organism: Megalocaria dilatata (assembly GCA_034642435.1). Taxonomy (NCBI): domain Eukaryota; kingdom Metazoa; phylum Arthropoda; class Insecta; order Coleoptera; family Coccinellidae; genus Megalocaria; species Megalocaria dilatata. Next base: position 37,329,283 of record CM067855.1, read on the forward strand.
ACAAGTATGTTATCGCTCTAAAATAGTCTTACTTACTGTTGCCGTTTCAGGAAGGTTAACCGCATGTAGACACCAACCTTAATACATCTGTTCCGTCTCTGTAGAGACGGCCCTGTCTACGTTAGACATAATTCATTCTCATCTTATCCATACTTAGGTCCTTTTATATTGACAATTTCAGTCTAGCAGTTTTGAGTATTGTCATTCGAACTGTGAAGCGTTATTACACTTCAGTTTATTTATTTTCTAATGATTATATATTATGGCCTTAGAAAACATGGAAAGCCTTTAGACTATTTTGATATATTTATTGCTTATGTATGACACAGCATTCGGAATTATTAACTGTTTTATTCCATCCTTATCTGCTAGCATTGATTTCATAATTTTTCTCTAACCAATGAGAAAGTTCATTTCATTCATCCTGTCTACCCAGAAACAGTATTTCCAATCAATTTCGTTAACTTGCCTCTTTTTGTTAGTAGGGATGGATTGAGACAACTCTAACATTCATTCTTTGAACAGCCTGTAAGATTATTATCAGTAAAGTAATCAAACTTGTCGGATGTAGCCTTTGCTACATCATACACTGCCTCCGGATAATCAAACTCGTCGCTTGTGACATTTCGGTCCAAGCTATCGCGATCATTACTGTTAATATAGTAATCCAGTCGATCGCCAAAATATTTGCAAATTCATTACATTTGTTTTCAGTGTAATAATCATACCTTTTGACTTACTTTATATACAGTAAACCAATGATGATTATAGTTGTTATTATGCGTATTACGAATGTTTTACTTCAATTAATTGTCATCTTCGTTGGTTTATCTTATTAGATAAACAAAGCTAGTTCATCATCGAGATAACTAACTACATGCTCTTGAAGTTAAATTATTCGCTACACTACCAAATCAAATACAGTCCACTTAACCTTTCGCGATTAATTAATTTGCAATTGTCTGTTATTTCCAAGTACTGAAATAATAGGCAAAATATTGCGGTAAACTAACAGTGGTACGATACAACATCAGTACATATACAAAATCACTTTTTCATTTCTCTTTGAATATTATTATAAGTACGCAAATTATCCACTTCAATTTTTGATCAGTGTATTATATCAAAAGTGAGAGTAACTGTAATTTCGGAAGTGAACTAGCCGTGACCTGGGTTTTGATTTCAATGCGAACAAGTCAAATACATTGTTTATTTTCATCAAAAATTAAGAAACATCCTTCTAAGATACTCAGATACACATCTGAGTAGTTTTCGGATAAATTCTCAACGATCAACACATAATAGCCGGATGATAAGAACTAATAAATAGACGAAGACCTGAAATCTTTTACAGGTCTAACAATCAAACACAGATTGAAAATTTGCTTCAAAGTTTTTTTTTTTTTTGAAATATTACATATAATAAATAGCTTGAATAATTCTCCAAAATCCTCTTCAAAATATAGATTGAAAATTTACTTGGAAGGGTTCTTTTGAAATATTACAGATAATATAGATAACGGATTAATTCTCCGAAACATCTACAGATTTAATCCAGAATTTCATTCAATAAACTTCCTTGAAGCACTGTATCACTTTATAGAAATATAGAATTATCAACACATATGTCATTGAACATCCAAATAACTTCCAACTGAGGAGGATATTGGTAAGATTTACAGATTTCTTTTCTGGAGAATGTGCTCTCTATTTTTAAAGAGGGAAATAAAAATGACCCTTTTTAAATTCTATGTGGAGCATTCTTTGGTGGTGGAATATGTTATTTCTGAATATCCAATCGAAACAAGTCTTGGATGATGGTTCTGGATGATTACGGTCAGTACTTGTTTCCTACGATTCTTTATTGGTTAAATGTTTTACATATGTCTATAAAGTGAAACACTGTTTCTAAGGCATTTTATTCAATTTAATTTCACAAAGTTTTGAAGAGATTTTTTTAGATTAAATTTGTAGAGGTTTCGGAGAATTAATCCAGCTATTATCTGTAATATATTATTGAGGTTATGTCGTGAATTTTTGGAAAGGAATTTGGTTTTCATAATACATTGATATGAAATAAAATTTCGTATCCTTCTGTTTATTTATTATATATATTTTTTTAGGTTCTTTCATTCCTTTTGGTGCTGTGTAATAAGTGTTAATTCTATATGTCTACTAAATTGAAACTGTGTTTTCTAAGACATTTATTTCATTTCATTCTAAAAAGTTTTTGAGAAAAAATGTTCATAAAATTAAAATTTATGTGAGATTAACAGAATAAATCTGCATGATATTTAAGATACTCTACATATACATATTTCAAAAGGAAATTAGGTTTTTCTGAAGAGAAAACCTAAATTATTTCAATATCCTTAACTTTTGACGGGCAGTTTATTCAGACGAAATGATAGGTGCTCTGTTCACCTAATACAGGTGATTATTAATCTCCTGGTATATCATACCATTTTTTCTTGGTCGCGATTTATGACAAACTGTTTTCAATGAAACGCCCACGGCAAACGCCCAGTCGAGCGAAGGTCAAGGCTTTCGCGATGACCAAGTCAAGCTTTTTACGCAGTATCTTCAGTAGTTTCACTTTCTAGGAAAATATTCGATTCGATAGCGTTCCGAGAAAAACGGCTTATTGAGTAATGTTACGTAAAAGATGATGAATATGATACGGTTCAGAATACGTTTATTTCCGATCGATAATTAAATCGCAGTTAACCTGAGATACCACGTGATTTGGTTTCTTATATTCCACAAGTTTTTTAAAGCTTGTTGCATTAATATGCACAACATTCCGACAATGCTTGCATATGCGCATAAGTGTACTTAGGTTTGTCTAAATGGATATAGTACAACGAATACGCACGACAAATACCTACTAAAGCATTAAACAGCGTACTATAAAGAATGAAACACCTCTTAGTAGAAATTTTTAATTGAAGCGGTCTTTAAATCCATAATTTTCGCGTGACAACATATTTCGGATTGTCCGAAAAAAATGGTGACTTCATAATGCCTCTCTCATAGAGGTCCTTATTGGCGAAAAACTCTAGTAATCGATTTTCAATTGATGCCAATTTCTTATCACTCAGGAAGTTTTTCAATGCGAGAAAAAATTGTAATCACTTGGTGTCAGGTCCGGACTATATGGTGGGTGCATTGAAAATTTTCAACGAAGCACCCGGAGTTTCGGGCGAATCATTACATAAGACGTGTGGTTTGACGTTGTTCTGATGGAACACAAGACTTCTTTTGTTGATTAATTCTGGCGGTTTCTGACCAATCGCTAGCTTCGAACGGTCCAATTGTTGATAGTAGAGATACTACTATAGTGTTTGGTTGTTGACTTCCATTTTTGACACCATATAACTCACAACTGAATGGACCATTCAAAAAACACCAAAAGAATTTTTTTTACTGTGAAATGTCATCTCGACAACGAGCATAAATCTGAAATTGTTTGATCGATACTTTACGAGATATCGATCATTACGGCCATCTATCGAAAAAATAATGGATTTCTTTCCTCCAACCTTTTATTAACTATTTATTGAAAATTAATTTCCACCAATTAAAGATCGAATCCATCAACTATTTGTTATCAATTTGAGACCAGACTGGAAGTCCGGCAACGAAATCAAATTAATCACCGTGCCTTTGTGCAACTTAAATAGTAGTATGAGAATACCGTTTTAGAGAATGAATTTTAGATAAATGGAATAAATAGTTTCCGCGACGTTACTAGCTCCTAATGTGATCAAATTCAAAACATTTCCTCACAAAAACCGACAAGACACTATGTAAAAATATTTCGGATATAATGTTTCCAAATATGGCCACAATCTGAACCATATAAATATGACTCATTGAAAGGAAAGGGAAATATGGTGTTGAAACAGCCACCTAGACGTGGCTGTGCTCACATAAAACACAGGCAAATAAAGATAGTCGATTGACAATTATTTGTATGCGGCATTGACAATAGATCATTCGTGAATACTAAAGAGAAATCTGAATAACGCCAATGATTTAAACATGTATGTAGTCCAAGAAGTCGACACAAAATTCTTCGAAATAACGTGTGAACTTGAATCGACCGATTCCGTTAATTTTTTCACGTACCGTAGGACATTGAGTCTGATGTGAGTGAGGACGAAAATCTTGTTCTGGAAATCACCTCCAAAACTCCAATTGAATTCAACATGTATCACGAAAAATTTCAATGAACCAAAAGTGAAAAATTAGAAAACACTGACGGTCGCTGTAATGAAATAAAAAATTTATAAAAGCACTTGCTTGTCCTAAGGAGTTTTCTGGCATTTGTACATTAACAGTCGAAGAAGTAAAAAAGACCTGAATATCCTTATAGATAGTGGGAGCATAGACTTATTATCTTAGGTAGACAAAACATCCCTCTGTTGAAATCTTACTTATTGTGAGGCTAACATTAAGCTTGTTTGGATGAAGACGAATATAGTAGACCTAACGATTGTGACAAAGATAAACAGATCTGAGAGTTTTGCGCTGGCAACGTTGTAACAAATTCAATATTTTTCAAATTCATAACACCACAGGCGTATAATAAATGTTTCTTACTTGTAATAAGATAAATCAGGATGGGAATTCTGATTATTTTTATATATTTCACATTGTTGTCCATAAATTATAACCAAATTTACCCTAAATAGCTCAAAACTCCATGAACATTTAAACTTAAGATATTTGTACTGATATCTGAAGGAAAAAAAAGGTGAACCTCCTTTTACAACGTGGTCTATAAGAGAGATACAAACTCATGTGATTGGGTCCCTTAGTTCGCCACCTTCTACAAGAAATGTCTACACGGTATTATAATATCATAAGAGAAAAATGTTCATTATTTTCATTGGTTAATAGACCACTAACTTTATTTGGCAAAATATGAATATATAACTGTGAGAAATTTATGAATGGAACAAGGGTTTTTATGATTAATAATATTGTGAGATTTGAATGCTAACGACGATTTTGAAAGGAAACATATTCTCAAATGAATAGTTTGGCAACAACACACGACTTAGTAGTATTTTCATTGGACCAGTTGAGTAATGAGCGATATAATTGTAGCGACCAACTTCTTCGCTCCTCGTCCAGATCTCTGCTGTGCTTTACTGCAGCTTGCAGGCCTATCATATAGAGGACACGACTAGTCTAAACAATACCTGACTAACCATCCCCGCCGAGCTCGAGTAGGTCAAGGCACACAGCGTTCGACGACATTTCCGACGTGGAACACGAGGTGACTGGCGTCACGCCTGTCTGAAGAGTTCAGGTGCGCATGCTCAGAACGAAACGCCGCCTTCCAAATTAAGACGTTAGAAGCTCCCTCACAACACCGGCATTCCTTCAGAGCTTCATAAATCATTATGAAGTGCTTAGTGAAAAACTTAAATAATTGGGTCTCTTTTAATATGTCTATGGGTGCTATCCATCAGTTAAGGGACTATAAGACCGAACTTTTTGTACTCCTTTGAAGATGGTCGAAAGACTTCTCTAGCACTATCATCTCCCTCGAACAGCGGATGAAGATTTTCAACACACAATAACCCAAGTTTCATACACCCGTATATATTTTCTATAACCTTAAACATTAGTCCAATCAAGTTAGTCCTAAAAACAGGGATAAGGTTACAAAAATTTCCATACAGAAAAAATTGGTATGAGTTTTCAGAACACTATTATAGGTTAATTGTAGTCCCCATCGATCTCCTTTGTGCAAAAAATTCTCTGCACTTTTTTCCGTAAGTATCGCCATTACCTTGATATGGCAATTCAAAGAATAGAAAAAATTATTTTCATCGTAATATGCACGTTAATGTACTTTAATATACATTTATAAACCGTTATACGAGTAAAAATATGAGTCCCTGTAACTTATACATACAAATTGTAGAATTCTTAGAATATAAATGCACGTCGAAAACTCGGTCCCTAATTTTCTCCAGTCGTACGGACTTGAGAAACATCTGTCTTCCTTTCAATTGACAACGTGGCGATTCTAGTATACCCGCTCCGGTTCAAAGGCGCCATACTCAACAAAATACTGTTAGTCTTAAGCATTCCTTCAATAAGTGTTGTTTATTTTGCGGCAATGAATTGAATGAATTGAATAAGGAGAAGAAAAAAGTCCTGCAGTATCGGCGTACAATTTTCAGAGTGACTATACTTTCGTTCAAAGAAAGTATCCTGAAGATAGCTAAGACTCCAACCTTTGCTGCTACTCAATATTTATTCTGGGTATATTATCAAGTTCAAGTGTGGCTTGGTAATAAATTGGATCCAGAATACTGGAGTTCTAAGTTAGTTGACAATACAATGTACTTATATTTAAATAATAAAAAAAATTTAAATTGAAACCAATTCATACGTTACTCACATCTGCACTAGAAAAACTCCTCAATACTATCTTTTGCAATTGCAATAAAGGGTGAAATGCTAAATGTGCTTGTAAAAAGGTTGGACTGTTTTGCTCATTAGCATGTGCTAATTGTCAAGGCCAATCGTGCTCCAATGTTGAATCGATACTAGATGAAGATTGTTATGATATAAGTGATAAAACATATGATGCATCACTTCTAGAACAGAATAGTTGTATCCAGGAGGAAAAATAAGGTGGAGAAAATGAAGACATTACATTAGAAGCTCCATTGTGCAGACTTGACCCTGTTCGATTATCTTCTATTCGGAGCACACTTTCGCTGAACATTGATTCAAATTGTATGAAAATGGTTCGTTTCAAAAAAAGAACTGTTTTTTTGGCATAGAATTCATAAACTGCCGGACAGGTGAGAAAAATGTATAAATAGCAATTATTTTGAATAAAATATTTTTTATCATTTTCAAACAGGAGTGTAATTTTCGAAAAAGAATTCCGGCTTCACAATTCTAGTAATATCTATGATTATTATACCACTGGCTGCCATATGACGTTTTTTGGTTGTATGAGTCGAAAATGAAAAAATTTTATTCCGCAGGGTGATTATGCGAGTTAGTAGTCGACATCTTATTCAGTGAGATTATTCTCAAAATCTTTATACAAGGCGTTTTCAAAGTTGAGACCTTTTTCAACAGAAGGTAGCACTCATCAAAATAAACCATTTCAACAAAAATGGCCTATATAAAATGTTCAAGGGGACAGAGGTGGAACCTTTTAGCATAAATCTATTTTAGGCACTTAACATTTCAAATATTGGATGAAGTAGTCCGTTACTTTGTGATAGTTCATTTTTAAATAGAATGGAATAAGAAACTACTCAGTTTTCTATCACTTTTATAAAGAATGATAAGAAATTATTTAGTTTTCTATTGCTTTTATAAAAAGTTATAGCGTCTTTCCTCAATAATAAGTTGGATTCTATGTATGCAGAATATCTAATAAAAGAGAAACATGATTTTTATGAACATTTTAAGATTTTGCATAAAGAAAATAAGGGTCTGAAACTGAATCTATTAGAATGTTTAGGGATGAACCGATTTGGAAATTTGGGGAATTTAATGAATGAACAAACTGAGTTATCTAATTTGCCTGTATTGGATCTATTCATCTAGGAACTTAGTGGTTTTACCAAAAGTAATAAGTAATATTGTGTGTATATATCATTATTATGTCAGTATATCATTATGAATATTTTTTTAATTTCAACAAATCTGTAATTACAAATGGGCTGAATGACCCTAGGTCGATGGCCTTTTGCTATGAGCAATAAGTTCCTGTTATTATTATTTAAACAATGAAATTGAAAACAAATATTTTTAGAAAATTTTTACTTCAACTTCAAATGTCATCTGAAGATTTTGCACATTGACTTGGAAATTTGTTGAAATTATATTTTAATGACCATCGATCGTCAGTACATCAAAGCAAATCACGATCATAATAGGAATAAATAATTTTCTTGGCAATTTCCTGACATCTAATATGGATCTTCCATATAATATTATTTTTATGAGTCTGTCTTCTATTATAAAAGACTCGCCTTTAAAACTTTCTGTTTTCTTTAGTATCAGCCATTGACATCTATACTTTGAAGAATGAATTATTAGTTATGAATTATCATATACAAAAAAATGCATTCTGTCTACTGCTTATCTTATACTATACTAAATAAATTAATTTGCTGAGTATGTACATTTTTAGCAAATGAGTATTTACTCAAAGAGATCACCTCCAACCATGTATTACAGTTCTATTATTGTTTGAATAGATATGGTTAATAAACCTTGAATTCAACTGACTATTGGAAGGTGATGAGGGAGCCCATTTAAGGTATATTTAAAATTAATTCTTCATTAAACAATTCCTTTGATAACAAATGTTTGTTCTTGTATACATGGCTATCAAAATTTTTACTATTGTCCTTCAAAAATTGCAAAGATGATAACTATATTACATTGTCCCATTCAAATTTTTAACTTTCAATTTTCAATATCGTATTTACTTCATTATTTCCAATGTTCTTGCCATGTTCTCACCATGACTTCAGATCAATTTCAGTTGATGCATTACTTCGAAATAATTTATGATATAGGGTTAATTTGGAAATAACTTCCACTTCATTCTTAATGTTCAAACTTCTATACTTGCATTTTAGACAGTCCCTTTCAGTTTTTCTTTTTTCTAAACAATAAACCTTTGGAATCTTTTTCTATTGCAATTTTTTTCTAATCCCTTTGAAAATACAACAAAGTATGTAGAATTTAGCAAATCATATAGAATAAGTTTATTAGTTTACCAAATCCCAACATACAGCTTCTTTCCTGAATTATTGAAGAAAGGGACAATCATTTCTATATAAGTAATGTCGAAATTTGATCATCTGGAGACTAACTGTAGTAATATAAGTAATAAGATTCTGAATATTCAATATTTTGTCTGATAAATTCAAGTCTCTCAACCGATCTAATTATGTTTCTCAATAAAAAGGTTTTTACCTACCTTTCTGTTGTAGGATCAGCACAAATTACAGGATATTTCAATTCAATAACTTCTCCGTTCTTTTCTTTCAGTTGTCCATGGTTTTCCATATAGTGTTGCACCAATTCTGAAAGGGTAGCAAATTTTTCTCCTCCATAAAGATCAAGAAAATCACCTGAGTTTTGAATTCTAATATGTGTAACTTCCCCATTTCTCCTGTAAAGAATGTATGTGAATGAATGTAAAACACTTCTTACTTACAAAAAGTAATATTGTTGTTAACTTGGAACATATACCACTTATAAAGGATTAAGCCGAAGGACAAATCAATTACTCAAACAAAAAGTGATAAATAAGTCAAATAACATTTTATAACAAGTATATCAAATCTAACTCCATGAATACTTTCATCGAAAAATGTTATCATTTAATAAATTCAAAAATTTATTTCTGAGCAATAAATATTCTGACATGATTTATTGCAAGGTGAGAAATCTAAAGTTTAATTAATGAAACAAAATAATAAACACCATCTACATCTTACATGATCTAATTTTAATAAAAAAATATAGGTAATTTGAATAAAAGTTCTGAAACATTTTACCTGACAGAAAGAGTAAAATCACCAGGATTGTTAGAACTTGGTCTTGCTAAAAAACTGCAATCTACTCCCCTTTCCATCAACAGCTTCTCAGCATCAATTCCAGTTATTGTAGGCCAAAACCATCTGAAAATGATGGAAAACAACTTTTAAAATCATTCTCTGACAGGACCTATCAAAATTCACTAATAATAAACAATACTTGTACTTAGCTGTGTGAATTGGACTTTTCCTACTAATAAGGATCATTTTCAAATATTTAGCCTAAAGAATCATGATAGAGGTAGGATTCTAGATATATTTACCTTCTTGAAGTCATTTTTAGTTCTTAAGTTCAATTTTAAACACTGATTTGGAGCAAATTTTTAAAGAACACTAAGCATAGGACACCATTTTGAATGTATTTCAGCAGTCAATTTACACCATTAAAATGTCATATTTCTAATAATTGAAAATTTCCAAAAATATCCAGTAAATAGAAACCAAAATTCTTATATTCTCCTAGGGATTTAGTTTATGAAAAACCTGGTATGAAATTATGGTAATCACAAAGGTTAAACGCCAATATATTCCCCCTCCTGTTAGTTATGAATCAGGTATACATACTCATTGGTCTCATTTAATTTCCAATGAATGGTAAATTCCATTATCTAATTAATTTGATTTTCAATTATAATATGAATAACTTTGCAAGGATGTTGAAGAAAATTTTATGCTGTATTTAATATATTTTTATTGAATATTCCCTACATCAATCATATAAATTTAATTACTACTTTTATCGTATGGATCTTCCATAACTTTATCATAAGATCCTTCAGCTAATAATTCTTGTTCTGCCAATAGCTTTTTCCTTTCCTGCTCCGGCTTTATCACAGTAAAATATTGAACAAACCTTGCTCCATACAAAAGTGTTCCACATATAGTTACTGATAAACAAGTCAAAACAAATCCCTTGTGGAATCGCTCGATCCAAAGGTTTCTAACAGCATTTTTTCTCATTTTTAAATAGTATTTTATGTAATTCAAATCTAATGATTTTTTATTAACATATATATTTTCCAAATTTTCTCATTTAAATTTTTAGGTTATGAAAAGTATTTTAATATCTTCTTCTTACTAAATAAACCTAATAAAGATTGATTGGTGCTAGAGATTGGTGTATAAAGTTTAGCATAGTCATGAAGAATAATTTCATTTCAATATTTTCATTGGAAGTCCATGTTTTATTTCCCATTAATGGAAAAACCTCAAATTGAAATTTTATATTAACCCTCGGAAAATACTTTTTCGACTGAAAAATCATCAATCACATAAATAGGCATTATTAACCCTTAGCTAATATTCCACTAGGAATACGGAACAAATGAATCTACTTATTACCTACTTCCAAAATCATCATTTTTCGATGTTGATCTGTCAGAAATCATTTAAATTTCAAGGCCAAGTCAGATGTCAACTGTCAATTTGATGTTTCTTTAGCCGTGTTATGTAGTGTCGCGAACCCAACCCAAAATTCCTGAATTGATAATTAGCTAATTGTACTGCCATTTGATTCTATTCAATTTTTGAAAGCTTCAAATCTATTATAGGTATGTTGTAGTTATTTATTTAGAAAAAAAAATTCCTAGCACCAATTAACATCAGTGTAATCGGACAAGTTGGTCATGATGACGCCTATAAAATCCATAAAATGGCAGATACGGGATGCGGAGATAATGGATCCGTTGTATTAATCATATTATTTAGTTGTGACTTTATTTCACGATCCTATGAGCCTCCACAAATAATTTCAGATTGTTTTAATTCATTGGCCTGGTAATTTTGCCATAGAGCAAATTAAAGTATTTAATACGTCCTAATTTGTACATCCTGTCAAGAAAAGTTTCCAAAAATGAGAAAAATTTATCTACACAATATCCTAATATAAATCAGTTCACAGAGGTGTGAATTATTTCTTGGGGAAAAATATATTGTGAAGACTAAAAATTTTTATAAGAATTTTGTCAAACATTTTTAGCAATTTGGCCCCTTTCGGACGTTGAAGTAAATTTTCAATTTTCATAATCATTTTCAGGGTAAAAATGCAAACAATCAAATGTGTAGTTGTGGGAGATGGAGCTGTGGGTAAAACATGTTTATTGATTAGGTGAGTTTAATTTTTGCAGTATCCATATAAGGCAATGAGCAATTTGAATAATTTTGTTGCAGTTATACAACTAACAAATTTCCTTCGGAATATGTACCTACCGTCTTTGACAACTATGCTGTAACTGTTATGATAGGTGGGGAACCATACACCTTAGGACTTTTTGATACAGCTGGTAATAATGTTTTGTTTTAATCATACTGGGCACATAAACATTTCATAATTAAATTATGATTTCAGCATTCTATTTATTGATGGTTAAAAAATTTTTTTGATTCTATTTTCATTACCAAATTGTTTCAAACCACTCTTTCTACCCACCTTTTACAAAAATTATCAGGTGAAAATACAATTAGAACGCCATGAATATTAAAAAAACTTCTATTACTTTAACCATAACCAATCGAAGTGTGCAGATGTGTATCTACTGTTCTCTCAAAGTTTAGTTATTTTGCATATATAAAGACGATTTTTCATTCGAAATTTGTGGTGGTTGGAACCGATTGTTGATTACACCGAGGATTCCTAATTTTCGCAATCAAATATAACGAACCATAGGCGAAGTTAATTTATTGTTTATTCTTCGTTGGTGAGTTGATTTCCATTATACAAATACAGATAACAAACATCTGGTTATTATTCTTGCGATACTAATCGATCTGAAAACTAAAGGAGACCACACATTCCACAATATTATGGCTTCAACAGGAAACTGCCCGATATGTGATGACAACTTCATCGTCAATAACAAATACATACAATGTGATCTGTGTTCACTCCACATTCATGTACAGTGTCTACGGATGAGGGATCCTATTTTGAAGGCTTTAACTGAATCAAAAAATCTGCGATTCTACTGCGACGAATGCATTCCAGTTGTAGACTCAAAGCTAACAAATTTGTCAATTTCTGATCCTGGAGCTCATAGTGATCAGATTAAATCGTTGGATTTCATCGAACAGATAGTATCTAAAACAACAGAGCAAGTGATGCGTGAAATGGGGGAAAATCTTTCTAAGTTTAGAACGGAAGTCGCAACGGAAATTCATGTTTTGAAGGAAAGTAACATCGATTTAGTTCGACTCCTCACCTCGCACGAGGAGTATTCGACATCAGATACAACTAAGGAGATCGTAATTCCGCATAATTTGAATAGAGATCAGGATGCCTCTGTGAGGGTGGGGAGACAGAACAGCTCCAAATCAGTTCGCATTGGTGTCTCAAATAAAGGAGATATCCACAGCAATACGAAGCCTCTACAAAAGTCAAAGAATAGTGCTCCAAAACCTATTAGGGAATCTACAAGTGTAGTAGAGGGTTCGTTTAAGGAAATGAGCGGGTCGCTTACCAAAGGAACAGGTGAATCAAATGCATTGATCCAGCTGGCTCCCAAAGGAAGAAATTGGATTTGGTTGGGAGGACTGGCTAGCACAACAACAGCCGATAATATAGTATCATATGCCAAGGAAATATGGCCCCAGAACGACATCCTATGCTTTGACCTCAAATCAAAACGCTCCAAAAAATCCTTCAAGATGGGAAGTAGAGATTTGTGCCTAGAAGATCTGCTCCAGGCCAAGCACTGGCCAGAGGGAACGCTTCTGAGACCATTTCGGACCGAAAGAAGGGAATTTTCCTCCTAGACTTCGGGTTCATTCTGGCCATTCGGATAAGTTTAAGTTCAATTGCTATTACCAAAATGTGAGGGGTTTGCGGACAAAACTTGTTGAACTTGGAAATTCAATCTTAGTTGTAAATTTTGATATAATTTTACTTACAGAAACTTGGTTGACTTCTGATTTTAAAAATGCTGAACTGGGTCTCAATAATTATTGTATATATAGGAAAGATAGAGATTCGGCTAACAGTGATAGGCAGAGAGGTGGAGGAGTTTTAATAGCGGTTAAAAAATGTTTATCATCCCGTCAATTATTTACTGGTTGCTCCAACATTGAACAATTGTTTGTCACTGTTAGTGTGGGATCTAAAACCTTGTTGTTCTCAAATGTCTATATACCACCGAACGGCACAGCAGTACAGTATGAGACTCACTGTGATGATCTTGAGAATATAATGGATCAGTATTCTTTCGCAGAATTAATCTGTTGCGGAGATTATAATCTACCTGGGGTGAGTTGGGGAGTCGAGGCATCATTAAACATGGGTAAGGGTAAAGGCTCTTATAATCATTCTATCGTTGCTGCCACAATGTCAACATTGTGTTTGGATCAGCTGAGTCGGGTAAGAAATTGTAATAACGTCACGTTGGATCTTATATTCGCTCACCCTTCTAAAGTCAAAGTCGAATCGGCTGATGAGTTTCTTTTGACGTGTGATTCACATCATCCAGCTTTATATTTCTCCGTTTTTAGTGAAGTGATTCCAGATCTTGAACAATCAATTTATTCTTTCTATGACTTCAAAAATGCTGATTATGACGGTCTAATACAATATCTGAGTAGTGTCGACTGGTCACCTCTACTGGGTGGCAAAGAAGTTGAAAGCTGCACCAATTTTCTTTATGAGGTTCTTTTGAATGGAATAAAGTTATATGTTCCCGAAAAGATTAGAAAAAAATACAATTTTCCATGTTGGTTTTCGAACGAGTTAAAGAGAACGATATCCGAGAAAAAACAAGTTCATAAAAGGTATAAACAGGGTGGTGATGCTGGAGACTATTTGTCTTTCAAAAAGCTCCGAGATAGGTGCAGGGCGGAAACTGACTCATGCTACAGAAAATACATAGAGTCAGTTGAAGCCGAAATCTCCAGCAACCCTAAGTATTTTTGGAAGTTTATTAATGATCGCAAGACCCAGAAGGGACTCCCGAAAACTATGTTCTTCCAGGAGAAAACTGCGAGTAATAACATCACTACTGCAGAACTTTTCGGAGAATATTTTTCAGGCATTTACAAAAGGCCGATTGTAGATAGTAACCGAATGGTATACTATGATCAAACAATTGATATTCGGCGTTGTTGTTTCTCTGAACAAGAAGTCCTTGAACTTCTGCAATCATTGCCTGAAAAAAGCGATTGTGGACCCGACAAGGTGTCGGCTCTATTATTGAAAAGATGTTGCTCAATTTTGTCGAAACCCTTATGTTTCCTGTTTAATTTATCGGTTAGTACAGGTAAATACCCAAATCGTTGGAAATCCAGCTATATCACTCCAGTATTCAAATCGGGTGACGTAAGTGATATTTTGAACTATAGGCCAGTCACAAAGAGCTCTTATATCCCAAAAATTCTCGATACGATCATTACGAATAAGATAACACCCATTCTCAGAAAAATTCTTATCAACGAGCAACACGGATTTATTGCTGGTAGATCAGTATCAACGAATCTATTATGTTATATAGATATAATTATGTCTGCAATGGAAGGTAAATTACAGATTGATGCGAATTACACTGACTTTGCAAAGGCCTTTGATAGGGTTCCTCACTGGCTACTGATCATCAAGCTCAGGGCACTGGGCATTGGATCACCACTGCTGGATTGGATCTCTGATCGTATGAAAGGAGGAGTACAATACGTTCAAATTTCGGACGTTTGTTCTGAGGGTATTGATGTCACTTCGGGAGTCCCACAGGGTTCACCGATATCACCGCTTTTATTTTTGTGTTTCATTAATGACATCACTGCTGTCATAAGATTCAGTTCATTTCTACTGTTCGCGGATGATCTGAAGGTGTTTAGAGTTGTCAAATCCTTGCAGGATTGTCTGTTATTACAGAGGGATCTTGACAACATTGTTGAATGGTGTTCTAAAAATGACATGGAACTCAATGTTGATAAATGTCAGACTATGAGATTTTATAGAAACAACTCACCAGTATTTTTCGATTATTCAGTGAATGGATCCCGTTTAAAAGCGGTTAACGTGGTAAGAGATCTCGGAGTCCTGCTGGACGTAAATTTGAGCTTTATTCACCATATAGAAAGTGTGTCGGCTAGGGCTCTCAGAATGCTCGGTTTTCTCAAGAGAAATATGAAACATTTTGGAGTTCCTACAATAAAAATTATGTACTTTGCCCATGTGAGAAGTATCCTGGAATATTCCTGCGTAGTGTGGACACCTTTTTATAGGGTTCATATTCAAACCATTGAGAGGGTGCAAAATAAATTTTTGAGGTGGATAGCATATAAGTGGGGTTTACCTCGCGAATCTATTAATTATGAAATCATTCGTGAAGATTTGTCGATCACTCTTCTCGAAACCAGGCGTCGTAATTTCGGCATTATGCTGATTTATAAAATTATACATAATTTCATCGATTGTCCTTATCTCCTGCATACTGTTGGAATTAATGTTCCTCAGAGGAACTTGAGAGCCCGGGATTTGTTCAGAATTAAGTTCAGTAGAACAAATTATTTAATGAACAACCCTCTTGATAGAGCATTACGTGCTGCTGGTTCGGTGGATATAGATTTATTTCATGTCACAATCTTTCAACTGAAGCGTTTTTTTTGGAGAATTTCATTAGTTGGCATTTTTGGTGTTTAGGGCTCCATTTTTGCTTTTTTTTTTTTTTTTTTTTTTTTTTTTTTTTTTTTTCATGGAATTTATGTTGATTTTAATACATGTATATTTGGATTGATAATATTTTGTAAAATGGCAAGACCGTCTACAGTTAAATAAATAAATAAATAAATAAATAAATATTTGAAGCTGATAAGGAAAAATTAAGTTTTTGAGCAACACATTTCATAATCAGATTAATAGAATGTCCTCCAACATATTCATTTGGTAGTAATGCATAATCTTCAGAAATTTCAATCCTTTTAAGAATTTGAGAATTTAAAAAAGTATTCAAAACTACTTGGAAATATTTCAAATTTGTTAATTTCTAATAAAATTTGCATTATAGAAATATACATTCAGTTTCATCATTATTATTTGTAACTTAATGAGTACTAGAAATAGAAAGTTGATTCTGACTGTCTAAAGTTTCAAAGTCTAATCTTCTGTTCCTTAAAATTGAGGTTAGGTATTTTTTCCATACAGAAATGTCAAAACTCCAGATAAATTTCAAGGATTAGAGCCGAAAATATATTTAAGCTATCCTTTTTCAAAGCTAACTTTGTTTTATATTGTATTCTTGTAATACCTGGTATTTATTTGATTATATTTAGTTTTTAAACTCATAGATTCCTTCTGTTTGTAGGCCAAGAAGATTATGACAGACTCCGGCCATTGAGCTATCCTCAAACCGATGTGTTTCTTGTTTGTTTTTCTGTTGTCAGTCCATCCTCCTTTGAGAATGTCAAGGAGAAGGTAAAGCTCTATAGTTATTTACAAAAATATTTAGATTAATTGTTCTCTCTTAATATTCAGTGGGTACCAGAAATCACTCATCACTGTCAGAAAACTCCTTTTCTGTTGGTTGGTACACAAGTGGATTTGAGAGATGATGGTGCCACTATTGAGAAACTGGCGAAAAATAAACAGAAACCCATTTCTGTTGAACAGGGTGAAAAACTTGCTAAGGAACTTAAAGCAGTAAAATATGTTGAATGTTCAGCTTTGACACAGAAAGGTCAGTTAAAATAATTTTTTTATTATGATTTTAATTATTGTTTGACTTCATAATTTTGAAGTTTAAACAAAGGTATATTTTTCCATACAAAGAGTTGGGAGGAACATTAAAAAGGCTAATAAACTATCCTTACAAAAAATACATATTTCAGTTTTGGTAACAAGTAAAAATTCCAGATTATTGAAGTAGATATTCAAACAGTGATTTTTCCAGTATTTCTTCTTGGGGTCTATATTAGTCAAATGTTTTGTGGACTAGTGTTTCAATAAGAGAGTATCTTTATGATAACCCTTTGGAAATACCAAAAAATTTCTTCTTTAATAATGGTTTAAACCTTAGTATGATGTTTATACAGTCGAGAGCAGTTTATCTGAATGTCTATTAACTGTACGACCAAACTATTCACATATTGGGACCATTGTGTGGGATTTTTTTCAAAAATCAATTCAGGGCAGGATATTGCATATGTACATGAGCTCTCTACCTCCTACCTTTGTAACATAATTTATATTTTTTTTTATATATTTTGTACAAACACCTATCTCCCCCAATTAATTTGAATAATGAGAATTTTGTAAATTATACTTATTTCAGTGAAGTCGTCCAAAATAGGGCATTTTTTCTTCCACTGAGAAATTACTGAATTGCCCATTTGCTAGTTCTGAGTATAACAAATGACAGAAAGTCATGTATAGGTATTTTAGATCCAGAAAATTTCTGTGGTAAAAGGAATTCAGAATGATTTTATTTCTGGATGTATAGACAGCAAATTCCTCTGCATTATCCTATTCTGAGGCAGGGTTCTCATAACTTTTAGCTTCGATCTATTAGAGGGATATTATATGTTTTATTATGCCATCGAATTGGTTTCTATGGTTAATCTCTCATTTTAAAAAGCTTCTGGAAGTGTACAAAATCAGATCTGTGATTGGTTTGTCGTTTTTCATTCACTTCAACTGATGATTATTTTATTTAAGAATAATTACCAAATTGTAAATTATAACAACAAAAATCAACATTTTTTTTCAATGACTAATTGAATATTCCTCCTGTAGGTTTGAAAAATGTTTTCGATGAAGCCATCTTAGCTGCATTGGAGCCACCAGAGCCAGTTAAACGTAAAAAATGTGTCATCTTATAGGCCATCTACTGATTTGAGAATTTTGAAGACTTTATTTACAAAAAAAATTAGGAACTATTTATTTCCGAGAAGTTTACTTGACCTTATCAAAAATTCCTTCAAGTATTTCGATTTGCACTGTTCAGCCAAAATCTTCATGAGAAACAATCTTTACTTTGTAATAATGCATTTTAAGCTCAAATTAATTTATTTTTTAGAAGATGTTTTGAAAATACTTCCAAGCAGAGGTGAATTTAAATTTTCCATAATATCTGGAATAAAGAATAGCTTTATAAATACATAAAAATATAATTGCAATAGATTGAAAATCAAAATTTACCTCTGCCTCCAATTCTGTTATAGAGTTTGAAAAATTTGTTTCCACATTGACAGTTATATATCGATATATGTATGATTCAGTTCAGAACACTCTATGACAGTTAACACAACAAAATCCTATTGATTTAGGTTTGAAAGCAATTTCCATTCAGGAGTATAATTGAACTCATTTCATGGAATTCATTTTCAAATTGTTTTAAATGTATTTTAGAAAAAAGTATGGGTGGTTTTTGTTTGACAAATCAAGGGTGCTATGAACTTGGAATGGTTATAACATATATATTTAAAACAATTTATCAAGAAGCTACTCAAAAAAGTTACCATTATTTCAATAGGTTTGACTTTGTTTTGGATAAATTTTTTTGAGTAGTATAGTTAAACCCTGATGTATCAACTTTTAATATAATAATCAAGTTTGAGGTAATTTTTTAAGAACTAAACCACTAAAATTGTACATAAATAGGATGATTGAACTAGGGCGAGTGAAAAAATCACTTTTGCATTTAATTCCTGTTTTGTGTAAAATTAGGCACATGCAGTATTGTTCAATATTATTTTTCTAAAGTGTGATAGCAGAGAATGTATGAATATTAGATATAAGAATTTATGTATGATTTATTTAATATAAGAATTTCTATCTATATCAATCTTTAATTTTACCTTAAACCATGTATGTATACAGTTTCTTGAAGTTATAAATATTCAATAGAATCATGCAACCATAATTTCCTTCTAGGGAGCCAGATCACTTTAGGGACTTGTTGAATCTTACAGTGTGAACATGTTCTTGATAAAAAACATATTGTTTCGAGTGGTTCAAAAAATTCAAGTGGTGATTTTGACATGAAAACAAAGACTGTGAAACCACTGAAAAAGTTTGCAGATAATGAATGGCAAGCTTTATTAGAGGAAGATGATACTCAAACTCATAAAAAATTCGCGGATCAAATGGATGTGACCCAGAAAGCCGTCTTCATTCCTTTGAAAGCTATGGGAGATTCAGAAAGTAGGAAAATGGGTTCTGCTTGAAGGCAGTAAGAAAATCGAAAAACCATTTGGGCTGCTTGACAGATACAGAAGAAAATCATTGCTCCATACGGGTGATGAAAAATCAGATTAGGTGAATAAGGAAGGGGGTGTTTGAGTAATTCGAACCCTAAAGCATTGCAACATGTGATTTGTGTGTAAGGGCAGTGTCTTGCAAAAACAAAACACGATTAAACTCAATGCTCCTAGCCTTACATTGGTTAACATTCATGGATCCATTTAAAAAAAAATTGTCCTGTACAAATCGATGTGATTCATACGAAGTATTAAGTGCCTATGTTATTCGTTTCAGCCAGATTAAACGCAATATTTTCAGAGGCAGGCACAGAAATTGCCGTTCTTGATTAGTCTTCATCTTCTTACAGCTTTTGAAGCTGATCCAACTTTTCGGGGTTGCATACAAAGGACATCGATCAAGGTTATTAAACATATTTTTTAGTGAATCCCTTTTAACACCTTCAAATACAAGTATTTGATAATGGCTCAATATTCCAATTTTTCAATTTTCACAATTTCAATTAACATCCTTAATTTTAAATTTTATTGCAAAATTCTGGTTTGACGTATTGATGTGAAACTTCAATAAGTTATAGTTTGTTGCGATGATATCGTAATATTTTCCTTATCTGTAGAATCAGTCAAGGCTAACTAACTACATATCAATACATCTTTGTGAAAGAATATAACAACTGAAATTGGATGTCAAATCTCAATTATTTTAACCGACAATAGCTTGTTTGGGAGCTCTTAAAAAAAAAACATGAGAAAGGGAAGAAAAACAACAATTAATGGTTTACTCACTATATTCAAACTTATCAAATATACATGAAATAGACACAATTGGAGTGTTGTGAGTGAAGTAAATAGTCATCAGTTATGTCTAAATCAAAGTTTTGTTTTCAAAAAGGTCCAGTAGCTCCGGTCATTTAAGTTTTTTTGTTCTTGTCAAGTCTGATTTGTCCAAAAAACCTATGATGGGAAAAAAAAATTATTTAGTTTTTATTGCGAGATAGTTCTGTGCTCAGATATTCGAATATTTGATTGTCCCATTGTATGTGGAGATTAATCTTGAAATTGAAACAAAACAATTCTCAACTTTCACTAATATTTGATTATAGATAGTTCCGATATACAAAATATATTTCGAAACAATTGTGTCATTCAAAATTAGCAAGTGTTAAAAATTGTTTATTTCGAATCGACGTACTCGAAAACCTATTTCAGTGTTGAATAAATGTTATTGTTTTGAAGTGGCTGCACTACAAGTGAATTGACGTAAAATACATTATTTAAATGATTCATTCCAATGGAATTTCTTGTTACTCTTTTTGAAAACAATAGAATTTCAAATTCTTGATTGTTTCGGTCTCTATTTGACGGAAATTCATCGTAAATGATGAAGTAAACACTTTATTTCCGCTTATTTTTATTTTTCAACGACAATAAGTTACCATACTCACCTGACGAAGTCAATATGTAATTGACGAAACAATTGTCGTTGAAAAATAAGCGGAAATAAAGTGTTTTACTTCAAAGAATTTCAAATGTTGAAATTCTTCGTTTCTGAGTTCTGGGGGTGGTCAAATCTTCGTTGGGACACCCTGTATTATTGGATATGATAGGAGTAATTGACAGAGAAGATTTTTGGCAATCTTTATTCTGGAACCAAAAAAGGTGATTTCATCTTGTCTTGAATATAATAAGATATTAGAAAGCCAACAAAGATTTTTTCTATCTATTGCTAAATATAATTTTTTTTATTAGAAATTCTCTGAAAATAAATTATTTTTCACTTATGACACTTGATAGATGTGTTTTAACATCCTCGCAAGAATAGCAAATGTGGTTACAAGGTACTGCGGTCTCCTTTCAATCGAAACATCTAACTCAATTTGGGTTTAAATCCCGGAACAACTTTTCGATTTTTTTCGAACTTGAAAACTTCTGGGAAAGGCAAATGGACAACAAAAGTATGCTATTTCTGATGAATTTTTAGAATATTATGGCAATTCACTGTATCGTTTTTTGTTCACAATAACTTAATATAAAATTTTGTCTATGTATTACCAAAAACTTTAAAAACACTTATCATTCTTTAAGAAACTTCGGAAAAAGTAATTTAATGACTTTTTCAATACAAAAAAGGATGCATGTGGATAATATTGCTCTGCAGAAAAAATTCTAGAACTTTATCAAATTCAGCCACTGAGATAGCTGATATCGGCTAAATGTGCCACCTTTTCGTAGTTTATAACTGAGACACTGCAATGAGTGAAATAATATTTTCTTTCTCTAGAAGACGATCGATCAAAAATTTCCAACATACCCAAACTCATACAGATGGAACAATAAGTGATTCTCGCCGTTGTTTTTCTCTTTTAATTCGTTGCAGGTGTGAAGTAATATAATACGGTTATGATCGATGCAAAAAAAGCTTTTTGCTGTAGAATTCAAGTTTCTAAACATTTATCTTCATCCCATTATGGTTAAATGTGAGACACATCTCATGTGATGTAGAGCACTGCTTGAAATGCTTCCCAAGTATGCTAGCATTTTTCAGTCAACTATTATCTAATACCATTTCAAGACAAAAAGCAAAATTTTTACAAACGTCACCTGATTTTAAAATGATGTTGGATTTGCTAAATTATCAAATGATAGGGAAGACAATCAATGAAAAAGGTAAACTGTCAAGTATTATTGGTAACTTTTTAACTGTTCATCAGTCAGTTGGTATGATTCAACAAGTAATTTCATACTTTGTTGGGTACAGAATTGTTTTAGTAGCATAGCTATTGGATCTACTTGTATAAAATACTAAAATTCTCACCTGTCCTATTCTCGATCATCGTCCATTTTAGGTCTCTTTCTTTTTCCTGGATGTTCATCTGCTTCAAGAACTTTTACCCTACAACCACAAATTTCAGCTCCATGGAGGGTCTGAAATATTAACAATTAAAATTAATTTTATCTTTGTTTGAATAGAATAACAAAATTGAACAGGACTCGACCAGATTTTTCTATTCTTGAGAACACTTGTGGAACTTCGATAGTTCATTTGCCTTAAAATGATTTCCATCAAAGAAATCATCATGAGAATGAGTTATGCCGGTCATATGTTTCCAAGTCTTAACGGACAAACTTACATTGCTGCATTTCAGGTAAATTCGAATCCTGCCTGGCGATGATTGATTTGAGATCTTATTGGGGAATCTGTTGCGTCCAAGCATATACACGAATGTTGTTTTTGTATAATCGAGATATGAACTTCGCGTAGGACCAAAATCGGAGTTGTATTGATATTATATATTTCAGTACTATAGACTCGTGCCCTAATTGCAAACGATATGCGGTCCCTGGTTTAATCTCTGAGAAGAAATTCACAATTGTGACTTTATCGCACTGGTGTACAGATATATCTGATGACGTCTCCTGTCTTAAGCCCCTGTAACAGCGAGATTGCGGTCCTCTTCGTCGTTTAGTAGTCGAATGGCCATATGCGATCGAACATAAATTACATTTGTATACTACCGTATTTATGGTTTTATACCCCGAAAATTTGCGACTGCTCACCTCATTCCGAGCGAGAATGTTATAAAAATTATCTCAAAATCACACAGTCGTTATAGGATCATGTATAATGAAGGGTCGAGAGAATGTGTATGAATATTGTTGATGGCCAAGGGATTACGTTATTTACGTGGAACGCCTCGGCAAGGTATGGCTGATTCAGTAATTCCATGAAACAACCTTATTAGTCAAAAATCTCATGAACGTGGGAAAACAAATTTACTCTCCATTTTAAGTGTCAACAGACTATTTCAATTGACAAAATCTGTTTCTGTTAGGATAATAAAAAAATAACACTACATTTTATCAAAATTTTCACAATTTATTCACCAAGAATGAGATACACGACACGTTTCTATCTTAATTCATCCTGTTCAAGTTTTTCACACATTATTTTCAGCTACCTTTTTTAGAATTGTTATGGAAGTGATGTATATTTGTTTTAAAATGAGTTGCTTTTTATTTTTATGTATCCGAATGACAACTTTAATTTTGCGAATCATTTTTCCAAAACAAGTAATGTCTTCCTAGAATGACCTTTGGATCCAAAACGTAAGAAACTAGACATCTAAAAAAGTTACCATAATCCAATAGTAAAACTATTAAATGAGCTGATGGGTCTGAGAGATTTCCTACAAACCTAAGCCTTCTTTAAACATGTGAAAACCTTTGAAGCACAGCTTGTTATACATCAGTTTGAAAATTTAGCAAGACTGTGATTATCCCCAACAATAAAATAGTAAAAACAGAAAAATTTCTATTTTATTTCATCTTAGGTTCTTGACTAAATGGAAAGTCTGCTTAAGTTTCATATAAGTTCAAGTTGTAATAATGGACCCAGCATGGTGAGGTTCTATTGAGAACCGACCATGGCTTGTTCACAGACGGCTCGCGAACGACGAACGGAACAGGGGCGGGATTCTATGGGAGCAAACTAAAAATCAACATCTCATTGAGTCTCGGTCAATATGCAACCATATTCTAGGCAGAAATATTTGGCATTGAGACCGCGGCGGATCTGCTGATAAAACGACAAATCCACCACGGCAAAATCAAAATATTCTTTGTAAATTGAAAACAGTCTGCATTTGCCGCACAGCTTTAAATAGGCTCGGTATGTATAACAGAATCAGTCTTGTTCGGATACTGAGCCACTAAAATTATTTCGGTAAGAAGAAGCAGATCGGCTAGCGTTTGCTGGAGCTGCGCTGCCTCTGGTGGGCCTGGAACCATTCCTGGGAATACCACATGACGTGGCTAAGCGGACGATAACAGGCAGAATGAACTCAAGACTAGAGTCTTTCTGGCTGAGCCATCCTGGCCTGAAACATTCGAAGTTGTTCCTTGGAGCAGCTTCGAACAAAAAGATGGCGGACCTAGCGCTAGGTCTGGATAGGGCCAAACAAGAACACTTGTTGGAATTATGACAGGTCACTGCAGGCTGAAAGCGCATTTGCACAAAATCGGTCTGGCTGTGTCTTGAGGACACTGAAATAACCATGTACATCGTGTCAGATTGCCGAGTGGTGAGTCGCATCAGATTCAAGGTCTTTGGTCAGGCTTTTATAGCCCACTTTGAACTGAAAAAATTAACCCCGAACAAAATTATCGTTTTATCCGAAAACTGGATCTCGTGGGGAAATATAAATTAGGAGTGATCCACAATAGTCCGTGCGGACGCAGTGGTAGGGTTAGTTATTTATGGCGAGTGGGCGTCTGTCCACCTTACCACTGCGTCCACACGGACTATTGTGCTTCACCCCTAATTTATATCTCCCCGACGAGATCCAGTGTTTGGATAAAACTGATAATCTTGTTCGGGGGTAATTTTTTCAGTTCGCAATGGGCTATAAAAGCCTGACCAAAGACCTAGAATCTGATGCGACTCACTGCTGGTCACTCTGAGGCGATGTGCATGGCTGTTTAAGTGTTCTCAAGACACAGCCTGCATTCATCGTCTTCAGCCAGACCGATTTTGTGCAAATGCGCTTTCAGTCTGCAGTGATCTGTCAAAATTCTGACAGTGTGGACAGACACCCGTTCACTATAAATAATAAGTTGTTGGTTTGATAAAAAAATCTAATAGTATACAGTGGATGTTAAATCCTCAAGGAAATTAATTGATAGTAACATAGCAAGAACAGAGATAGTATTGCCACACTCATCACTGAATCTTATCTATACGTAAACATAAGCTGCAAATGGAAAATCTTACACTAGTCCAACCTAAATATAATATACATCCTGTCAAGAAAGTACCGGGAATTATCGATTTAAATCTGGCGGGGCAATGAGGCAGGTAAAATTTTTTTTCCTAGGTTGGTACCACTGTCCATAATTACTATGCCAAGCTTGAGCGGGATCTGTCAACTAGTCTGTTTGCAACAGCTGATTAAGTCAGTCGATGTCAGAGTGCGTGCCGATTTTTACCATGGGTGATTACGTTGAGCAATGAATTTGTTTAAAGTTTTGTGTTGCAAATGAATTTTCGTGTGCCGATGCATTGAAAATGTTGCAAAAGGCCTTCGGTGATAATGCTCTATCGAAAACTCGTGCATATCAGTGGTACAGAGCCTTCAAGGACGGTCGTGAAGTGGTCGGCCATCGACGGCTTCGATCGAAGATAACGTCGATAAAATTAAGGAAAGGGTGCTGGAAAACCGTCGTACCAGCTTGAGAGAGATAGCACATGATCTTAAGATATCCCACGAGTCCGCACGTACGATTTTGATTGATATTTTGGGCATGAGAAAGGTGGCCGCACGACTCGTACCGAAAGACCTGAATTTTCTTCAAAAACGTCATCGCGAACAGGTTGCTTCAGACATGCTGGATCGCTGTAATTCCGATTCTACATTCATGGAACGCATTATAACTGGTGATGAGACCTGGGTCTACGAGTACGATATGCAAACAAGCCAGTAATCATCGGAATGGGTGGCAAAAAATGAGCCGAAACCGAAAAAACCACGCCAAAGCCGCTCGAAAATGAAGGTGATGCTCATTGTTTTCTTAGATATCCGTGGCGTGGTGCACTACGAATTCGTTCCAGAGGGTCAGACGGTAAACAAGGAGTATTACCTAGGCGTTATGAAACGTTTGCGTGAGCGTATCCGTAAGAAGCGACCAAATTTGTGGGCGAACAACTCATGGATTTTGCATGACGATAACGCGCCTTCTCACCGAGCTACGATTGTGACTGACTTTCTCGCCAAAAACTCAACAAACGTGCTTCAGCAACCACCGTATTCGCCGGATTTGGCTCCCTGCGACTTTTTCGTCTTCCCAAAACTAAAATTGCCCCTTCGTGGCACCCGTTTTGAGTCGATTGAAGCCATAAAACAAAATTCGGCGCGAGAGCTAAAGTCCATCCCGGAAAGCTCCTATAAAATATGTTTCGATAATTGGAAGTGCCGTTGGCATAGATGTATTGGAGCAAATGGAGCCTATTTTGAAGGCGACCCAATAAATTTTGATGATAAAATGTAAAAATGTTGTTTTAATTGAAAATTCCCGGTACTTTCTTGACAGAGTAGTATGATTTGAAAAAACACTTTATTTCCGCTTATATTTATTGTTCACAACAATTGTTTCGTCAATTACATATTGACTTCATCGGGTGAGAACTACCTATTTCTGCAAAATCTCTCTCCTTAAATAAAAATTTGCCTAACAAAATACGTGATGAAATGGAGATATAAGCGGAAATAAAGTGTTTTACTTCAAATCATATAAAATGAATTTCCGTCAAGTAGAGACTAAAAAAATCAAGAACTAAATATAATAATTAATGAAAGATTACCTTAATTGCTTCGTCTGCAGATTCTTTCTTGGAGTATTTAGCATAGCCACAGTTTTTACCACTTATAAGATATACATCGATTAAATTTCCAAAACGACAAAAAATGTCTCTCAAAATATTTATAGGTGGTGGATTTGGAGAGCAAACTATAAAACATCTGAAAAATTAAATTATATTTTGGAAGAATATCAAGGAATTTTTATTTACTCACCTTGCCTCAACAGCAGCATCGATGTTTGTTAGAGGTTTAGTGTCGGGTAATTTTACGTTGCAAATAGATTCTATATTTGAGGTAATTTTCTTTGTCAGTAGATCTGAAATTGTAAACAAATATGAAATTTGATAATTAAAAAATAATTAACCATATATCTGTATGGATATGACAATAAATCAGGTTATTTGATATAGTTTATTCATTTTTTATTCCAAATCTATAAAGTTCACCCTATGAAGGGTGGGCCATCTGGCGTTTGCATTTTGAAGTAGTGGTTTTTTCGAGTTTGCCAACACTTCTGTCATTCGTGTTTTGACAGAAAGTTAATTCAATATTTGACGATAACGAAATGGTCTGTTTACGCTTGAACAAAACTAGAAAATATAAAGAACATATTTCCCAAGTAGTGAATCTTCTATCCAAAATGTTAGAAATTTACGTGGAAAATTCAATAAAATTAAATACCCTCAGGCAATTTGTGAATCAATTTGTGGAAGTGGATAATATTTTAATAAAGCAACCCATTCATGTTCTCGTTCAGTGATCACATCTGAAAACATTGCTGCTGTAGCCCAGAATGTGACTGAACACCCATCAACATCAACTCATCATCGTGTGTAAGAACAAAATATTTCTCTCACTTCTCTGGGGAGAATTTTGCATAAAGGCCTCAGTATGAAAGCTTACAAAGTTCAACTAGTGCAAGAAGTGATGTCCGAAGGGCAGATCAGTCCGAATTTAAATTTCACTAAATCAATATTGGAATTGATAGAAGGTAACAGTTGGCACTTGCAATGTTAGACTTATCAAAAGCATACAAAAAATCTTACTGAAAAAATTGGATAATTGCAGAATCCGTGGACCAGCATTAAAATGAGCCGAGTCATATATAAGCTGCAGAAGATGAAGGTAAAAAAGAAGGAAAGACAGTCACTTCAGGGGAGTTAAGGAATGAAGAGGGTGTTTCCAGGGAAGCATTTTGGGGTGTCTTTGGTTTTCGATGTATCTCAAATGATCTGGAGAACGTTACTGGTCGCGAAAATGAATGGATGGTCAACTTTGTAGATGACACTAATCTATTCGTAGAAGCTGAAGGTGCAGCTAGCTTAGTGAAAGCAGGAGGAGACCTTTTCAACAGAGCAAAAACTTGGTTTGATTCGAACAAGCTATTATTGAATACAGGAAAAACAAGCCTCTTTATTTTTAGCATCAATAAAAGCAATAAAATGAAACCACAAAATATAAACCTGTGTGAGAACAATATTGAGATTAGTGAAAGCACAAACTTTCTGGGTGTTTATGTAGATTCCTTTCTTAACTTTAAAAAGCATGTTGAGTACCTTAGTGGAAAATTGAACTTGGAAGAAATTTTCAAAATAAAGAAAAGGGTTATAAGAACAAGAAGAATAATAAGAACGGGGCCAGTTGCTACATAGCCAATGTAACCATTGATCTTTTGTGCACCGTTTTTAAAAATCGTTTAATCAAATATTGGATGGAGTAGTCCGTTACTTGGTGTTAGTTCATTTTAATGGAATGAAATAAGGAATTACTTTGTTTTCTATCACTTTTTATTATAACTGATATACAGTGACTCGAGTTTCGTAGTGTTTACTACATTTTCAAACTGAACAAACAAATTAGATCTCAACTATTATATATGGGGATTGTAGGCTTCGGCAGAGCTTCGAAGAGAGGGGTTTTCCAAAGTTCCGTCTGTTCGTTAAGTAGGCTTGTTATTGGTACGTGCTTTTTTATTTTTCAATTTCTATGGATTCCAGGATGTCAAGTTTTTTCCCTTTCGCTTCCACGTGCAAGATAACAAGGTTGTTCAATTCTGGGAAGGTGTGATCTGTAGTGAAGAAATGGTTCGCGAAATTGGAATTATTCTTCCGGTTCCTAAAAGCAGATTGATGCTCTTTGTACCTTTTTTGGAAAGGTCGGCCCGTTTGTCCTATATACACACTATTACACTCTTGACAACTTAATTTTTAGACTCCAGAATTATTCAATCGATTCTCTTTGTCTTTCGGATTAAAATTTTATGGGAGGGTGTGAAAGCTGTTACTATGTTAATTTTTGATAAAATTTGAGCTATTTTTTGTGAAATTGGTCCAAAATATGTTAGTTTTATGAATTTATTGTTATTATGATCTGATTTGGAGATGGGGTAAATTTGTTTACGAATGTTGCTTCTGTTTTTTGTTTATGATGGAATTTATAGTTTTGGTTTCGAACTGATTTTTTGTGGCTATTTGTCTGATTGTATTCAATTCCCTCTTTAACGTAATATTATCTAGAGGAATTGAAAATGCTCTATGTACCATTGATCTATAAGCAGCTAGTTTATGATTGATCGGATGGTTTGAAAAATTTGGTATTGTTGTATCAGTTGATGTGGGTTTTCTATATATATCAAAGGAAATTTCATTATTACTGTTAATTAAAGTTATGTCCAGAAAATTTATTTTATTATCAAATTGGGTTTCCATGGTGAATTTGACCTTATTGTGCAAACTATAGACATTAGAATATCTTAATAGTTTGCACAATAAGGTCAAATTCACCATGGAAACCTAATTTGATAATAAAATAAATTTTCTGGAGATGACTTTAATTAACAGTAATAAAGAAATTTCCTTTGATATATATACAAAACCCACATCAACTGATACAACAATACCAAATTTTTCAAACCATCCGATCAATCATGAACTAGCTGCTTATAGATCAATGGTACATAGAGCATTTTCAATTCCTTTAGATAATATTACGTTAAAGAGGGAATTGAATACAATCAGACAAATAGCCACAAAAAATCAGTTCGAAACCAAAACTATAAATTCCATCATAAACAAAAAACAGAAGCAACTAATTCGTAAACAAATTTACCCCATCTCCAAATCAGATCATAATAACAATAAATTCATAAAACTAACATTTTTGGACCAATTTCACAAAAAATAGCTCAAATTTTATCAAAAATTAACATAGTAACAGCTTTCACACCCTCCCATAAAAATTCTAATCTCTTTTTTAATCCGAAAGACAAAGAGATCGACTGAATAATTCTGGAGTCTATAAATTAAGTTGTCAAGAGTGTAATAGTGTGTATATAGGACAAACGGGCCGACCTTTCCATAAAAGGTACAAAGAGCATGAATCTGCTTTTAGGAACCGGAAGAATAATTCCAATTTTGCGAACCATTTCTTCACTACAGATCACACCTTCCCAGAATTGAACAACCTTGTTATCTTGCACGTGGAAGCGAAAGGGAAAAAACTTGACATCCTGGAATCCATAGAAATTGAAAAATATAAAAAGCACGTACCAATAATAAGCCTACTTAACGAACAGACGGAACTTTGGAAAACCCCTCTCTTCGAAGCTCTGCCGAAGCCTACAATCCCCATATATAATAGTTGAGATCTAATTTGTTCGTTCAGTTTGAAAATGTAGTAAACACTACGAAACTCGAGTCACTGTATATCAGTTATGATAAAAAGTGATAGAAAACAAAGTAATTCCTTATTTCATTCCATCGTTTAATCAGTCGAAATGCTAATGTCAATTGGCCGTCTAGGAGCTGTAGCCAGTCGTGGCGGTCATTTGAGTAATATTGTTTTTCATTCAAATGTCAAGGTTCAACCTTTCTAATAAATCATAACTTTGAAAAAATATTCAGTAGTTTTTCATTTATAGCCGATCAAAAATGGAAATCCAATACAAAGAACCCTGGATACCCACACACCACTGCCAGAAACACTTCAACAGCTCCGAGATCTTTTGCTACAACGTTGGCAACAAAATAAGTAGGATATTCTCAATAACTTGATGGAAAGTATGCAATGAAGATGCTAATCAGTTATTGATGTGATTTCCTATACAAAAATTGATGTCACATTATAAAAGACCAATGACTATTGTGCAATATGTTTTTATAAATATTCAAACTTTACTACAATAAACCATGTGAACTTATTTGCTTACTTAATACATTAAATAAAAATAGATTATACATTATATTCTCAAATATTCCTCACCTGGAGATATACCAGCTGCTTGTAGAAGACTAGAAGCTTGGGCCAGAGTCTCCGCCAATTTGGCCAAATCTGTGGTAGCCGAAGAACTACTACCACTGCTGCCACCTTCCCTAAAATCTTCAGGTCTTGATACTCTGTGATCATTCCTAAGATTCCTTGAGAAAGATGATACGGATGGCAGAGTTTCAAACTCGGGTTTGATAAGAAGAGGTATTCCTGGTGGATATTCAAAACCATGTAATTTTTCCAGAGCATATGCTGCCCATTTAGGATGGTTATACACTACATTTGCCATTGCCCTTGCAGGACGTGGACCGGGACCAAATTTCTTTATACTACAGTATTCAAGTTCTGAAAAAATAGTCTTGGTAACATTATAGTAGAAATTGAATGCATTAATTATTTTTTAAAAACTTATTTTTACTCCTAATACAATAATTATAATCATATAGAGAGGAATATATTAAAACAGATTTTATTCCAGCAAGACGAATAAGAAGCAAGTCAAGAGGAAATCAATTAATCATAAAATATTGATAAGAAGGCTTAGAATTAATTATAAGTAAAAAATAAATTTCACCTGGTACAATATCGAAGAGTCTCCCTAATTCTTCTTGGCTCAACATTGGTGAACAGGATACCACCAGTCCTGTGAATTCTTTTCTGTTAACATCTGGAGGTGGTGGAAGAGAGTTATCTCTTTGTTCAAAACAAAGAGGAAAAGGTAACCAACGGCGATCTTCAACTTTCTTATTAACTGTATTATGTTTGGGATCTGCAAAAATTGCTCTAAAATGTTTTTCGCATTCTTCAAACGCCTTCGCTGCATCTGAAAACCTTTCAAAAGATTATATGAAAATGTAAGGGTGAAAATTATAAATTTTGAGTATTATTATTTATATTTTGTATATTACGTCACCGTATGTTATAAAACCGATATTATACAATATACAGTACTTGATAATACTAAAACCCAACAAGAAATAATTAACTTTGATATTTTTGAAAGATAAAAAGGACAACTCACTTTGAATATTTCACGAAACCAAATCCTTTGTTTTCATTTGTGTTTCTATTCTTCATAACATTGACATACTGAATATTCCCAAAACTCTTGAAAGCATCGAAAAGTTCAGTGTTGGTCCAATCCTTGGGAATTTTCACAAACAATCGTGTTGTCCTTTCTTCTTCAGTTTCTATATCGTCCCGTTTAGTACCTTGATCCCTACTAAAAGTGAAAAAAAAATACGCCTTATATAGATATATTAAAATACTTTTGTGTGAAACAGATTAAGGAAAATCATAATTTATGTCTTATCATATTTTTGGTTAATAGTTACAAGCTCAGAGGAAAATGAAATGTGTTCTTATTCCTCTGAGGTTATAACTTATTGCAAAATGAAATAATACAATAAAGGAGGGAGTATACTCCTTGTAGTAGCAAACCAATGTACAGTAAATATATGCATTTGATATTGCAGGCACTTTTTGAATTGTTAAAAAATGCTGTAATACATGAAATATATTTTAGACGTCCCAATCTATCAAAAGAGTTTTAAAAAAGTTATTATTACCTGGCAGCTACCATAACTTTAATATTTCTGTTTGCGTTGCCAATGAATTTTCCGTTCATTGCCTCAAGGGCTTTAGCAGCTTGTGAAGTTTTTGCATATTTGATATATGTAACACCTAGAGTAAAAATTGAATTACTATTTTTAAAAGAATAGTCCACTGAATCGCTTGCCTTTATTTTCCCCTGTATTTCGGTCCTTCACTACCCAAATTTCTTCTATTTCCCCAAACTCTTGAAAGGCGTCCCTATAATCTTTTTCGGTCAAACTTTTACTACCGAAAACGAATAATCTCGAATTTTGAGGAGTAATGTTGTTTGAGCGCTTATCACTCATTTCGCCTGATGTATAATATTGGAAGATATTATTATATTGTTTAAAAATATTGTTTCTAATTCTAATTAAGTTTGTTGACAACTCAGATTGACGTTTGTGTTAAGTGGTAATGAGTAGTGAGCACACAATTATTAAAAAATAAAACTGATTTTCTTCTTCTTTCCTTTACACTGTGCTCGGTTGATCACCATCTCTACATATCAAACAAACATTATTCCCAGCTCATGGAGTGGTGCAAGCAAACATCACCTCGGCAGGAATGGGTGGTCTTCTAATTATAATATAACAAACCAGTCGTTCTGCTTTTACTATTTAGATTCTCAACCGATAACCATTCGGAGGGATGAATTGACATACAAGGGGTTTCCCATACAACGATACGAAACACTGAAAGATGAGATGAACAGGATGAAAAACCCCAATATTAATAAAATAAAAAAGAAAATAAAAAGCACACACATAGACAATTGACATTCAGGAGAATGCAGATATGAAAGCCAATGAATTGTCTGGAGAGTCCTTGGAGAGGTCCAAGGTAACCTATTCTATAAGAGAGGAATGAACTAATAAGTCGTGAGAGAAGCAGGTAGGCTGGTAGGAGGAGTAGAAACCTTCTGAAACATCTATGAGTGAAAAAGATTCTGTAGCGTGCCAGCTCCTCTCGAAGAATTGTACTATGCTCTGCTACAGCTTCCGATGTAGCATATGAGGGCGTGCGACAGGTAGCAAACAATATCTCAAAGATCCGCCCTCCACCGGGGTTAAGTAGGGCAGAGTACCAGCGTTCAATGACTAAAGTTTCTGTGAGGAACAGAGTCACTCTGGCGTCACAGGCAGAGCTGCACATCATGCCTGTCTGAAGAGTTTCAGGTGCACAGACTCAGAACGAAACATTCCTAAAGAGCTTCACTGGTGACCCCGACGAACCTACTCATTCATATGGAGGCCCTAATTGGCCCCATCCATCATTTCGAGGCACCCTTTCCTTTCGTTCCATAGATTCCCGCTGGAGATGGCACCGCGACCAGACTAGCGGCGGACTGTTTCCTCGCCTAATTCCCAACGCCCTATTCCGTGACCTTACCGACGCTCACTGGGAGGGGAGTATGTAGCCTGCCCGCTCAGTACGTGGCGTGCCAGCTTTTCTCGAAGGATTCTACTCTGCTCTGCTACAGCTTCCGATGTAGCATATGAGGGGGCTGGACAGGTAGCAAACAATACCTCAAAAAACCGCCCTTACCGGGCCTAAGTAGAGCAGAGTACCAGCGTTCGTTCCCATG
Organism: Megalocaria dilatata; assembly: GCA_034642435.1. NCBI lineage: Eukaryota > Metazoa > Arthropoda > Insecta > Coleoptera > Coccinellidae > Megalocaria > Megalocaria dilatata. Next base: position 37,363,863 of record CM067855.1, read on the forward strand.
AGGAATGGGGTCACTCTTTCGGACACTTACCACAAAATATACTGCCATAACAAGGAATACGCGAACAGTTGATTTATACAAAAAGGAGTTGCGCTGATGGATGAAAACCCCACCAACTCCTGCACAAAGTGTTCATTACATTAATACCTTGCAATGATTTACAGCACATGTTGTTGATGTGATGAGACCAGTCAAGGGTTTGATGGATAGAAACACCCGAAGTTTTTTTTACTATCTTAGCCCAAAGGATGTCTTTTTGAAAGAGGTCTAACATGAAAATATTCGAAAGAGGTTTTATTTTACGACAGCAAAGTGCTAGGAATTTCTCCGGGGATAATCGGAGAGATTCAGAGAGTGCCCATTTTTAAAAATTTCAGGGCTATGTCATCTTTTCGAATGTTAAAAAAAAATAAGAAGAGGTTTTTTTACTTGATAGAAGGAATATTACAAAATTTGAATATCAAAACAGATTTAATCTGTTAGTCTCCTATAATTTTAATTTCAAAAAAATTCTATTCAAAAATCTTTAGAATTAAATGAATGTTTTATAAGCACGGCTTATATTTAATAGATGTATAAATAAACACTCACTATACAATATCAAATGGAATAAATAAACCAACAAATATAAATTGTCAATTAAAATTAATTAAATAAATATTTGAATGAGATAAAATTTTGTTTCTGATCTTACAATTATGAAAACTAATTCCTTTTCAAAAAAAACAAAACATATAATAATTCAAGGACTTCTCAGAAAATATAATTTATTTAATATATTTAAATAAGTTACTTCAAAAATCTCTTCAAACACGTATTATATCTTCAAAAAACAATAAGAATTACGGTCTTCATCGGTCAAGCTTCACATTCAAAAAAATTAAATCAATCAACAACAAATACAACTTACCTTACAGATTTCTTGTTATCCTCGTTGAATTTTGTCTCCTTCAAATATTTATTTAATTAATTTTAATTGACAATTTATATTTGTTGGTTTATTTATTCCATTTGATATTATATATTAAGTTTTGATTTTTTACGTCTATTAAATATAAGCTGTCCTTATAAGACCTTAATTTAATTCTAAAAATTTTTGAATGAAATTTTTTGACATTAAAATTATGGGAGGCTTACAGATTAAATTTGTTTTGCTATTCAAATTTTTCGAAAGAAGAATTTCCTTGTAGAAATAATTGTTAGGTCATCCCCATATTTAAAAATAGTAATATCAGGAATATCCATGTATCTCTGGACGTCGCTGACAAAACAATCAAATAAAGTTGGATTTTTCGGAAACGAAAACGATGAATATATTGTTGTTATCAAAAGTGACCAAGCATTATTCACTCACTCTCCCTTTCGAAAACCAAACTGTATCTCCCGACCATAGATTAACAATAATATAGTCTTGTTGATCTATGGTACACAATAAATCAAAGCGATAGGAAGGTAGTTGGAATGAATCATCTGGAGATCTACTAGGACCTGAATGGTAGCGCTCTGTATCGGATAGACGCAGTTTTTGCGGAGTAGTACGTTATTTTACCAACATATGCGCCGGTTATAAAGCGATCTGTTACTGTCTAGGGCAAACTTCTGGAGACCGCTTCTGGCCTGTAGATGGCGATATCAAAAGCGCGCCTTGTTGTCTATGTCCATTGGCAACATGTAAATATTGTAAATATCTTAGATTGTAAAATGAGAATTCTATATAATCCACCTTTAAATTTTAACCCTCAAGGTTAGCTATAATCATATAAATTTTCCCTGTAACATTACAAGATCCTCCAAAAAAAATAAAATGTCAATACATCCGATTAAGTTGATAGCCAACACTTGTTAAGAAGTAGACAAGCTTAACTGTAGTGAAACTCTCAAGGAATGCGAGTGTTATGAGGGAGCTTCTACCTCTTAGTTTGGGAGGTGGTGTTTCGTTCCGAGAAAGCGCACCTGAACTCGTCAGACAGGCGTGGTGCGCATGTCTGCCTGTGAGGCCAGTGACCTTGTGTTCCACGTCGGAACGGTCGTCGAACTCTGTGTGCCTTGCCCTACTTGAACTCGGCGGGAATGGTCAGTTAGGAATTTTAAGACTAGTCGTGTCCTCCATATGATACGCCGGCAAGCTGCAGCAGGGCAAAACAGAATTCTGGACCAGGAATGAAGAAGGTGTTCGCTACACACTCCCCTTTCAGTGAGCGTCGGAAAGGTCCCTGAATAGGGGCGTTTAGACTTGGTCCCGGAATAGGGGCGTTAGGAACAGTCCGCCGCTGGGCTGGACGCGGTGCCATCTCCAGCGCGGTTACTGCGGAAGTAAAGGAAAGTCACCTCGAAAACAGGATGGGGCAATTAGGGCCAACACGTCGGGGTTACCAATGAAGCTCTTCTGGAATTCGAGTGTTATGAGGGAGTTTCTATCTTTTAATTTGGGAGGCAGCGTTTCGTTCCGAGCATGCGCACCTGAACTTTTCAGACAGGGTGGTGCGGATGTCTGCCTGTGACGCTAGTGACCTTGTGTTCCACCTCGGAACGGTCGTCGAACGCTGTGTGCCTTGCCCTACTTGAACTCGGCGGGAACGGTCAGTTAGATATTTTAAGACTAGTCGTGTCCTCTATATGATACGCCAGAAAGCTGCAGCATAGCAAAGCAGAATTGTGGAAGAGGAGCGAAGAAGGTGGTTGCCAAATATAATTATATGGAATACAAAATAATACATCTGATGTATAAGTGCACCAGAATGTAATGTCGCTTCTTTGAATTGAATTCAAATGAATAAATTATTAACAAGTTTTTATTTTTAATCAATATTGTAATCACCTTCGTTATCAATTTTTCCTTTTAATGGTCAAGTTATCAATGCCGGACCGATAAAAATCAAATGGTATTTGAGTGATTATTTTTCCGACCCAAATATCGACCAATAGAATTGCACCATTCGACGTCACGTGGTACAACCTACATGGTATTATACTGATAATTTTTTGATTATTTTCTCTGGTAGTTGCTATATATAAAAAACAAAACATGATCCAGTCAAATTAACCACACGTCAAACTGACAGGTTGAATTCAATTGTGAAAATTGGAGATTTTGCATGAAAATGAGTCGATTTGGAGTTTGTTCTCTGTCCTCCATCGATAAAAAAGTCAAAGGAAATGTTCCCATTAATACGGAGAAGGCAAAAAAAACAGTTTGGAACCAATTTACTACTTTTTGTACTGAGAGGGAATACACATTGAGTGCTGAAACGAGTGAAGCGCAATTGGCAAACATTATGAAAGATTACGCTTACAATATGAAGAAAATGGATGGAGAAGACTATAAGGAAGGTACAATAAAAACAATGTGGAATCAGACTGCCAAATCACTTCAAGAAAAGTATTTGAACGGAAAAATAATCCCCCGAATACCACACGAGCTTCAAAATTATCTGGCATTTCCCTCAAGGTTCCCTGCAAACAAATAAAGTCGTCAAGTTTTTCAGGAAAAATCACTCGCGCTTCGCGCTCGTGATTTTTTAACCTGAAAAACTTGACTCCTTCATTTGTTTGCAACGAACCTATCGGGAAATACCCGATAATTTTGAAGCTCTTGTGGTATTATAAGTGAATATCTCAGGATGGCATTTTGGACATCTTCCAAATTTTCAAATTTTTTGCCACTAAGAAAATGTTGTAGCGTTCGGAATAAATGGAAATACCAGTGTGCTATATTGGGCGAGTATGGTGGGTAGTACCTCCCACCCCAATTCATTAGGGTTAAGGTACCCCTTGCACAGTGCGGTCTTCCATTGTCGTGTTGCAGAATAACGCCGGATACTTTTTGATTAAAGGTTGGTTCACTCGATCCAATTGTTCATAATAAATATCTGCATTAACAGTTTGTCCATGATTCAGCACTTCAAAATGAACAATTCTGCATATACTCCACCAAACACACAGAAGCGCCCATTTGATATGAAAACTCGGCTTTGTAATACTTCGTGGTGATTCATATGCGTTTTGCGTTTTGCGTTTTGGATTATCATATGGGACCCATTTTTTTTTTTTTTTTTTGATCTAGCGATCAAAAACGGTTCTGTATGATACCGTTGAAGCAATACGTTGCATATAATGGATGGCTTTGTTATCTCCGGACAGATTATGGGGGACCCAAATACCTGCTCTTCCAATATGCCACACCACTGAGTTCACTTGAAAAGGAGTGAAAAGCGATTGCATTTTTCGATTCTAGTTTCAATGTACACTTATACAATATACAATTTGCGCACATATAATAATATACAGGTGTTTACTTTTAAAAGGGCCAAACTTCAGTGGAAGATCATACAAGTTGTTTGCAACAAAAAATGTCATATTACATATGGTCGAAATGTTGATGATTATTCTTCAATTTAACATTCCTTGATGTAATGAGTATAAGCTATGGCAATAGAAATTTCTAGAAATCGAGACAATGTAACATATATCTGTATAACAATTCTATATTCAAACTAACTCGACAAGGTTTTGTTGATCACAGAGACAGATTGCAGACATGCGCACGTTTCAAACTGATTGGTTTTCGTCAGTACCAGTATGTGTGCCAGTGACTGCAAATCTGGCAAGTATCTATATTCGCTATACACAGAGACACTAATAATAATACACTAGCGCCATCTAGAGTATGCAAAATACATAAAAGACATATCTTTGCGAGTTAATTCAAGTAAAGAAATTTATTTGCATTTATTGATTTCACGAAATATAGTCCGTCTAGAAAGTACCCGGATTTTATTATTTTTCATAATTTTATTATAATATACTTCTTTTTTGTAACATTCTAAGACAAAAGAAATGTATAAAATAGGTTGTACAGATAGTCAATCGGCTATGGCCAAAGTTGCATGGCAACACTATTTGTCAAATATTGTTGGTTGTCAACAGGTATACAATTTATGACATAATGTTGCAACTAGAAAAAATAAAACAGGTAGAATATTTGTACAGAAAAGGTTTCCAAAACGTTAAAAATTAATGCAATTGACTGAACTGGGAGAAAATGCTGTATACGAGACAATAAAGAGGATAAAAAAGGCATGGATATGAGGCATAGACCATATTCAGGAAGAAGGCGTAAGATTGAACGAAACAATTTAAACGCTTTATTGGCCTAAGGACGACACAATCCCCGTCTGAAGTTTCGAAAATTGGCTAACAGATTTGAAAATCAACGAAATATAAAAGCATGTCCACAAACTGTCCGTATGTCACTGAAAAGACAAGGCTACATATCAAGGAAACCAAAAAAAAAACCCAATAATACCTTTACAAAAGGAACGAAGGATAGATTTTTGTCAACGTTTCCAGGAAGATAATCTTAATAATTTCTTTATATCTGATAAAAGTTGTTTCCAACTTAGTGCACTTCCTGTAACCAGTGCAGAACGTAACAGTTACAGGGGGTGAGAATTTGGATGAACAGGAAGGTGGGGAATGAAGTATGTCCAGGAGACTTTGAAAAGGGGATCTAACATAACTCGAGTCGACCAGAAACGTAACTATCAAATCGATTGTATTTGGCCTCCTCGGGGTGACCAAGGCCCAGGAAGGCTCAGATATTATTAAAGAACAAACTGAACATTACCTGGAGGGCCATGTGCACTAATCCTGGGGATATCACAATACCTCGGGACAATGATCTAGCGATCACACATTCTCACAGCTGCGTTGGATATCCGGAGCAATTTACTGTCTCTATACGATATGTCATCCTCTACCAGGACTACTCAGTGACTCACCCTAAAGAACGCCACCGGTTCACAAGAAATACAATTTCTCAAAATAAGCGGGCGCATGTATATGGCAAACATGTAGCACAAACTGACTAGGAAATTATAAATTAGATACAGAACCCCATCAAATAAGTTATACAGGTTTGGAAAAGACAGTCGGAAACATAGGAAATTCAGTGTCAATCAAGAATGCAGTGGAGCAGTGAAAGAATCAAAAACTCAGCGCGATGCGATGAGGAACAAAGTCTGATCTCTCTCACTGGTAGTAGGTAGTGAAAGCAGATTTCACTTCGATCGAAGCATCAACACTGCGCATTGCCATTGAGAGTGAACAATCATTTATTCGTCATCATATATTGATTAACACTGAATTTCCTATGTTTCCGACTGTCTTTTCCATACTTGTATATCAGGAACTGCGAATACCATGAACAGCACAAATAAAGAGCCACTATTAATACTAATAAGTATACAATATGAATAGATAACTTGTGAGGGTCGTGCCGTTTTAGTTATATACAAAGGCAATGCATTGTAGTAAACAAATTCAGTCGAATTAATATCACTGGAGCAAAAATACAATAATTAAAAGCAATGAGTGGAAGTACAACGAACGAGCGTGGAATAACTGAAAATCTTGCATTAAAACTTAGGTGGTATTCAACGCGTAAAGCATGCAATTATCAGAAGTTTACTTATTGAGAGTTACCAAGGGAGACTATTAACTCGAGTATGTTTTCAAGTCGCTCAGGAGGTTTATTTCCAAGAACCTCCTCTCTGCTGCTTCAAAATGCAATAGAGACGCCCTCCGCTTTGTTATCGTTATAGAGCTCATGCGTCAAGTTACGGTGCCACAGAATGTTTGATACAGAAATGTAGGGTAAATACAGTGATATAATTTATATAATTTATGAAGGATTCTCTCACTCGTATTAACTTTAGAGAATACGAGCTTTGCCCTTATTATCCCTACCATTCTGCGCAGGTTTAGGAAAGCTAAATCCCAGGGAAAATTTGTGCATTTGTCAGTTCCCCCTGATAGAGCACCCCAACAGGTTTTCGTATTCAAGCATGTGAAAGCCGAGTTGGATCAACGTTTGGCCGCTGGAGAAACAAATCTGCGAATAAGGTACCTAAACGGAGTTCCTACGATAGTTGGGTCCAATTCGGAAAACTAGCTGGTGGCAATGGGTTAATTTCAGTCAGAATGCGCGATAATTCTGTTTTATCTGAGTGTGTTTCATTATATTACCCGAATTCTAGAGGACTCAATACGAAGTTACCGGTATTTTTTAAATCTGTATGTGATTACAGTTATGACATCGTTTGTATAAGCGAGACGTGGCTTGGAGAATCTGTTTTCAATTGAGAAGTTGCACCACCTGGTTATAGTATAGTGCGTTGTGACAAGCAGTTTCGTGATGTTGGAAGGTCCCGTGGCGGTGGCGTCTTAATTGCCTTTTCTGGCACCATCAGCTTCAAGGTTCTGGATAGTCAGTTTTTGAGGAACCGTGCCCCCTTAATAGATGTAGTCTTATGCAGCTGTACTAGGCCGATCTACTTTATCATTTGCTTCGTCTACATACCACCTGACGTATCTGCCTTCCAGCTTGAGACGTTCACCTCTGCCCTTGAGGTAGAATTTATTAATAAGAAAGTTTTAATCTTAGGTGATTTTAGTGCTCCACATTTCAATGTTGGTTCATCAGGATGTCCACAGGCAATGCTTCTGCATAATTTCTGTAGTCTCCTTAAATTACGGCAGTATAATACGGTATATAATGGACATGATGGAATGCTGGATTTGGTATTCGGGGGTGATACTGTTGATGTCTCTGTTGCCCACTCTGATGAGCCCTTTGTTCCATATCACCCAGCGCTGTCTGTTGTACTGCGGAAATCATCGTATAATCGTCAGGTTAATTTTCCAACGGCTAGAAATTTGTTTTACAATTTGAAGAAAGCAAATATCGAAGATTTGTTCTGGTCTATAAATAACTTCAACTGGGATAATTTGAAGAATTTCGATAGAACTGATGATGCCTTGGATTATTTCTATGACCAATTGTTCAATATTATTATTCAACATGTTCCTGGTAGGGCATATGCGTACGCTGCTTGTCACTTTCTTGTGTGGTTTACTCCCAACATCAAACGTAATATCCGTATAAAAAATTTCTACCGTTCGAGATGGTTGCTAACCCGAAATTTTAAATATCATATAGAATTTGTTCGCTGCGTCCACTCATCAAGTCAGAGATATCTTCGGCATACGATAGTTATTTGACTGATATTCAAGAAAGAATAAAATTGGACCCTTCTATATTTTGGAAGTTCATCCGTCAGAAGAAGAAAAATACCAGGATACCCGGCTTAATGTCCTCAGGATGTTGTCAACTTGTTCGCAGAGCATTTTTCTTGTGCGGGGGTTGATGGAGTTTATGTCCCATCGGAATATGATAATAATGCAACAACCTTTACTCAGCTTCCGCCGGTTCTTGTGCCTGTTATCTCTGAGTATGAAATAAGGTCAATCATGTCCAAATTTCCGAACAAGGCTACAGCTGGTGATGATGGCATTCCATCATATGTCATAAAGGATTACAGTTTCGTGCTTGCTGAGCTCCTATATTCTATTATTAGTTTAAGTCTGAAAACACGTATCTTCCATAAGAAATGGAAAAGAGTGGTCCCTGTATTCAAGAAGGGAAATGTCTCCCAGATTGAAAATTATAGACCAATTTCGATATTGTCCAATTTTGTGAAGGTTTATGAAGATCTGTCATATGGAGATATGTATTTCAGAGCCAGTTCATATTTTTCCACGGAGTAGTACGGTTTTGTTAGAGCAAGATCTACTGTGACTAACTTGGTAACAATCACACAGTATATTACTGAATGTTTGGATGATGGAGGTCAGGTTGATGTGGTGTATACTGACTTATCGCGAGCCTTTAACTGTGTCGATCACGATACTCTGCTGAAGAAGATCTCGTCCTTCGGCTTCAGTCCAGCATATGTGAAGCTCATCGGATCATACTTGGAGGATAGAATAAATTATGTCTTCTACAATGGTTATAGATCACCTGAGTATGTTCTTTCATGTGAAGTGCCTCAGAGATTCAATTTGGGACCATTATTTTTTATCATGTATATAAATGATCTTCTTACTTCTCTTAAATGTCCTGTTTTAGCATTTGCCGACGACTTGAAGATTTGCTTGAGAATACGCAGTCCTGATGATTTGGTGCTGCTCCAGTCAAGCTTGGAGTATATTCATAGTTGGTGCTTATGCAACAAACTCATGCTGAATATGGAGAAGTGTTTGAAAGTTAAATTTAGTAGAAGGTCACATCGGTTGACTTATAGCTATCATATAGCTGACAACTATGTTAGCGATAAAGATCAAATATATGACCTTGGAGTTCTCTTTGATTCCACGTTCAGTTTCATCCCACAGGTTGAAGAGTTGTGTGCGTCTGCTAGCCGCACTTTGGGCTTTGTATTGTGGTGTGGCAGGAACTTCAGTGATCTGTCACCTTTGAGGAGTTTGTATTTCACGCTGTTCATCAGTAAGTTGAAGTATGCACACTTGATATGGTTTTTCAAGTTTGTGTTGTTTAGGCGGACTGGCATGTTTCCTGAGCGTGGTACTGATCTATCTTCTAACATGAATGAGATGAAGATATCATCGTTGCTTACTAGGCATGAGAATCAGTGTGCAAAGTTTGCTCAGAGACTGCTGACCGGAAGGATCGACTCACCTTATCGGCTATCGAAAATAAATTTCTATGTTCCAATATTGACAGCGAGGTCTACATCTACTTTTTATTTGCGTACAGCACGGACTAACTTGTTGGCGCGGGCACCGGTGAACTCTATGTGTAAAGGTGCTAATGAATTTCTGGTGAATATATTTGGTTAGTTTTATGAATAATTGATTATTTTATGTTTTTATCCATTATTATGTTGTAATATTCCGCCTTCTGTAACATGTTACCCTGTAATTGGGATATTCCTGTTGGGTAAAATAAAGAAATATATTATTATTATTGGAACGAAGTTCCTTATCGCGCGTTGCAAAAGGGGGCTAGACGGAAAAAATTAAGACCAAAAGTTGTAACGACACTTTTTACCATAGTTTCAAGCCGTGCGGCGTGCACGCGTTTCTCTGTCTGTCTGTCTTTCTCTGTCTCTCTCCCGAATTAGATGCATCTGGAAATATTAAACTGCAAACACATAAGTACACATTCACATGCTATAAAAAATGGATCCTAATAAAAAAGATAACTGTAGATATGGAGCGCCTTTTTTACCGTCACGTAAGACAATAACATTAATGCCAATGAAAGACACAGATTCTGATTATTCTGCAGATCAGTTTAAAGAGTATAAAAGACATTACCAGTTACTTAAAACTAATTTAGAAAATTTTGACTACGACAATTTTGAACATTAATATACTCATAATAATATTGTTTCTGATGAACATTTTTATAACATTATCCGTGGTAATTTAAATATTTTAATATTAGCCTTCTACATATTTAATTTCAAGAAATTATATTTAATGATTATAACTTCTGAAAATAAATTAAAATAATGTCATATAACTTATATCAAATGACATATAAAATAAACATTCATTATAAGACATCCAAATAGTATAACAAAATCCAATAAATAAAAATTGTTAACCAAAATCCTATAAATTAAATATTTTGAATAGACAAAATTTTGTTTCTGCTGATCAATCTTATGAAAACAAATATCTTTCAAAAATGTCTAACATAATCTTCAGAATTTCATCATAAAACTATCTTACTTAGAATATTCAATATTATTGGATATCTAACTAAGTTACTTTATATAAAAACTCAAGATATGTAAAAACATTACTGAAAAACAAGTTTTAAGAGAGACTTTGCGTCGTCAGTATTCAAATAATTCATATTCAATAAATATAACATCAATCAACAAAAAAATATTTACTCACCTTTTAACCATTTAGAAAACTTCTGGTAAACTGAAAAATCTTTAAATTTAGTGTAACGGTTCACTATATATAAATATTTCTGTGGTTTACCCTTGATCTAAAAGATTAAAAGACAATTTAACGGCCTCTGTTATAGCACAAGGACTATCTGTATAAAGAATGTTAAGGAAACCAAATAATTATATATTATGAATAAAATGACATAAATAGAGGTTGATTCTTGATAGAGAGTGTATCAAGAATTAACCTCTATTTTTGTTATATTATCCGTGCTGGTATAATTCGACCAAAGTTGCTTTACCGGAGGACGCCATCTGAAAAATGGCATAATACTTTCAACCCATTTGTACTTCATTGCTTACAATCTAACATGGATTTTCAAATAATTCAAGACGAATATGCCTGTGCTGCTCATGTAGTTGAGTATATTAATAAACATAATAGAGGCATAATTAATTTACAACGGATGATTATTCAAACTATAGACGAGAATCCCGAATTAGATATTGTAGATATTACAAAGAAATTAAGTATTGATGTACTTCATGCTGTGGAAATGCCTGCACAAGAAGCAGCTTGGTATTTATTACGAGAACCAATGGCTAAATCATCTGTAGTAATAGTTTACGTACCAACGATATACCCAACAGAACGTCAGAGAATAAGAAAAACTTTAAAAGAGCAAAGTGATTTAGATGATGACTGTACAAATATATGGAAGGAAAATTGGTTCGATAAGTACGAAAAAAGGCCTGAAATTCTTGAAAATGTAACATTAGCTCAATTTGTTGCTAATTATAGTATGAGAAAACACGGAGAGTACTACAAAAGAAAAATGTCTAGAGTTATTAGATACCGTAGCTATGATATGGCTAACAATTTCAACGATTGTAGACGAGAAATGATGTTACTACACATCCCTTTTAGAAGTGAAGATAATGAAGTTCTTGCTGAAAATAAATTCATTCAAATTTATGAAGATAATAAAAACTTGATTTCAGAACGCAGAAAAGAGTTTGAATGTAATTTAGACCTGGAAAAAACACTTGAAATTTGTAGACAGTTAGGTAGAGATGATGACAATGAAGACGAACAGTTGCGAAACGAAGCTACTGTCATATTTGAGGAAGAACCATATGCAAGATTACTACAGGGTGTTGATTCTGTCGTTAATGCTGATATACGGAATGCCATACTCAGTAAACTTGGTGCTATTGCAAAAAAAAAAGAGAAAATATAATGGATACTCAACAATTCTACGTCTTAATGAGGTCGGCTAACAGTGAACAAAAAGAACTTTTAATGCATTTTATATCTCATCTTCAAACTCAAAATCAGCAACCATTTCAAGTTTTTTTTACTGGTCCAGTAGGCAGTGGCAAGACTTTTGTTATTAAACTTATAATGAAAATCTACAATAGATATACTGACAATGATGGTTACTGTAATTCTTATATAGCTTGCGCATCTACTGGTAAAGCTGCTGTGGCAATTGTTGGTACTACGGTTCATCATACTGCTCTTAAAATTTCGATTTCTAAATTATTACCATTATCATCTGAAATGTTAGATTTGTACAGATCTCTTTTTAGATACGTCAAACTATTGATTATTGATGAAATCAGCATGATCAGTGCAGAACTGTTAGCCAAAATTGATTTACGCTTAAAACAAATTACTGCAAATCATAATGTTGATTTTGGCGGCATTGATGTCATTTTAATTGGTGATTTACGCCAGGCGCCACCAGTAAGGGAGTAAGGGCAACATTGATATATAAACCTATTAAAACGACAATGGTTGGTCCATATTTATGGTGAAGTCTTAAAGTTTTTGAACTAACGCAAGTCATGAGACAGGCTAATGCTGCATTTTCATTGATACTTACAAAGATTGGCAATGGTGAAGTTTTGGAACAGTTTCAATTAGAAATTATCGAATCAAGATTTTTCAAAAAAGAAAAAACTCAACAATTAAGTCCTCATGGTGTTCGTTTATTTTATACTAATGTCGCTGTAGACAATTACAACAATTCAATTTTGCAAGAAGCTCCAGATAACGTCATCTCAATACCAAAGGATATAATAACTGGATCTAAAAATCAAGAACAAGAAGCTTCTTTTAGATTACAACTACACAAAAAATCTGTCATCGATACTGGGGATTACCTTACCAAATCACTTTTGTAAAAGGAAAGTATTACCTTATCACAACAAACATCGATGTAAGTGATGGATTAGTTAATGGTGCCGTTGGTAATTTAATTCACCTAGACTTCAATGAGGACAACGTAGTTTGCAGAGTTTGGCTCGAATTCTGTGGATCACCAAAGGTTGGGCAAAAAGCAAAAAAAAACTGCTTTACTAACTGTTCAAAGCAAAGTACATAATGCTGCTGTACCTATTGAATGGCGAACATCCAACATTACCATGACAAGGAATAAAGCAGTTACTGTTAAACGTAAACACTTTTCCATAATTTCTGCTTGTGCTATGACTATTCATAAGTCACAAGGTGGAACATTTGATCAAATTGTTTACGAGTATGATAAAATACATCCAAAACAACTTGTTTATGTTGCCCTCTCTCTAGTGTAACAAGCATCGAAGGTTTATTTATCGTTACATTTGATGATGATCAAACTAAATTTCGATTTCATCATAATCGAGTACAAACTTCATCAACAATATCTCTAGTACAAGAGTTTCAGAGATTGTCATTAAATAAGCTTGAAACGAAGGCAAAATCAGTCATTGATTTCATTACTAGAGATAAAGGCATTTCATTGTGTACGTTCAACGTCCAAAGCCTTCGTAAACATTCAGTTGATTCAATCGACTCTGTTACAGAAAAAACGAACATTTTCTTATTATCAGAGACATGGTTGGACAATCAAGAAGAATGTGATATACCGAATTTTAATTGTATAGCTCACTTTAAAGATGATTTTGTTCGTTCAGGTGGAGTTGCAGTTTAGCACAACACAAATGATACGACCAATCTTGTAACACCAAATATGTCGGTCATTATGAACAATATTCAGGACTTGCACGTAAGACGTACAAGTGTTGCAGATTTATGTGCAGCAGAGTGTGTAATGGAAAACGGCGTTACTTTTATCATGGCCCACCAAATAACAAATTAATAGATGTTAGGGAGTTCATTCATCGAGCACTGCTAGAGTATTCTAAAGATGTATTTCAAACGCTTAGCAGATACAACGGAAATTTAGATAAACGTCCACTCATTTTGGCCGGTGATTTCAACATCAACTTCAGTAATGAAAAAGCAAAACCATTGCTACAGTTTCTAGAGGAAGAATTTGATTTAAAGATAAACAATAATCCAGCAGAATCAACAACAAAATATAATACTACCATCGATGCAGTTTTTTCAAGACATTTGAATAAAATAGAATCCCAAACATATGTTTCCTACTTCAGTTACCACAAGCCAATTATTACTTAAATTGAGCCTACTAATTAAGTTTATATTACATTATATTTGTTAATAATAAAAAAAATATTATTATAACTTGAAAAAAATTAAATTTTATTACAATTCCTTCACTTATTAATCGAAAGGAACTCCGTTCCATCCGGGTGTCCCTTGACACCTCTCAATTTTTATTATTTAAATTATTGATAGTGACAATTTAGACATAACCCGCTTTTGACACAGGGCATGTGAGTGACGTTCCAATTCATTTGCAATGATTATTGCTCATCCCCAGATGATAGATCTACTCAGGATCAAAGGTGAGTTTTCTGATGCCATCGGAACGCTATTACCTATTTTGTCTCTACTTAACCTGAGCTACCGTTTCCCAAACAACCTGTAAGTAATGAAACAAAAAATCTATCACAATGAACTAATCTTGGTACGGACATCAGTGTTTCCGTTTATCTCGAAAATTTCTGATGACAGCTGAGTAACGTGTCTTGCATACAACGAACATTCATATGGATTTTATTATTAAATGCGAGTTGAAAGCATTCAGTTACCCCCATATTCCATAATGGAAATAAGAATAAACTCGTAAAGGTGAAATATGATGGAACATAATATTGAACAATATTAGTGTAAACACAAAGTGAATGAAATGCATACAAAAGAAGCCATGAAAAAACCGATTCATGATCTGAGTCCATCCCGTGGGTATTCCTAAAAAAAAATAGAAAATTCCATAGCACTACGCGCCGCAACGAACGGACGTTCTTCCGGCATTCGGAGCGTCGCTTTTCATTCAGTTTTATCGTAACCGCGTCGGTGATAGCGTCGGGGCGCCGACATACGAACGGCGTTATTACCATGTGATTCGCGCGTTCTCGATTAAATCGACAGGTGCCCTGCTGAGTCGCGGAATTTTCCAGGGTTAACATTGAAAATATCGGGGTGTACTGATTCAATTAACGAAATATGAAGTTGACTGCACCTTCCGGTGGTTAGTGCTGAAGTTAGTTGGTAGTTCCTTGTAGTTTCCGATACGGTATACAAAAAAACGGCGGCGATTAAGTGAGTACCATCGATTTTGTTGTTTTGATTTTAATACTCGTGAATATTTTTCATTGTGTATATCTAGGTGAACAATTTGCGTACATACAGGTGACCCAACGAAAATTTAACTCCCCAGAACTCAGCAACGAAGAATTTTCAAAAATTAAAAAAAAAACAGGTCATCTCCTGTTTTGAAGGGGACGAATTTCCATCATGAGTTTGTTCCGAAAAAACCTCCTCCATGAAGTTGGCATCAACCTCCAACATTTTTTGAATAGAGAAGAGATGTGGAGTGTTCATTAGTTTGAAAGTTATTTATTTTCTGTACACAACCCAGTTAAAATTTTCAAAATCGGTTCCTTATTCACGAAATAATGTAATAATATTGAACTTACCGTCAAAAGGTGATGTTGAACACACAGTTGAACCTCCCAAACTCAAGAACCTAAGAGTTTTGAAGGATCCAAAGATAATTTTCAAGTTTTGTATT
This sequence comes from Megalocaria dilatata, assembly GCA_034642435.1. Lineage (NCBI taxonomy): Eukaryota > Metazoa > Arthropoda > Insecta > Coleoptera > Coccinellidae > Megalocaria > Megalocaria dilatata. The sequence goes on from CM067855.1 coordinate 37,379,620, forward strand.
AGGGAGAAAGAATTCCTATGACGACATTTCTTCGAAAAAACCACCTGAGGATGGGAATAGGGAGGAGATGTTGGATTTGATTTAGTTGAGAAGTTTTTCCTATTCTCTAAACATCGAAATTTTCATTAAAAAAATGTATATGAGACAGTAATTTATTTCCACAAAAATGTTTGTATTACTACAACAATTGTTTCCCCACGATGTGGCTTCTTCAGGTATTACATTGTACTGTCAGACAGTACAATGTAACACCTGAAGAAGCCACATCGTGGGGAAATAATTGTTGTAGTAGTACAAACATTTTTGTGGAAATAAATTACTGTCTCATATACATTTTTTTAATTAAAATGAGTTTCCACCAAGTAAAGACCGAATCTATCAAATATTGAAATTTTCAAATTTGTTTATTTAATGGCAGAAGAATTCGAGTTTTTGAATGTTTTTACTTTAAAAACATTCGATTTTCTTATCGTTCATGTTGGTAAAATATGTTAAACGCATGAAATTCATTACAATGTACACTAAAATAAATAGAGGTTAATACTTGATAGAAGGTATATAAAATTATTTAAATATTTTTATATAAGCCTTAATTTAAAAATTTTTTTTTTTAATATAAATATATGTATATATATATATATATATATATATATATATATATATATATATATATATGAATGAATAGAAATTCTCAAATTATACTATCGGAATGACGAAAATTCTAGATTAACTGCAAGGTATTTTAATAACAATCATCCAGAAAGAAATGTAAGTCATCAATACATTTTCGAAAATGTTAGAGAAGGATTTGAAAGTAGACGTTATCATTGTATGGAGGTTGGTGGTCATTTCGAACAATGCATAAGTTAGTTATTTAAATAATTTACATTTATCTCTGGATGTATCTGGTGTATTTGAATGTATTGGGTTTCTGTTTGAGTTACCCTTCTGATAATGTTCAATATCGAATTGCTCAAAAAACAACACCGAATTTGAAAATTTAAACTAGGATGTTTAGAGAACGAAAAAAAGCTTTTTAACGAAAACACATACACTATCTATTTCCTATTGAAAAAAAATTGGGGGTTGTTGCCACCCTCAGGTGGTTTTTTCGGAACAATGTCGTCATATAAATTCTTATTCCCTAATACGGAACTTGAAAATTATTTTTGCATTAAGTTTTGATAAATTAAAATAAAATAAATAGAGGTTTATACTTGATGGAACGTATATAAAATTATTTGAATATTTTAATATTAGCCTTCTACATATTTAATTTCAAAAAATAATATTAAATAATAACTTCAGGAATTAAATTGAATTAATGACATATAAGTACCACTTATATTAAACGACATATAAAATGAACATTCATTATAAGAGATCCAGATGATATAACAAAATCCAATAAATAAAAATTGTTAACCAAATTCCTATGAATTAAGTATTTTGCTCATCAATCTTATGAAAACAAATATCTTTCAAAAATGTTTAACATAATCTTAAGAATTTCATCATAAAACTATCTTACTTAGAATATTCAATATTATTGGATAAGTTACTTTCTATAAAATCTCAAGATATGTAAAAACATTACTAAAAAACAAGTTTTAAGAGAGACTTTGCTTTGTCAGTACTCAATTATATTCATATTCAATAAAATATAACATCAATAAACAAAAATTTTTTCTCTCCTTTTAAAAATTCAAAAAGCTTCTGATAAATGAATATTGAAAATTTAAATGGAGTGTAATGTTAACTCAAATAAATAATTCTGTGGTTTACCATTGATCTAAATGATTGAAAGGCAATTTAACGGCCTCTGTTATAGCACAAGCACTATCTGTATAAAGAATGATAAGGAAACCAAATAATTATATTTTATGAATGAAATAAAATAAATAGAGGTTTATACTTGATAGGAGGTATATAAAATTATTTAAATATTTTAATATTAGCCTTCTACACATTTAATTTCAAAAGATTATATTTAATAATTATAACTTCAGGAATTAAATTAATTAAATGACATATAAGTATCACTTATATTGAACGACATATAAAATAAACATTCATTATAAGACATCCAAATGATATAACAAAATCCAATAAATAAAAATTATTAACCAAAATCCTATAAATTGAATATTTTGAGTAGACAAAATGTTGTTTCTGCTCATCAATCTTATGAAAACAGATATCCTTCAAAAATGTTTTACATAATCTTAAGAATTTCATCATAAAAAAAAATTTTCAGTATTCATATACCAGAAGCTTTCTGAATTGTTAAAAGGTGAGAAAATATTTTTATTGATTGATGTTCTATTTTATTGAATATGAATATAATTGAGTACTGACGAAGCAAAGTCTCTCTTAAAACTTGTTTTTTAGTAATGTTTTTACATATCTTGAGATTTTCTAAAAAGTAACTTAGTTAGATATCCAATAATATTGAATACTATTGGATATCTGTCGCAGCACAGGGCTTGACCCTTAAAACTAAAATACTATACCCTATTGCAGTAAATCTCCGGATTTTTCTATCCAATGACCGAGTGCGTTATGTAGCATACTGCGTTACCCCCTTAGGGTGGAGTCCCTCGGGAATTATTCGTACGACCTGGCCATCCAATTGGTGTTGAACTCGATGGGGCAGTGGTTGAAAGTCCGCATGTTGAACTAGAAGGGTAATGCACCTATCTGTTCGCGAAAACTCATGTTCAGGATATCTTGAGAAATGCTTCAGGGTTAAACCGAACTTGACGGTTCTACCGGCCTTTTCCTGAACCAGGATCGATTGCGAGACGTTTCTAGGGTTTGTGGATCTCGATAATACGGCTTAGACCGTTGGTGCTTGAAGCCAGGATCAATTGACAAACTTCACAAGGGTTCGTGGGTCTTGACGTACAGGCCGGATTGACGCTTGTATCAGGATCAATTGTGGCATTATATCTTGAGACTATCTTGGTTTATGGGACTGCGTTCGGGGGTGGATAAGAAGCATCTTCGGCGAGTGAGTTGCGTCACAAAACAAATAGGGTACTGCCACTGCAGAGCCAGTAGAGGTTGGATAGGGCTTCGCTGCTACCAGTTACTGTGTAGGTTTTCGGACTGAAGCCGAAACTTGCAGCTTGGTGGGTTCAACTCTTCGAAGTGGTTCTCATTACTGCGCGATGATAAGGTGCATCCTTATCACACTATCTGATTCCTGGGCAGATTGTGGCGACTGATGAGTAGTCACCTGGTGAAAGAGCCATGCTTACATGCCAGTAGCCTAACCGGTATAATTCACGATTCAGAATTCCCCCAACACTTCTGTCATTCGTGTTCTGACAGAAAATTAACGAAATGGGTCGATATTCATCAGTTTTTTTATAGCTGATCAAAAATGCACATCTTAAATGGCCCACTGCTTACTTTTGTACGGGATCCTGCATAAAAACTTTGTACGTTGAGATATCAGTTGTCTGAAGATGCAGTCAAAAATCTGTGACCATCTCAAACTTTTGATACTAAAAGAGTGTTTTAACAATTGGTAACATCATTTTGATTAATTCGTATGAAAAAAGTTCACCTTCAAAACAACTTGTTCATATGAGATGTCATCATTTGTATTATTTTTTGAATGGTACTTGTGAGTACTGAGTTCATTTTAAATGGAATGAAATAAGAATATACATAGTTTTCTATCACTTTTCATTAACTGAATATACTGTGACTCGAGTTTCGTTGTGTATTTCCAAAACGTGCGCGTTTCAGAAATGAAACTATTAAATGAGCAGACGAAGCTTTGGCACACGGTATCGTGAAAAAAGTTAATATTTCATAAGTGTTTGTGCAATTTTCTATTATATCGTGTCCGTATAAAACAGTTAATTAACTTTTCAGTTGATTTATATCAAAAATATTATATTGCGTTGTCAAGTCTTCCAAAATCTCATGGGGAAATTCTTTTTCACAAATGGAGAATTTTGAATTATTCAACAGACCGAAAAAATGAAGTTTCTCAATGTCGCAAAACTCGACTTCTAATTGAGTCGCTATAATGTATACAATTTCAAAAGAAATTTGTTTCAATTGTTGTGTTTTATCTGCCATTTCAACTCCCTTGCGACGTTTTCAGTGTAAATCTGCGATAAGCAGTTTTTTATAAATTATATCAAAATAAGTACTGTTACTCCTAAATTCACCTATTTTACTCAGTGTTGTCTGCAGTAGATTTCTCGCCTTCAGAATATCTATGTTTCTAGTTTGTAGAATAGAAAAAACAGTATTGGTTTGATTGAAAATTAATACAAATGCTTCTGCAAAAAATATATTCTGAGCATCCTCTAAATTTTTTTTAAATCTACTGCTTCTCTGATCTTTATCACAATCGCAACTATTGATAATAGAATGAGAGGTTTCCAGTAATTTATCTCTCTTAATAAAAACTGTCAGAACAGCACGTGGAGTAACATTTCAGCGAGTTGCTACATTTGTAGGTATACGATTTCCTCCAATTTGCTCAAACACTTGGATACACTTTGTCGATTTGGAAAAATATGATGAAAATCCTTAAGAGATTAAAAAACATTAACCTGTTGGATTAAACTGCACGCCTTACTTAAAACTAAATTGAATACGTGTGCATAGCAATGAGTTAACATTGCTTGTGGAGCTATAGATTTGATTTTTGCCTGTAAACCGTTTACTTCTCCCGACATTACACAAGCCCCATCATATATTTAGCCACTAATTTTGAACGCAAGTCAAATTTTCCGAATTTGGCAGATAAAAATTGAAATAAATCTTGAGCAGAAGGCCCGGAACTTACATCATAAAATTCCATGAATCCCTCAACCAGTTGGTTATTTATTTTATAAAAGGAAATGACGGATAATTGTGAATGGCAGCTTATGTCAGTTTTTTCATCAACTTACCAGGAGAAAACAAAGATTTTGAAATTTCCTCCTCAATTTTTTTATTCACAACAAAGCAACCGAATCGATCAATTATTTTTGTATGGTTTCAGATGTGCTAGAAAAAACTGAACTGAATTTTATGAAAAGGTTTTTAAATTAGTGTCAAATTTACTAACAATAATAAACAATTCGAACTTTAGCTCCTAGGTGATGCTACGACCACTAACATGCTGATGAACTTCGATTATTTCTGTGATATTATCGACATTTTCGACGACGGTCCTATCTGTGCGAGATGCATCTTCAACATCAAAAATACTTAAACGGAATCGACGAAACCAAAATAGCACGTAATTAATTAGCTCTTACAATATAGGGATCATAACCACCTTTCACAATTTTAGGCTAGCATTTTCGCTTTTATCAAATGAAAATTGTAGAATGTACTGAATTCTCTCTTTGTTGACTTCCATTTTCAACACCCTGTAACTCTCAACTCAGCGGACCAAACAAACCACATTAAAAGAATTTCTTTAGTTTGAAATGTTACCGTGATAACGAGCATAAATATGAAATTTTTTGATGGATACTTTACGAGATATCGATCCCTATAGCCATCTTCCGAAAAAATAATGGTTTTTTTTTTTCCCAAACGGTTATATAACAGTTGAGATACAGTCTATTTTAATCAGTTTGAAAATGCAGTAAACAAAACGAAACTCGAATTACTGTATATTCAGTTAATGAAAAATGACAGAAGACTGAGTAATTTCTTATTTCATTCCATGTATTATTTGTATTTTGATGCAATCTTCGGACAGCTGAGCAACATATCAGTATAGTAGGAGGGTCGAGGTTTAGAACTAATGCCGAAACCATGCCCTACCATCTATCCCGTGCACAATCTTCGTCTAGTTACCCCTCCAATAACCCATCCATCTTTCCACCCGCTTGGTCAGCATTTAATTTAATGACCATACTTCCCACGTCGAAACATGGGGAAGGCTCAGGTGTTGGCACGAATAGCCTCCTGATAATGGGGTAATTCAATGGATATCAAGCTGAAATTCCCCATAAAAAATCAGACGGTAGAGGAGTTGGGTAATAAAATCTGAAGGTTTATGAAGTCTAAAATAGACGAACGGCAATTTCAGCATATCTGAAAGATAAATTATGAAATTGAATATGGAATCGAAAAGCACGTAGTTAAAATTGATAAGACATATCTCTTTTCATTAGGTTCAGTCTAAGAAACCGGCCTTAACATAATCACTTAAATATTTTTCATATCTCAGGATCCAGTATGTGAATATTGGACTACCAAAATTTGGCACTTGTTGAATGAATCAATAAAAATCTTTCAAGCAACTCATTAGTCATAATTGACCAGGTATTTGACCGATGCCTGGCAGAAATTATTCAAAATTGACTATCTCTAGATACTAATAAAAATAATGATAATCCTTAGATCACTTTCTGTTGTGAATAAGCAGGAACAACAGTCGGCATGGTACTGCACGGACGACATCACAACGACCTCAATCAGCCTTGCATAGACAAGGAGGCATCAAACAGGTGGCTAAAGAGTGGACAACCTTTTCTTGAAATAGAAGGATTTGTGATGGCCATACAGGACCACGTCATACACACCTGAAATTACGCCAAATGAAGCGAAAAATCAGAAACTATACAGCATATATAAGGCTGTTCGGAAAGTAATTTCGTTTCTTCCCGACAGAGGATTTATTTGTATTTTTTCGAACCCAATTTCACAATTAACCCGCATAATCATTATATGTTTTGAGAGCTGATATAGCAAGGCTTCCGTGTGAAAAAGTTCAATTAATTCTTACGCAGTAGTTTTTGGTTGGTGCCCTTTTAGCATTCATTATATTTTAATTTTTTACTATAGAAAATGCTGTTCAACCCAGAAAGAAATTAACCGATGTGTATGGAGAAGATGTATTGATAGTACTCCAGTGCCAGAACCAGTTTGCAAAATTTCGATCAGGCAGTTTTGATGTCGAAGGAGAACCATATTCCGGAAGACCGGTTGAAGCTGATAAAGACATGATAAAGGCATTAGTTGATGCAAATCGGCGAATAACAATACGTGAGATTAGTGAAAGGTTAAGTTAATCGAATTCAACTGTTTATGACCACTTGAAATGCCTAAGTTTAACCTCAAAGCTCGATGTATAAGGTTACCATACTATCACAGAGAGAAATTTGTGTCTTTGCGTTGACGTATGTGATTCGCTTCTCAAACGTCACGAAAATGATCCAATTTTGAAACGCATCATTACTGGGGACAAAAAATGTGTTGTATATAACAATGTCAAACGCAAGAGATAGTGGAATAAAAAAGATGAACCAGCTCAAAGCATGTCCAAAGCCATTATCCATCAAAAAAAGGTGATGCTGTCTGTTTGGTGGGATTTTAAAGAAATCGATTTTTTTTTGAGCTTTTACCGGATAACACAACAATTAATTCGGAAGTCTAGTGTTATCAGCTGGACAAACTGAATGATGGACTTCAACAGAAAAGGTTAGAATTAATCAACAGAAAAGGTTAGAATTAATCAACAGAAAAGGTGTAGTGTTCCAGAAAATGCGAGACCTCATGCAAGTTTAGTCACTCGTCAAAAGCTTTTACAGCTTGAATGGGATACATTTCCGCACCCACCATATTCGCCAGATCTGGCACCTTCAAATTATTATTTGTTCCGGTAATTTCAAAATTTTGCTGTATGTTTGGTGTGTTAAAGGAATTGTTATGATTATGAATAATCCAGTGTATAACTCGAAAAGAATGCTCTTCTTTCTCACAAAGATGTGGGAAGTGGGGGATTAGACACCTCATTTGGTTTGCCATAATTCTCAAATTCAATTGGCGTATAGAACTCAAAAGTGCTAATGTATAGTCCATAACACTTAAAAAACAAATACAATACGATACGATATTCCTGTTTCATTGCATATTACATGTGAGGAATTTATTTGCGACAATGAATGACGCGAATAATTTTATTTCTGAAGATTAGAATTTTTTCTGCCATATCTGGTTTGAAAATAAAATAAATTCTACAAAAATAAAAAAATCTCAATGAAAACTAATTTAAAAAAAACTCAACGCAAGTCGAGTGCTCACAAATTTAAGTTTTCATATAGTCCACCTTATTGTGCCAACCAGTAAAAGATAATTTTATGACATTTATATTTTAAAAATAATTTTCGGCATATGTTCACCACGACTAGCTCTGAGGAACCGCATTCCACCAGACCAGTTTTGGACCACTTTTTCGGGCCTTATTTGATCAATAACACGAGTTTTGTTAGCTTCTAAAGCATCTATTGTTTCTGGTTTATCAGCATAAACCAATGACTTGACAAAGAAAATAATTCAGTGGAGTTATGTCGAATGATCTTGGAGGCCAATTAAGTTGACCATTTCTCGAAATAATGTTATCGCCAAATCTTTCAATAAATCAATTGTTACGGTAGCAGCATGAGGTATAGCAATCTTGTTGGAATCAAAACATTGCTGGGTCGATACCATTCAAAATTTGAAACAAATAATCATTGATCATCGATCTCTAACGAGCACCATTCACTTGTAACATTAGCTCCAGCAACGTTTTTAAAGAAATATGGACCGATGATGCCTCCAGCGTGTAAAGCACACCATACGTCCATTTTTCAGGATGCAATGGAACTTGCAAATTTTCTTGAGGATTGTTTTCATTTCATATACAGCAATTTCGCTTATTTACATATCCGTTCAACCAGAAATGAGCTTCATCACTAAGCACAATTTTACGATAAAAAAGTGGATCAACTTCAAGCTGTTCTAAGGCCCAATCAGCAAACAAGCGACGTTTATTATGGTCAAGTGGTTTTAGTTCTTGAACAAGTTGGATCTTGTATGGGTGTATACCAGAATCTTTACGCAAAATTTTCCATGTGGTGGATGCACAGAGTCCAACTTGTTGTGAACAGCAGCGATATTTTCTTCTGAACGTACAGTTCTTTTTCTTTTTCTTGTTGTTGCATCGAGTGAAGAAAATGTTGTCCGAAATCTATCGATACTTTGACGAATAAGCTGCTCTGATGGACGATTACGTAAACCATAAGTTTCACGAAGTGTTCTATAAGTTTGGTGAATAGAACTGAAGCTCTCGAGTGAAATGCGGATTTTACGAGTGAGCTTCCACCTTTTGTTTCGGGAGACGGCGTTTCGTTTTCCAGTCTGCGCATTTGAAACTCGTCAGACAGGCGTGATGCGCAGGCTCCACCTGTGACGACGGTGACCATGTGTTTTGCTTGAAACGGTGATCGTCAAACGCTTTGCCTTGCCCTACTCGAACTCGGCTAGTCACGAATCTTTAGACTGGTCCGGTTCTCTATTGGTACGCCGCTCAAGCTGAGACAGAGCAAGGCAGGTTTCTGGACGAGGAGCGAGGAAGTTGTTCGCTACACACTCCCCCTCCAGTGAGCGTCGATAAAGGTCACGGAATAGGGCGTTGGAAGCAGGCAAGGAGACATTCCGTCGCTGGGCTGGTCGCGGTGTCATCTCCAGCGGGGCCTGTGGGACGAAAGGAAAGGCTGTCTCTGAATGATGGATGGAGGCAATTAGGGCCTCCAAATGAATGGATTGGTAGGCTCTTAAAGCAAACCCTGCCAATCACGTCGGGGCACCAATGAACCTCTCCATGGATATGCGGTGTTGAGAGTGAGCTTCCACCTCTCGATTCTGGAGACGGCGTTTCATTTCCGAGTTTACGCATCTGAAATTCGTCAGACAGGCGTGATGCTCAGGCTCCACCTGTGACGACGGTGACCATGTGTTCTGCTTGAAACGGTGATCGTCCAACGCTTTGCCTTGCCCTACTCGAACTCGGCTCGACAGTTAGTCACGAATCTTTAGACTGGTCTGGTCCTCTATTAGTACGCCGGTCAAGCTGCGACAGAACAAGGCAGGTTTCTGGACGAGGAGCGAAGAAGTTCTTCGCTACACACTCCCCCTCTAATGAGCGTTGATAAAGGTCACGGAATAGGGCGTTGGAAGCAGACAAGGAGACAGTCCGCCGCTGGGCTAGTCGCGGTGCCATCTCCAGCGGGGATCTGTGGAACGAAAGAAAAGGCTGTCTCGGAATGATGGATGGAGGCAATTAGAGCCTCCAAATGAATAGATTGGTTCGCTCTAAAAGCAAACCCTGCCAATCACGTCGGGGTCACCAATGAAGCTCTCGAAGAATATGCGGTGTTGAGAGGGAGCTTCCACCTCTTGATTCGAGAGACGGCGTTTCATTTCCGAGTCTGCGCATTTGAAATTCGTCAGATAGGCGTGATGCGCAGGCTCTGCCTGTGACGACGGTGACCATGTGTTCCGCTTGGAACGGTGATTAAACGCCGTGCTCGCCCTACTTGAACTAAGCTGGGACGGTCAGTCACGAATCTTTAGACTGGTCGGGTCTTCTATTGGTACGCCGGTCAAGCTGCGACAGAGCAAGACAGGTTTCTGGACGAGGAGCGAATAAGCTGTTCGCTACCATAAATTTCACGAAGTGCTCTATAAGTTTGGCGAATAGAACACTGATTTTGAAAATAAATTTGAACAATTTGTAAACGTTGTTGCGGCGTGCGTCTTCCCAGGATAATTTGTCAATTCTTACTGAACAGAAATGTCAAAACAACATGGCTTCTATTTTCTGTCAAATAACAGTTATCCCTATGGAAAAAAACACCCGATATTTTCCGGACAGGAATAAGGAGCTTAGCCGCTCTTTACAAGATTGAAATAACTAAAATTATTTCAAGTTTCAATGAAAATTCACCAGACAGTTTACAAAATAAAATTTACCAAATTTGTGCGGTGGAATTGGCATGGCGTGGAAATGAAGCAGCCCTTTACTTAATCGACTATTTTAATAAGGAGTTCGACAATTCCTCTGAAAATACTGGACGTATCGAGTACAATACAATGTTTTCAAAAACAGCACAAGGTGGTGAACAACGCACCACTGATTCAAAATGGAAGAATAAAGAGTCTGAATAAAGAGATCAGTGCCAAGTACGTCTCTTGGAAAAATTGTTGAGTAAAAAAACTCCAAGTATCACAACTAATCGTCTCTTTTTAACACCTAATATTAATTAGCAGAAAACAGGAAAATGCTACAAATATTGCTCTGTAGGTGTAAATCAGTTGAGTAAATGGACACGTATTGCAACTTACTGAGGAACACCATAGAAAAATAATTGAAAAATGAGAAACAAACTTAATCCATCCATCTCCAGCGTCACCAACAGTACTAACACTACAAATTTCCAAAACGACAATACATCAAATATTTATAATAATAATTGTACTTTCAATATTGATATTTATCAATAAAAAATTAGAAATATTATTCCTTATATAATCGTAACGAATACCAACCCGAGCATAGACAATATGTTTCGATTATACGAACCTCTTCACTCGACGTATATCGCGAAACATATTTTTCGATTATTTAAATGTTCGACTTGGCGATCAGAGTTCTCTTTCTTATGCATTGAATATCCTAACCCTAAAACGTGCTTTTCGAAACCTGTATATGTAGATTTCTACTTATTACCTTGAGTTGTTGACATGTCGTGTTTCGTTAACAGTTTTTGGTTTGGAAGTAAGAGTGTTCACAGACAGACCGGCATTTGGGCAAAACGATAGCACGTTGTTCCCTAGAACAAGAGCGAAAAAATCTGCAGCCTTCTTAATCTCATTATTTTCTTGCATTTTCAGTAGATATTCTCAATAAACTTGAGCTTTAAATATAATCCAATGCTTATTATATGTCTTCAATTCTCAACTCATTAATTCCCAATTCAAGTCTTCCAGCAATTCAAATTCCCATTCAATATACCTTGGAGATACGATCCACAAACCGAAATTGGGTGTAAAATTTCCAAGCTTCAACAAGTTGGGACGAACATTATGTCGGGATTAAAGTAGCAATTTAGTTAATGCTGAAAGTTCTTCCTAACATGGGGCAACTTCTGATATCACCTAATTGTAACGTTTTATTCGAAATCTAGATATCCCGTAATTCGCCAAGTGTGCTTCGTGACTCTTGATACGGATCTTTTTCAGCCTGTTTTTATCACACGTCTGAAAGTGAACGTGGGTAATGTTTTTTTCGTATTTCTTGTATCAGAACGAAAGGCGAGAAACATTTCTTCTGTATAACCGTAGATTTTGTTGTGATGGATGGCTCAAGAAAAAGCCATACAAATTGATTAGTACTCGTAGGTTATTTGCCACTTTTGGTGTTTAACTTTGTGTGCTAGTATAATACACTGCTCAAAAATTCAATTGGATATTCGAGAGAAAACTAACTTTTTGCACTTGAATCAAATTTTCAGGATTGCTGTACAGGTGGGCCAAATTGGACACTGTTGAAGGGGAAGTCCTATTTCTGTACTATTCATGAGAACCTTATTGGTGAAAACCGCATGTAGATATCTATCACCGTTACATTGTTATACGAGGTGTTTCTCAAAAAATGTTCATTTTCAAAATATTGCTGTAACTTTTCTTCTGTTGAAAATTTTCTATTTCTGTATAAACATTCCTGTAGCAACTTCTTACGTGGAATTCTATGACGTTGAAAATATTTTTTGTAAATGAGATACCCCATATATTTCCACATATTTCGATAGAGCTTTAAATTACTATTTCAAAAATATAGCATTCTTGATATTGTTCTGTAGTCATGTTCGAGATATTGAATTTTCAAATTTTATCTCTGGGATAAGTAGGCTTTGGACTGTGTGGTGGTGAAAATTAAATGATGCGAATATTAATTGTTGGCTGTCAAAGCTCTTAGTCTTCTTAAAAACCATAACACTTCGAACTTTATTTGAAAATAACAATAAACCAAGAATTTCATCAAGTGAGGTGTTCAAAGTGTCGTCCATTTTCGTCCAGGCACATGCGGTACCTATTTTTCAACATTTAACTGAATTCATAAGTTCAATGGAAGTAAGAGAAGCGAAACCACGAACTACCGCCATTTTCAGTTTTTCTCTAGAGTTGACCGGCTTTTTATAGATTGTATCTTTTAATCTTACCCAAAGATAAAAGTCCACAGGCGTTAGGTCAGGCGACCTAGCCGGCCACCGGTTGGGACCTTGGTTGGCAATCCAATTGTTGCCAAAATTTGCTACTAAAAAATTCCTGATGATGCAAGCGTTGTGAGGAGCGCCATCTTATTGGAAGTAAATATTTCGGAGTTGAGAGAGCAGCATTTCTTCAACAATCGGTTCTATTTGTTGCCTTAAGATCTGTAGATAATTCTGTGATGTGAGGTTATCATCATAAATTATTATTATCATTATAATTCTGCTCCTATAAATGCCTGCCCATTACTAAACCAAAATCTTTCTTGATTTCTCTGCTCCATAACTAATTGGGGATTTTGTTGTACCCAAGTCTAGGATTTAGAGCGGTCTAAAATACCGTTACTACACACATGAGCTTCATCTGTTCAAATTCAATAGAGTGGGAAATCAGGCATCTGCTTACATTTATCCAAGAACCATTGACAGAACTCAATACGGCCTTAGAAATCTCCAGACATGAGCTGATGAACTTTTTTGGCTCTATAAGGTTTGAATTTATGTTTTTTCAGAATTCCTCTGACATTCGTACTTGGTATTCCTGTAAATTCTTCAATAATAAGAGTTGATATTCTAGGATTGATTTCAACAGTTCCCAAAACAACAACTTCTTTTAAATCTGTATTCTTAAGATATCTCTTCGGTCTTTTCTTTTCAAAATGACTTTCGTGCGAAAATATCTTTGAATGGTTGTCGTCTTTCTGGATATTTTCACGATATAAATCACTTGCTGCCTCTGCATTTTCTCCCCTTTGTAGAAAACAGACTAATATGTCCGGCTTCTCATAATTTTCGTTTTTAATTGGAGAAAGTTGAACAGAAGTTGCGAACTAAACAGAACTTTTACTGTTTCAATAAACGTTTGACAACTAACATTTCTATGGTTTCATTCATCATCGGATCCTCCAAAGGTTACTTATATAAGAGATCAAATTTGAAAATTCAATATGTCGAACATGACTTCAGAAACATATGAAGTAAACTTTATTTTTGGAATGGTAATTTCAAGCTCTTCCATTTAAGAAAATATGTCATAGTTTCCGGAAAGTTCAATTAATATTATTGAATTCTACGTCAGAATATGCTACAAGAATGTTACAGAAATGAAACATTTTCAACAGAAGAAAAGTTACTGCAATATTTCGAAAATTAACATTTCGAGAAACACTTTGTAAAAATGTAACGGTGATAGATATTCACATGCGGTTTTCACCAATGAGTTTCTCATGAAAATTAGCACCCAGGCATCGATATCAGTTTTCGTCTGTCTAGTAAACAAAGAGGATTTCCTCTTCAAAAGTGTTCAATTTGGCCCATCCTGTACATACCATGTGAAGAAGTATATTCGCCTAGATATCAAAATGTTTCGTTCCAAACTTCATTCTTTATATTTGTATATTGATTATGGGCAAATAAACTATTATTATTATTATTATAAACATTCGATATTACTTATTTTTAATTTTAAATAATAATTTATTTTTTTGGTTTTTTATTCCATTTGATATTGTATAGTGAATTTTGATTTTTATACGCCTATTAAATATGGGCAGTACTTATTATTAGACATTAATTTAATTCTAAAAGTTTTTTGAAAAAATTTTTTGGAATTAAAATTGTAGAAGACTAACAGATTGAATCTGGTTTGATATTCAAAGTTTGTAATTATCCTTCTATCAAGTAAAAAACCGCATCTTATTATTTTATTGTGCTACAATTAACAACTTGTCAAATGCAATATCCCTGTCAGTTCTATTTTGACACTTCAAAAATGACCTGAAATATAAAATAAAACTTATTGTTGTGGGACAGATTAAATAAAAAAAATTAGCCTAACTTTTTGAACTGAGTTTTCTATGCTTCTCTGTGCCATAATATTGTGATAGTTGTGAACGATCTATAAAATTTATATCGTTATTATTTGTCTAGTTTCTTGATATAAACTTGGTTGTATTTCATTTTATGGGGTCTTGGGAGAAAATTCGTGAAGGTTATGTTTTCAGAACCCATTACACATTTTACTTTTAAGCAAACTTTATCTGTAAGTTTAGACTAAGTATCTAATTTCCTCGAACATTTAAAGTATCTAAAGTTAAGGCCATTTAATATCTTGACTAATGCTCTAAAGTTATTTCTTTACAATGTTATGCTACTTAAAATCACAGTCGGACGGACAGATTTGCAATTGACCACGAAGTTTTGATTAGAAAAAATTCAAAATGGAATGGGTGCTATGAGAACTAGTTGGAACAGAAAAAAATCATACAACATAGCATAAAACATTATGAAAAACAATAAAACCAAAATGGTAGTAATAAGTTCGTGTGGTTTTGATAACAGATGTCGCTGCCAGTCTATTATTCCCTTGTTTCATCTGGCAATATTTTCATTTCGAAGTATCATCATTATGCTTTTTTTTCAGTATCTGTCATTTCGTTGCTGTAAACAACATAGTTTGTGTGTGCTCTGAAAATGTCAACTTTTGTACTGAATAATGTGTTTTTCCGGTGAGTTTTTACTTAATTACTTCCTTATAAAAAAAAATAGGATCCGTCAATTGCCTGGGATGGGAAAAAAAAGATGGGAAAAAGTAGCGGCTAGCCGACAATACTTAGAAACTTTGAATGTATAACCAATTTTTCACAATAAAGCTTCAATTTTTGACAAAAAAACGCAAGAACTTATTTATACTCCTAATATTCAATCTTATTGACGTTCCCAGATACATTTAAAGCAACTTTTCTGAAACGAAAAACCCTCCCAGGTCAGCAGCTTGATGCATAATAAAAATTTCCAAACACAAATATCGATAATACACATCGTTCTTTAGTAACTCTGCGACGTCCAAACTTGCGAAAGTAGAAAAGGAACGGTCCGCAATAATAAACGTGACGATTTCGAGCAACATTATTAAGGGTTTATTCGGCTTTCCACTAATAAAAGAGTTGATTTAAGGTGGAAAAACTCATTTCCTGCGAAGGTAGGACATCACGCTATCCTTTTTCCGGTAAAATACAGTGAACTCCCGGAATGAAGTTCATATTCGAAGTAGGAATGAATGTCTTCATCTAGTCCGTTTGCAATTAGGCGTTAAAAGTTACAAACCTCAAAATTTAATTTAGCGAAGGAATTTTTATTAGTGTTTTTATGGTGCACTCTACAATTTCCTGCCAATATTCATATTTTGGGAATGTTGAATCGAAAATACACTCTCGAAATAGTGAACAATACTTATAATAAACTACTCCAAATAGTGAACGAATGAATATTTGCATTGGTACTCTAGACAATGAACAACTGAAACCTCTAAATAGTGAAGTTAAGGAATTTGACAAGTCATAACAAGAAAACGATTGTTAAAAGTTTTCTTTTGTTTACCTTTTGTCATTTGCCTTGGTAAAGCGAAATTGTTATCCTGTTTTCGAGTAAGCTTAAGTATGGCCAGGATTCATTTAAAGCTTAGCCAAAAGGGTGAAATAGCTGAACAGTTAGAAAAACGTGTTAGAGTGACGGCATTAGCAAAAAATTATGCTGTGGCTAAGTCTACCTACCATTTGTGCAATTCGAAATAGGACAGTGAATATTTTGAAGAAGATCAGTAATACGTGGGACCATTAAAACTCTAAGATCATTTGAATGCCTCAGAATGGAAAAAGCTTTATACCGGTGGATTTTAAAGCAAAGAGAAAGACATATTTCAGTCACAGATTTTATGGTTAAAGAAAAAGGAGTAAAATGGCACGAATAATA
Source organism: Megalocaria dilatata (assembly GCA_034642435.1). NCBI lineage: Eukaryota > Metazoa > Arthropoda > Insecta > Coleoptera > Coccinellidae > Megalocaria > Megalocaria dilatata. The sequence goes on from CM067855.1 coordinate 37,396,434, forward strand.
CAAATAGACTTACTCCATGCTTCAATGCTAGCAGCGGATGGTTGCAAAGGTACAAGAAACGTTTTGGAATTCGATATCCTAAAATCTCAGAAGAAAAACTGTCATCTGCAAGTGAGATAGTCAATCCATTTAAAAAGGTTTTGCTTGAAGGAGCACATTTATAATGCTGATGAATCTTCCCTATACTGAAAATGCTTCCGGGCAAAACATATGTAGGTCCTAAGTAGAAGACCGCTCCAGGAAGAAAAAAAGAAAAGCAAAGGTTACCTTCCTGGCCTGTAAAATTGCAGCACGCAATCATAAGCCGTTAGTTATTGAAAAAGCAAGAAATCCTTGATCGTTCCATGATTTCAATTGTCCAGTACATTTAAGGAATTCCAAAACAGCTTGGATAACTGGATTCATATTCAAGGAATGGTTCTAGATGTTTATTCTAGAGGTGAGTTGCCACCTTTTGTGTAGAATTTACGGGTATTAAGCTGGATTCATCGCTTTAGATTAAAGAATTCTTGACTGTCAAAAAGCTTCCTGTTAAAGCAATTCTTTTGCTGGATAATGCGCCAAGTCATCCGCCAGCGCAGGACTTAAAAAGTGCTGATGGTTTGATTTTCGCTATGTACATGTCACTTAATATAACACTTCTGATACAGCCCATGGGCCAGAATATGATAAGGCTAATAAAACTATTCTACCGTGAGAGTTTTTTCTCATGCATCCTAAATGACAACGTAAACTGTATTGTAATGGCATTAAAAGATGCAATTGTTAAGTTAATTTTGGCAAAGATTTCTTTGAAACCGGATGTTATCCAGAAATGTAAAATGTAAAATACTATCGCCATTGGAGATTCCGATGATGAAGATGACATTTCCTTATTTGAATTCAAGTTGCGATAGTGTAATATGAAAATGGATCATATGACGACAGAAATTAAAAATTTGGTAAGTCAAGTAAATACTGATGTAGAAATTGAAGCAGCTGATATTGATGAGTGGAACAGAGATTACGTTCAAGATGTGGAGGAAGTTGAAATTTTCATTGAAAGTGATGATAATGACGTACCAGATAAAGATTTATGGAATAATCTACAAGCCATTACGGCATCAAGTGTATTTAAATCATTAAATTAGGTGATACAGTGGGGGAAAATGAAACTCGTATTGACTACTTCACACTACTTAAATAATTTAAAACATACGATGGTTCAAATGGGTGTAGAGAAATTTCAGAAACAAACGAAAAGAACCTAATTTCTCGAGAAAAAACTTTGAAATATCAAATTTAGTAGGTGAAAACTCTTATGTATTATTTCAAGTAAAATAAACTGTTGTTTATTCCAGAAAACAATGTTGTTTCATTTGAACTTCGTTTCAGTGAATAAATCAAAATAGTGAACTAGGCGAGCACTAATTAGTTCAATAAATCGAGAGTCTACTGTAGTTTCAAACTATCCGGTGTTTTTTTTTAGAGTGATAGAAATTTAAATTGAAATAAAACACATTTAAATTAAGATTGAAGCCAATTTTTTTATTTGAAAGATAATTTTATAATATTTAAGTTTTGAAAATAATTTCCGGCATATGCCCACCACGACTAGCTCTGAGGAACCGCATTCGAGCAGACTAATTTTGGACCACTTTTTCGAGTAAATAAGGGTTTATTTCATCAATAACACGAGTTCTGTTGGTTTCCAAAGAGTCTATTGTTTCTGGTTTATCAGAATAAACCAATGTTCTCACATAACTTCAAAGAAAATAATCCAGTGGAGTTAAGTCGCATTATCTTGGAGGCCAATTAATTGGACCATTTCTCGAAATAATGTTATCGCTAAATCTTTCTTTCAATAAATCAATTGTTACGGTAACAGCATGAGGTGTTACACCATCTTGTTGGAACCAAAACACTTCTAGGTCGATACCATTCACATTTTGAAACAAATAATCATTGATCATCGATATGTAACGAGCACCATTCACTGCAACATTAGCTCCAGCATCGTTTTTAAAGAAATATGGACCGATGATGCCTCCAGCGTGTAAAGCACACCATACAGTGCATTTTTCAGGATGCAATGGAACCTGCAGAACTTCTTGAGGATTGTTTTCACCCATATATGGCAATTTTGCTTGTTTACATAGCCGTTCAACCACAAATGAGCTTAATCACTAAACACAATTTTGCGACAAAAAAGTGGATCAACTTCAAGCTGTTCTAGGGCACAATCAGCAAACAAACGACGCTGATTATGGTCAAGTGACTTAAGTTCTTGAACCAGTTTGATCTTGTTTAGGTGTAGACTAAGATGTTTACGCAAAAATTTCCATGTGGTGGATGCACTGAGTCCAAATTGCTGTGCTCTATAAGTTTGGCGAATAGAACACTGATTTTGAAAATAAATTTCAAAAATTTGTAAAGGTTGCTAAGGCGTGAGTGAGGCTTTCCATGATAATTCGTTAATGCTTATTGAACAGAAATGTCAAAACAATATTCTTCCTTCGATCAAATCACAGTTATCCTCATCGAAAGATTTATCACTCTGAAAAAACACCCGGTATGTGTATTATTTAATCAAAGAAAAAAACTTATTTTGTAGTGCAGACAAATCACTCAAACTGGGGCTTTGTTAAGAAAATTTCACAAGGAAATGAGTGAGTGGAAATAATATTATATTCAGGTTAATTAAAATTAAACTATGACATTTTATCCATAAATTCCAACATATTCCAAATTTTTTCACTGAAATATAGAATTTCAACATATATCGTTTTATTATTATATGTTTCTTTGTTTATCGATTTGGAACTGTTAATTTGTATGATTTTTGGGAATAAGCAATATTATTATTATATTCCAAATTTTTTCACTGTCTAGTGAAATATAAGAAGAATTCACGCATGATATCAACACAGTACTCAAGACCCACAAAGGTAAAAATGCTTCTCAAGCTAGAAATAAATTAACCGATGTGCATTCTATTCTAAATAAATAAATATATTGGAATCTCCATCTCAGAAATTTCCAGTGAAATAGGATCCACACAAATAGAATGAAATGAGAACACTGTTGAATGGGCCTTTGTGATCTCATCGTAATAAAATACCAGGGTACAATATGTCGTTTCTCTTAGAATAATCGCAAAGGGCATTCATGTTATTATTCAATTTGTTTTCGCATGTTGTTAAAGCGAGACTTTCTAACTTCGCTTGGGGATCCCTTCATTTAAAGTTCACCTGGTATTTTGATGACTGGGTGTCCTAACGTTGTTGTTTTAGGGTTCTGCATCCATTATGATTTCGTGGTGTTGTTTTAGTCAGAGTGTTGAACATTTTTCCGAGTTTAGTTTCCTCTGAATATGGAAATGTGAACGTTAGTAAAGTTCTTGTTGGGTCTTGAGTACTGTGTTGATATCATGCGTGAATTCTTCTTATATTTCACTAGACAGTGAAAAAATTTGGAATATAATAATAATATTGCTTATTCCCAAAAAACATACAAATTAACAGTTCCAAATCGATAAACAAAGAAACATATAATAATACAACGATATATGTTGAAATTCTATATTTCAGTGAAAAAATTTGGAATATGTTGGAATTTATGGATAAAATGTCATAGTTTAATTTTAATTAACCTAAATATAATATTATTTCCGCTCACTCATTTCCTTGTGAAATTTTCTTAACAAAGCCCCAGTTTGAGTGATTTGTCTGCACTAAAAAATAAGTTTTTTTCTTTGATTAAATAATACACATACCGGGTGTTTTTTCAGAGTGATAGATCTTTCGATAAGGATAACTGTGATTTGATCGAAGGAAGAAGCCATATTGTGTAAAACGATATATAAAATAAAATAAGAAGGAATGGTTTTTTACTTGATAGAAGGATTATTACAAAATTTGAATATGAAAAATATAAAACATAATTTCAAGAACTTCTCAAAAACTAATTTGTTTGAAATATTCAATATATTTAAATAAATTACTTCAAAAAATCTCAAAACATGTAGCACATCCTCAAGAAATAATTAAAGTTACGATAAGATCAGTTCAACTTTACATATAAAAAAAAATAATAAAATCAGAACAATAGACTCTTTGGAAACCAACATAACACGTGTTATTGATGAAATAAGGCCTGAATTACTCGAAAAAGTGGTCCAAAATTGGTCTGGTCGAATGGTGTTCTCAGGGCTAGTCGTGGTGGACATATGTCGGTAATTATTTTTAAAACATAAATTATCTTTCGAATAAAAAAAAATTAGCTTCAATCTTAATTTGAATGTGTTTTATTTCAATTTGACGTTCTATCACTCTAGAAAAAACCACCCGATATATGTTCATTATATTAAATTCCTCTCATGAAGCGTTTCATACATAGTAAATTCTTCCAATGTTTTTTTTTTTGAATATCAAACGAGTTAACTCTACTAACCTCACTAGAAATTTGAATTTTATGAATTTTTTTTAAATTTACAATTGAACAAATATCTTAGAAAACACAGTTTCCACTTAGTAGACATATAGAATCAATACTCAATACACAGCACCAGAAGGAATAAAAGAATAAAAAGAAAATATAGAATATTAATTAGATTTAATAAATAAATACTTAAAGAATACAAACGTTTGTTTCGTATAAATGTATTATGAAAACCAAATTCCTCTTAAAAAAAAACAACAGAACCTCAGGACTTTCTTCGAAAACAACCCTCTTCAAAAAAGTTCTTTGAAAATAATTTCAAAAACATGTAGGACATCTTCAAAAAGGCCATTTGGAATTAGTACGTCGATATCTCTTCAGTTCAACTTCGTATTCAAAAAAATAAAAATAACTAATGAAAATATATCTTACCCTATTAACAAGTGTTATTCAGTAAACAAATAGTAGGCTAAGATATATTTTTATTGATTATTTCAATTTTTTGGATACGAAGTTGAACTGAAGAGATACCGACGTGGTAATTCCGAATGGTCCTTTTGAAGATGTGCTACATGGCTTTGGAATTTTTCTGAAGGTACTTTTTTGAAGAGAGTTATTTTCGAAGAAATTCTTGAGGTTATGTTGTGTATTTTGGGAGGGGATCTTGGTTTTGATAATAGATTGATACGAAACAAACGTTTGTATCCTTTAAGTATTTATTCAATATTTCTAATTGATATTTTATTTAAAATATCATACAGATTTATTCTGTTAACCCCCTACAAATTTTAATTCGAAAAAATTTTTTATTCAAAAACTTTTGGAATTAAATTAAATGAATGTCTTAGAAAACACTGTTTGAATTTAGTATACTCATATAGAATTAACACTTATTACACATTACCAAAAGGTAATGGAAGAATTCAAAAAAATATAAATTATTGATTAAAATTACTAAATAAATACTTGTAGGGTTCAAAATTTTATTTCGTTCCTTGTTTTATAAAACCAAAATCTTTTCCAAAAATGCAAAACATAACCTCAAGAACTTCTTCAAAAACAACTTGCTCAAAATAAGTTCCATACTTTTATGTAATGAATTCAAGTAATGGAGAAAAGCTTCAAATTATTTATATATTTTTGCATGTGGAACCAGTAGACATGAATATTGTTAGTTTATGTGACGAAATATTTTCAATCGATTTCTGGCAAGGACAGAACTTCGGGAGAATTTCGCGCTCAAGGCATAACATGAAAATTTATTGGTTTCGGATATTTAGAGACCTAGTTCAGACAAAAGCCTTGTCAACTCTCGCTAGTAACCTATGGTCTTTCTGTACAAGTCTGAAATAAATTGAAAAGCAAAGATTATTTTCTTGTTCCATAGATTTATTGAAAGACCATTATTTTCAAAAACGACGGAATTGTACAATGTCCCATTCTTCATTCCCTGATTCTCGATTGTAATTCATCTATCAGGGCCAACACTTCAAAAGCAGACATAAAAAAATGTGTGAAAAAGTTAATGCGATAAAATATTCGAAGTATGGATTTGATACTTGTAATATTAGTGAACTTAATAGTTGTAATATTACGTAGATTTTGCTATGTTCAATTTAGATTTATTTCGTTTTTTTTTATTTTACTGATACCATTTATCGGGGTCTGTTTCAAGAGTTTTTAGATGTTTTCATAAACTTAGATATTATAGAATTATGAAATTATAATACACACTCGAAATAATCTCACTATACAACACTAAATGTTTGTTGAGTAAGTTCGATCAACATTCTATATTTTCTTTGAATTCTTTTATCTCTTTTTGATACTGTGTTATGAGTGTTAATTCTATGTGTCTATTTAAATTGAAACAATGTTTTGTGAGGCTTTTATTTAATTTAATTTCAAAAAGTTTTCAAAAAAAAATTAAAATTTATAGCGTGGTATAACAAAATTACTCTGTTTGATATTTAAGATATTGAAAAGTTCATCAAGTGAAGAACTACCTGTTTTGATTTTGAATATTAGTGATATATGCTTGATATAAATTCGAACCGAATGAAATGAAAGAAAAATTGTTCATTTGAACTATTCATTGAACATTCTGATTCTTTTCGTTAACACTGTGATTCCTTCTGATCTTCTTAAAATTTGTTAACAAAATATGACCAACTGCATTATTATATTTTCCGAATTGAGGCAATATGTTCATAAAATAAAATAAAACGAATATTTGGAATAAAAACATAAAATAACGTTTACTAAATGGCGAATGCGCCGGTCACGTATTCTCTCCAAAAACTGTAGTCTGTAGAATGATATGGATATTCTTCAATCAACAAGTTTATATCGCATTCTTATCCCATTGTAAGCTATCTCTACAGTTTAAAGTTGTCAGTACATTTAAAATAGGATTTCTTGACTTCAATTTAATTTTTAATTTATTCATATTTGAGAATATATTACATTTTATTCCATAAATTGTCAAAACTTATGTACTGAAAAAAAGGTGCAATACGTGTTTCTATCATAACAATGTGATTGACAGTTTTAATATATTCAAAGCCGACTGACCTTTTGTCTGTAGTCAGATACTCCTTAAATCTTGTTTTAAAATTTTTACCTGATTGACTCACGTAAGTTGAATTAGGATCATTACAATTGATTATTGTAAACTTCCGAGTCTTTTAGATGATTCTGTTTTTGTTTTGCGTGGAATGAAATATATTCCGTTTTCAAGTTGAATTTATTGGAATAATCTTGAATTTTGGCGAACAAATGTTCAAAATAACTAAAGGATATTTACTTATGATCCAAATTTTCTATGTGACGCCAGACATTTTTATGGATAACTTATAAAATTATATAAAAATGATCAAATAAGAATAATTCACGTTTGTAACTCCATTCATCCCAAAATCAAAACAAATAATAAATTAAATTTCTTATACCTTGGAATCTCCAGAAAAAATCTTGTGTAAAGGTAGATTCTTTCGCAAACGGTGAGGTTTAGAGCTTTCGACCAATACCACTTTCGGAGAATAATCTTTAAGAATTCCGGTTTCGTCAAAAATTTACTAGAATGTCAGTGGCGTTTAAGTTGGGGACGTGGTTATATTTCGAATAACCTTTTTATTTACGCCACTGAAATTATTTCAAACATGCAGGATATATTAAAAGTTAACATTCAATAAGCAGTGTGCCTGTTTTTGTCGTATCTAAATGTCTTCAGCTATTTGGGAATTATTGCAAAAAACGAGTTTTTTTCTTCAATTTTAACACCTTTTTTCACGGAAGTGGAAACACTTTGGGCTCATGTTTGCAGGAAATTTATTCTTATTTTCATTATTTTTCTGGGACATTCTGTATTACATTCAGTTATTGATTTTTTTAAATTGGCAACTTATTTTGCTTTGTTCACTAATTATAACAAATTACCAGAAATGAAAGAACTAGAACTAGAAATGAAAGAAAATTCATCAGAAATATACTGAGAATAAAATCTTACTAGCTAAGTTTTCTTTTCCTATTGCACCCTGGGAAATATAATCTCATTTTCTTCTGGTAAGTGTGGAAATTTCGAATCATTGCACAATTTCATTTCTCTAACCGTGAGGCGAAAGAAATATTATGCGGTATAGCTGGTTGAAATATTATAAGATTCGTATAGATACCTTCAACAAGGGACGGGCAAGAAACAAAAGCTCGAATTTCACATCCCCTTTTGCTCGCCCATAATATTAACATGAAATGAATATTCTCGACTTTTATTACTGTAATGAAAATTTTGATTTCAGAGAACTGTTACTCGTAATTTGAAATCAGCATGTTTGAATTATATATCCAAATAACCACAACTGAAATTGTTTGTGTTTTTCAATAATATACTGAAGATCTTCATATGAATCTAGTCTGTAGGCGGTAAATTGAGTTGGAAAACAATATCTCTATTGGAAGTATTTATTAGACGGCTTTTTGAGATTAGTTCTCAATCGACTGCCATTTTGTTATTTTATTCAGGGTTTTCATCCTGAGGATTCGCTGTAACCACTGGTTCCCAGTATCCATTACAGGGGAGACCGTGAAGTCGTTCTATCTTATCCTATCCCGCATAATGAGCGGAATCTTTCTCATTGAAGAGAATATCTCTGTGAAATGAGGTTGGAGCCTGCAATGTCTCGATACCTTTCGGCAGCTTGAGTATCCTCTTCACTGCTCTTCGCATCATTTGTTCCTCTTGCTTGATTATTCCTCTTGTTATTTATTGTGATTCTAGGGCATAAACGTAACTAGCGATTGATTATGTCTTCACAACTTGGAGCTTCTATTGGAGCTTCAAGGAAGCCGTCATAATTTTTCCCAATTGTGAATCCAGGTTTCAGATGTTGCAGGCTGTTACATCTATACATCTTAGTTTGTAGACGGTAAGTTGACTTGGAAAATAATATCTCTATTGAAAGTATTTATTAGACGTCTTTCTAAGATAGTGCAAAGTGTCCAATCGACTGCCATTATGTTACTTCTTTCAGGGTTTCTTCCTGACGGGTCGCTGTAACTACTGGTTCCCAGTATCAATCACAGAGTCAAACAGGGGAGACCGTGAAGTCGCTTTATCTTATCCTACCCAGCATAATGAGCGCAATATTTCTCGTTGAAGAGAATATCTCCATGGAATGAGGTTGGAGCCTACAATATTTTTCGGCAGCTTGAATCCACTTCACTGCTCTTCGCATCATTTGTTCCTCTTGTTTGAGTATTTCTCTTGTTATTGATTGTGACTCTAGGGCATTGATTATGTCTTTACAACTTGAAGCTTCTTTTGGAGATTCAAGGAAGCCTTCATGATTTTTCCCAAGTGTCAATCCAGGTCTTAGATGTTGCAGGCTGTTACATCTCTATATCTTAGTTTGTAGACGCTAAATTGACTTGGACAACAATAAATCTACTGAAAGTAATTATTAGACGTCTTCTTAAGATAATGCAAAGTGCTCAATTGACTGCCATTTTGTTATTGCTTCAAGGGTTTCATCCTGAGGATTCGCTGTAACCACTGGTTTTCAGTGTCCATCCCAGGCTCAAACAAGGGAGACCATGAAGTCGTTCTTTCTTATCCTATTTCCCATAATGAGCCGAATCGTTCTCGGTGAAGAGAATATCCCCGTAAAGTGAAGATGTGAGGCTTGAGTATCCTCTTCACTGCTCTTCGCATCATTTGTTCCTCTTGTTTGAGTATTCCTTTTGCTATTCACTATGACTCTAGGACATAATCGTATCTGGCGATTGAAGCTACATTTTCTGAAACAATTTTTATGAAGTTGATTTCAAATTTAATAATATTCAAGTTTCAGCATTTATTAACAATTAATTATGGTTTTAATAACCTTCAAAATGAAGCACTATGTCGAGTACTTGATTCTCATTGCGTAAGACACTACGTCTCTTTCTCTTAAAACTTTCAGAATCTCATGTATGTATTAAAGAATATATTTCCACTTGGAATTGGATCACCTGGATGTAATTTTATATAATCTCTTCTTGCAGTTTTCTTGCTTTTATTGTTTTTCAAATAAGGTGAAAATTTTTCAAAATTTTCCGCTTCTGTATAATGCGTGTTTCAGAAATAATTTTATTGAATATCAACGTGTATCATATTGTTACCAATGTCGTTTGTTGATTTATCAAAGACCAACTCTTGATAACAGATTAATGAGCCTGCCAGGTGGTTCTTCGAATTTGAGACTAGTTTTCAGAATAAGAGATATAGAGCAACACATGCATATATATTCATAATCAGGAGATAAATAGCTAGCCAATAGTAATAATAGTAAGAAAATATACAGAGTGATCCATTTGGAAAACTGTAGTTGCACTCAGTATCTTGTCCCCTGTACATATTCCATTTTGTGGAATCATTTTAAAAAAATTCAGTTGATTTCGTACAATTTTTGTGAATAATTTTTTTTTGTTTCCTCATTTGTAACAAAGTTCAACAGTTGTAACAGAGGTCAAATTATAGTGAAGATCACGTTAAAAATATGAAAAATATTCCATGAGTAAAACGTAGAATTGACTAAAATTTCTCTTCCCCGAATGTTTTCAAATCGAATGGGGCAACCTGTCATTTTCTCAACAGAAAACGAATACATTCCGAAATAGCCTCGAATGTAGGTTTCGGAATAATTATTCCATTTTCAGCGAGAAGGCAATAATTTTCACGATTTTGAAATACCTGTTCTCTACCATTGCTTCGACTGAATTATTGAAAAATTCAATTGTGGATTGTTCCCAGAGTGATGAATGTTTGATTGCAGCCAATTTCACGTAGTTTGTGTATTGAGTTAAATATGCCATTCGTTCGGTAAGTCACGTCGCTGTCAAGAGTAACAAGACAGGTACGAAAATAGAATACAGAAATAGAATATCTGTGGACCATTGAATAGTCCTTGACATTAACGCTTGTCCTTGCTTTGAGTTCATTAAAGTTTGAAATGGAAAGTAGCACTATATAATTCGGTTCAATATTGTAATCATTCTGCCACAGATCGGGAATTTTCCTCATTTAATTCTTAACGATGAGAATCATTTAATATTTTAAGAAAAAAAAAACAATCTGGAATCCAATGGAAGATTTCAAAGTTTACCAAGTGCTCATGTTGTTTTCGAACATAACACGCGTTTTCAAATATACAGCAGTGATTAACGAAAGAAGTTTTGCGTTGAAATTGGCACCTGTGAGGAGAACGAGATCCTGTGACAAAGATAGAGAGGCGATGAAAAAGAGAAAGAGACATCAGTCTCAATAAATGAAAGGAAAAACTGACTGAAAAAGATGATTATAAAATTTAAATATCATTTAAATAATTTCTTCTGTTAGCCTCCTACCAATTCTGATTTCAAAAAATTTTTATTCAAAAACTTTTAGAATTAAATTAATATCTTATAATCACTGCTACAATTCAGTAGACATATAAAAGAAACATTCATTATATAATAATGGAAATAAATGGAATAAAAAAACCCTAAAATACTACTCTGTCAAGAAAGTACCGGGAATTTTCAATTAAAACAACATTTTTACATTTAATCGTCAAAATTTATTGGGTCGCCTTCAAAATAGGCTCCATTTGCTCCAATACATCTATGCCAACGGCACTTCCAATTATCGAAACATTTTTTATAGGCGCTTTCCGGGATGGACTTTAGCTCTCGCGCCGAATTTTGTTTTATGGCTTCAATTGACTAAAAACGGGTGCCACGAAGGGGCAATTTTAGTTTTGGGAAGAGGAAAAAGTCGCAGGGAGCCAAATCCGGCGAGTACGGTGGTTGCTGAAGTACGTTTGTTGAGTTTTTGGCGAGAAAGTCAGTCACAAAGCTCAGTGAGAAGGCGCGTTATCGTCATGCAAAATCCATGAGTTGTTCGCCCACAAATTTGGCCGCTTCTTACGGATACGCTCACGCAAACGTTTCATAACGCCTAGGTAATACTCCTTGTTTACCGTCTGACCCTCTGGAACGAATTCGTAGTGTACTACGCCACGGATATCGAAGAAAACAATGAGCATCACCTTCATTTTCGAGCGGCTTTGGCGTGGTTTTTTCGGTTTCGGCTCATTTTTTGCCACCCATTCCAATGATTGCTGGCTTGTTTGCATATCGTACTCGTAGACCCAGGTCTCATCACCAGTTATAATGCGTTCCATGAATGTAGAATCGGAATTACAGCGATCCAGCATGTCTGAAGCAACCTGTTCGCGATGACGTTTTTGAAGAAAATTCAGGTCTTTCGGTACGAGTCGTGCGGCCACCTTTCTCATGCCCAAAATATCAATCAAAATCGTACGTGCGGACTTGTGGGATATCTTAAGATCATGTGCTATCTCTCTCAAGCTGGTACGACGGTTTTCCAGCACCCTTTCCTTAATTTTATCGACGTTATCTTCGATCGAAGCCGTCGATGGGCGTCCGGAACGAGGCAAGTCTTCGACCACTTCACGACCGTCCTTGAAGGCTCTGTACCACTGATATGCACGAGTTTTCGATAGAGCATTATCACCAAAGGCCTTTTGCAACATTTTCAATGCATCGGCACACGAAAATTCATTTGCAACACAAAACTTTAAACAAATTCTTTGCTCAACTTAATCAACCATAGTAAAAATCGGCGCGCACTCTGACATCGACTGACTTAATCAGCTGTTGCAAACACACTAGTTGACAGATCCTTCTCAAGCTTGGCATAGTAATTAAGGACAGTGGTATCAACCTAGGAAAAAATTTTTACCTGCCTCATTGCCCCGCCAGATTTAAATCGATAATTCCCGGTACTTTCTTGACAGAATGTATAAATTATCAATTGAAATTACGAAATAAATACATAAAGGAGACAAAATTTTGTTTTTAATCTTATATTTATGAAAACCAAATCTTTTTCAAAAATGCAAAACCTAATTTCAAGAACTTCTCTAAAAGTAACTTATTTTCAATATTTAATATATTTAAATAATGGTTTTTATAAATATATTAGAAACAAAATTTTGTCTCCTTCAAGTATTTATTTAGTAATTTCAATTGATAATTTATATTTCGTTGGGTTTTTTTATTTCATTTGATATTATATAATGAGTGTTGAGTTATAAGACATTAATTTAATTTAAAAAGTTTTTGAATAAAAATTCTTTGAATTTAAAAATTGTAGGAGGCTAACAGAATAAATCTGTTTTGATATTCAAATTTTGTAATAATCCTTCTTTCAAGTAAAAAACCTATTTTTATTATTTTAAAGGTGATTATGTTGAATTGAATGTAGCGGGCAAGGATTTGGTTGAAAATTAATTAATAAAGGATAGAAAGTTCTATTTGAGGATTTAGTGTGATGATGTTCACAGCACTGACTATAGAAAATGAAGTGAAATATTTCAGATTTAGTTATGAAAAAATTTTTTTCTACTCCCCCTAGAGAAAATGACGAAATTTGTTCAACTCGTCAACTACATAACTGTCGATTTAAACACCGTGCAACATTAATCTGTACGATTTAACTTTATCGTAAACAGAAACCACGGTCAACAACCAATATGGTAGCATCTGTAAAGTAAATCGCACGGAGTATAACCAATAAGATAGACCCTTCAGTAGTTGCCATGGAAACGAATAGCGGGCCGCGTAGTCGATAACTTTTTGACGTTTCGTCACTCTATTGATAACATTTTGACGTTTCGTCACTTAATGTAATACTAAGTTTTTATAGGAATTAATGAGGTCGTAGAAAAAGTACAGTACTCAACTCGAGTTGTGTAAGACACGTATGCACTTTTAGAATTACGCATTAGCCACCCGCTAGTCGTGCGTAATATGCTGCTTACAACTCTTATTATGTAATATACTATTACAGAATCTGTCAAATTGAGCGTTAACAGTTCGAAATATTGTTTCATTAGGAGAATTTCATTTGATATTTTATGTCATACAAGTACTACTAGTTCATTATAATTGATTAATTAATGAAAAACTTGTTTCTATTTGTGTTTTATATTAATGGTACCTATGTATGTTCAGCTCATTTTGAAGGACTTTGTTAAAGTTCAAAGTATACAGTTCTTGTTTTGAATTTATAGTTTTTGAAGAGGTTTATAACAAGATGGTATTATTCTACGTCTCAGCTTTGAAGCATTGAAGAGAGGGTTGTAATAAAAATCGGTCTGGTCTTTCTAAAGGCTGTTTTTGTATTTATGCTTATTAATTACTTATATTTCTCATAAATTTTGGACCTCCGTTTTTAAAATATGAAGTATCAAAATTATTTCAAGATGAATGATTATTGAATAATTATATAAATTATGATTTCAAGTCCATTTTGTGAAAGTTCTAATTTAGAATGAAAATAAACATCAGAAATCTGTAAAATTTCATTGTATATATTGAAAAATATATCAGATTAATACAAAGTCAATACTTGTCTAGATAAATATTATTTTTTATTTTATGACATTTTAAACAACATGTATTTGATATTTTATCTGAAAGTTCTTCCGATTTCTGATATTTATTTGAACTCTAAATTGAAACATTCTGCGAGTCGACTTAAATAGTCATATATCTATTTAAATAAGATTTAATCGCTTTTTGACTGATTTTTTTCAGTTTAAGTATTGAAGGATTATAGAAACAGATTTTAAATTTACGTAGAGATTTTTATAAAGAACAATTTAGATAGATACTTTTGTATTTGTTGATAATCTCAAAATGAAATTGTTTGCTTCAAAAATTTCAAATATCATATAGATTTATTCTGTTAATCTCCCACAAATTTTAATTTAAAAAAAAACATGTTTATCCAAAAATGTTCTAGAATTAAATAAAATGAATGTCAAAAAAATGTATATATGACAGTAATTTATTTCCACAAAAATGTTTGTACTAATACAACAATTGTTTCACCACGATGTGGCTTCTTCAGGTATTACATTGTACTGTCAGGTATTACACTGTCTGTCAGACAGTACAATGTAATACCTGAAGAAGCCACATCGTGGTGAAACAATTGTTGTATTAGTACAAACATTTTTGTGGAAATAAATTACTGTCATATATACATTTTTTTAATTAAAATGAGTTTCCACCAAGTGAAGACCGAATCTATCAAATAAAATGAATGTCCTTAGAAGATACTGTGTCAATTAAGTAGTCATATAGAATTAATACTTATTACACAGTACCGAAGGGAATGGAAGAAATTCAAATAAATATAATATATAACTTCTTCAAAAACAACTCAAGTTCCTTTCAAAAAATTATTGAAACATGAAGAACTTCTTTAAAAAGCAATTTAGAATTATTACAACGGTAACTCATCAGCTCAACTTCATATTTGAAAAATAAATATAATTAGCAAAAAATATCTTACCAAACCATCTGAATGCTGTTTACTGGACAAACACTAGAATGAAGTGAACTTATAAACATCCTACGTATTCTATGTTCGTCACAGAAATTATATAAAGTTTTCAAGGTATTTTATAGACTCCTTTAAAACCAAATGATAATATGTAATAAGCGTAAACCAAAATATATAATTATTATATCTACAATAAAATAATAGAAAGAAGTTTTTTCTTGATAGAAGGATAATTACAGAATAATATAGAAGGGCTTTTTACTTGATAGAAGAAATATAACAAAATTTGAATATCAAAACAAACTGAAATATGTTTATCTTCTACAATTTTAATTTCCAAAAGAATTTTTTATTCAAAAAACTTTTAGAATTAAATTAATGTCTAAAACAAGCACCGCTTACATTTAATAGACGTATATAATCAAAACTCAATATACAATGTCAAATGAAATAAATAACCCTACAGATATACGAAAGTAATTAAAATTAATAAATAAATATTCAAAGGAGACAAAATTTTGTTTCTGGTTTTATCTTAAGAAATACTACTTGCCTTATAAAAACATGAACACACTTGAAGGACTTCCCAAAGAATATAATTTATTTGAAATATTTAATACATTTAAATATTCGAACAAATTATTTCAAAAATCTCTAAAAAATGTGCACTATATCTTCAAAAAACAAATATAATTCTAGATAATCCCTTCATCAGCCCTTTTTACAATTTTAAAATTGTAGAAGATAAACATATTTCAATTTGTTTTGATATTCAAATTTTTTTAATTACAGAATTTTAAATATCATACAGATTTATTCTGTTGACCTGCTACAAATTTTAATTCCAAAAAATTATTTATTCAAAACTTTTTAGAATTAAATTGAATAAAAGTCTTTAGAACACACTGTGTCAATTTAGTTGACATATAGAATTAATCTGAGTGTGGATAGCTCAGCGGGAGAGCATCGGACTCGTGACCGGGAGGTCCAGGGTTCGAATCCTATTCAGGTAGAGAAGAAATTTTCTAGTTGGACGGGTATCTGCCACCATTTCACTGTTGGGTCAAAAATTAACAGTGCTGTGACCTAAAGTGGCGCAAGATCGCAGTAACAAAGCCTACACAGAACACAACTGAACTCCTAACTCGTACAAGCTGAAAAAGCTTCTGAGGGATCTTCACAGAAGATCTAGGAGTATCAGGATAATAATCAGGATAATCAGGATAATCAGAATCAGGATAGAATTAATACTTATTACACAGTACCAAAGGAAATGAAGGAAATTCAAAGAAATATGAAATTTTCAACTAAAAATTATTAAATAAATACTTGAAGAGTACAATATTTTCTTTCGTTCCTTGTTTTATGAAAACTAAATTCCTTTCCAAAAAAGCAAAACTTAACTGAAGAATTTCTTCGAAAACAACTTGTTTAAAATAAGTTTCTTTAAAAAACTCCTCAAGTATTTATTTAATAATTTGTAGTTGACAATTTATATTTCTTTGGATTTCATTCATTGCCTTTGGTACTGTGTAATAAGTATTAATTCTATATGTCTACTAAATTAACACAGTGTGTTCTGAAAACATTTATTTAATTTAATTCTAAAAATTTTTCAATAAAATTTTTTTTTAAAATTAAAATTTGTAGGAGGTAAACAGAATAAATCTGTATGATATTAAAAATTTTGTAATAATCCTTCTATAAAGAAAAATCTTCTTTTTATTATTTTATTTCATATATAATAATTATATATTTTGGTTTACGCTTATTACATAATATCATTTGGTTTTAAAGGAGTCCATAAAATACCTTGCAAACTTTATGTAATTTCTGTGACGAACATAAAATACGTAAGATGGTTATAAGTTCACGTCATTGTAGTATTTGTCCAGTAAACAGCATTCAGTTGGTTTGGTGAGATATTTTTTGTTCATTATTTTCATTTTTTAAATATGAAGTTGAGCTGATGAGTTACAGTTGTAATAATTCTAAATTGCTTTTTAAAGATATTCAATATGTTTTAGGAATTGTTTTCAAGGAACTTATTTTGAACAAGTTGTTTTTGAAGAAGTTCTTCAGTTTATGTTTTGCGTTTTTGGAAAGGAATTTACTTTTCATAAAACAAGGAACGAAACAAAATTTTGTACTCTTCAAGTATTTATTTAATAATATTTAGTTGACAATTTATACATACTTGAATTTCTTTCATTTCCTTTGGTACTGTGTAATAAGTATTAATTCTATATGTCTACTAAATTTTTTTTTGAATTAAAATTTGTAGGAGGTTAACAGAATAAATCTGTATAATATTTAAAATTTTGTAATAATCCCTCTATGAAGAAAAACCTCCTTTTATTAAAGTTATGAAGTTATCTTCAAGAACAGACACGAGCATGTCCATTTGATTTAAGCCCAGCGAATATGCATAGTATATTTGTGAAATATGTGCTTTTTCCAGTATCATTAATCTTTTTCCTGTGCACTCCACTGAAATTCTAGGAAAATAAGCTAACCTGCCTTTATATCTCTCTCGTAACAAGGGTGAGCTAGTAAATATTTTATTTTTATTGAAAGAAGGAAATAACCATAAATCCTTAGTAACATCCACAATTGTTCATCGAAACATTCATCCTACACTAATGAACACTACGTGAACGGGTGAGGTGAATTCATACGAGTACATTAAAAATGAATAATGGATATGGGTTGAACAGGAATCTCCCTCGTTGCATTTTTATTTCGACATTTATTGTTCATCTGAAATTCGTGTTTATCATCGAATTAGTCCAAGTACGAATGAGATCATAAGTCGATATTTAGTTCGAATTTTCACATAGACGTGCAGCTTTACTTCACATGTATTTTTTCCGAAATTCGATGCATTAGCGTGAATAATGATAATATAGTCCGTCTAGAAAGTATCTGGAATTTATTATTTTTCATAATTTTAATATGCTTCTTTTTTGTAACATTCTAAGACAAAAGCAATGTAAAAATTAGGTTGTACAGATAGTCGGCTACACTATTTCTCAAATACTGTTGGTTGTCAACAGGTATACAATTTATGAAATAATGTGGCAACTAGAAAAGAAGAAAACAGGTAGAATATTTGTATAGAAAAGGTTTTCGAAACGTTAAAAAATTAGTACAATTGACTGAACTGGGAAAACGTGCTGTATATGAAAGAATAGGGAGGATAAAAAATGGCATGGATATGAGGCATAGGCCAGTTTCAGGAAGACCGTGTAAGATTAAATGAAACAATTTAAACGCTTTATTGACCTTAGGACGACACAATCTGCGCCTGGGGTTTCGGAAATTGACTAACAGATTTCGAAATCAACGAAATATAAAAATATATCCAGAAACCATCCATGTGTCACTGAGAAGACAAGGCTACATATCAAGGAAACCAAAAAAATCCCTATAATGACACCTATACAAAACGAACGAAGGATAGAATTTTGTCAACGTTTTCAAGAAGATAATTCTAATAATGTCTTTATATCTGATAAAAGTTGTTTCCAACTTGGTGGAAATCACTTAAAAATCCTATCAAAACGACCTGTTATCGTTCAAATTTTCCACCAAAATAATGGTTTA
Source organism: Megalocaria dilatata (assembly GCA_034642435.1). Classification (NCBI taxonomy): domain Eukaryota; kingdom Metazoa; phylum Arthropoda; class Insecta; order Coleoptera; family Coccinellidae; genus Megalocaria; species Megalocaria dilatata. The sequence goes on from CM067855.1 coordinate 37,415,353, forward strand.
GGGTGCAATATCTCAGTGGGTGCTATGCCTCTGTGTATAGTTGATGATACCATTAATAGTGAAAAGTATTGTGGCATTCAAAACGATTTTCTCCTTGAAACGGCGCATGCTTTATATCAAGAGGGGTGGCGTTTTCAACAGGATAATGCAAGATGGCATACTTCCATTGAAAACATATGGGGACTAATGAAGATTGAAGTTAAACGAGCAGCGCCACGAAATAATGATGATTTAATTCAGTCAGTTTCACAGTTCTGGACTATCATCACCGAAAATTATGAAGGTGATCTAGTTTCGGGTTTACCTCGACGTTTAGTCAAGTGTTTACAGCTATTGATTTGCCCGAAGATGAACGAAAGTTCGAAACTGGTTACAAAAATGTAAACCTTACATATTGTAAAATATCTAAAAATAGTTGGTAGTAAAACAAAGTACTAAAAAATTTGTTTCAATTGTTTACAGTTAAATGGTGATTGTATAAGTAAATAAGATGAATATTTTGTTATAACTTTCTAATTCAAGAATTGATAATATATACTAAATAATTACAATTGAGCTTTGTTATTTTCGAATATTTTCAAGACCGACTGTACATTTATGATAATCTTCCCCAAGCGTGCAAATCTTGTGCTGAGTGTTGGATGGAGTAGTCTGTTAACCTAAATTAAGAATAATGATAAAATTTCCTTCAGAAAACCTGAAAATTGCAAAACATACTTGAGATTAATATAATAATAACAGTTCCGTTCATCAAACGCCCATCATCATGAGAGAGCAACCATAAGGAAAGTCGACTATGGTAATATCTCTGCAGAATTGTGGATGCTCGATTGGAGTTTCCTCCTTCCTTCTCACCATAGTATTGATGAACAATGGCGGACCTTCACAAGCAAGATAGCTGAAATCGACACTTCCAACACGCAGGTGATACTGAAAAGAAGGATTCCATTGAAGCCTTGGATCAATGATCATTTACCTCAATAGATTAGAAGGAAAAAATCGCTGTGGCAAAGATACTTGAGAACTCGATCCATAACCGACTTCAGCACACATCGAAACTTCTCCAACCGTGTTTCTGCTTCTCTTCAGAATTCAAAAAAGAACTTTGAGAACAGGCTGGTCTCTTCTAAAACAAGAAGAGATTCTTCAAGTATGTAAAATCTTCCTTGAATACTAATGTAACTATTCCGCTCGTCAGGAACGACTCTGGAAACTTTAGTTGCGGTGTTGAGGAGACGGCTGATATCCTGGCGACATCTTTCTTTCAGTCATTCTTCCCGGAACCACCTGGTCCGAATCCAACCCTGCAGTTTCCTCGAAGCTGCTTAGGAATAACGGACGTTGAAATCAGCGAGTCAATTGTGGAACACCATCTTTCCAAGTTAAATATTTCTTCGGCACCTGGTTTTGATGGGATCTCACCATCTCTTTTAAAACGATGTGCCAGTGTCTTTTCCGTCCCCCACACCATCATGTTTCGCAAGTCCATGTCATCCGGCTCTCTCCCCTCGGACTGGCTTTTTGCAAGGCAGCTTGCTGCCTACTGTTTAAAAGATACTGGGAAGAATAATTAGCGAACAACCTCTTGAATATTCTTTTTCTAATAAAATCATTCCCGACGAGCAGCACGGTTTTGTCCCTGGTCGTTCTACTATTACCAACCTTCTCAACTGCATATCTGACTGGAAGAGGGCGATGGACACTGGCCAACCTATTGACGTCATCTATCTCGATTTTTCCAAGGCTTTCGACAGAGTCCCACATAACCGTTTGCTGGCAAAACTGGAGCACATGGGTGGCCAGGAAAGGCTACTCGAGTGGATGAGAGCTTTCTTGTCAAACTGGTCATATCGTGTTCGTGTTGGCGGAGCGCGTTCTTCATCGGCTTGGCCTGTACTATCTGGTGTACCTCAGAGTTCCGTTATAGGGCTACTGCTATTTCTTTTTTATACGTGTGACCTTCCACTTTACTTTGAATTCACCACATCACTATTTGTGGACGATGTAAAATTATGTAATAATCCAACAACAAACTTTGCTACCATTCAAAAAGACTTGGAAAGCTTGAAAGCCTGGTGCGAGGTATGGTTGCTTCCTCTCAACACAAGCAAGTTTCGCGTTCTCTATATAGGAAGGAATAACTTGCTATAGCATCGGTGGTAAACATTTGGCTCCCATCTTCCAAATTAACGACCTTGGTGTTACCATTTCAGAGGATCTTAGTTGGTTAGCCCATAATGAACGTATATCCTCTAAAGTAAAACAACTGAAATATGTGTTCAATAAATCCTTCAGAGGTTGTGAGGACTGAACCTTCGGAACCATTTTCAAAACTTTTGTCAGACCTATATTAGAGTACGCCAGTCCAGTCTGGTGGTGTTCCACGAGGGGTGCCAGCGATGTGCTGGAAACCGCGCAGAGATGGGCAACTCGCATTCACTATGGCTTTGCTCGTCCCTCATACGAGCAACGCCTTTGTGCCATAGGATTGACATCTTTCGAGGTGAGACGAGTTCGAGGAGACCTTAATTTTTCTTTTCGAGCCATGCTAGTTCATTTCGGGGAGAGGACCCGCAGTATATTCACTCTTAACAAAAATAAGGGTCTTATTTTTTAACTTAGCCATGAACATTTAGAGTCCTCCCAGCGCCAAAACTTTCTTCCTTATGGAATATGTTACAACTGGAATCGACTGCCTGATAGCGTTGTCCTATCACCCTCCGTCAACACATTCAAGAATGGTTGACGGTTGGAAGTCCGCGCTGTGATGGAGTCCTGGAAGAGTGCTTGTGTCGTGTCATATCTTTCTGTTTCGTCTTAATGCTGTTTTTCAGTTCATTCGCATTGTACCTTTTAAGTCGTCCCCCAGGCATTAGATCTTGACGAGATGGGAAAGCTTGTCACGACTAGGACCCTAGTTTCGTCCCGGAGAAATGGAGGGTTAAGTCTTGGTGCCTAACGTAATGCCATTCGCGCCAGTCACTGGACATAGGTCCAGTGGTGGGAGATCTATGAATGGGGCCCTAAATTTGCCGTTCTGATGAAATGGAGAGCTGAGCCGGTTGATTAACTCAGTGACAGGGAGTGTGTCGCAGCACAGGACTTCTCCCTTAAAACTGGCGTGCTCTACCCTATCGCAGTATGAATCTCCGGATTTTTCTGTGTAATGGCCGAGTGCGTTATGTAGCATACTGCGTTACCTCGGGGAGGTGGTTTGCCCACAGGTGTTACTTGTACCACCTGGCCACCCCTTTGGTTTTGGACTCGAGGGGGCAGTGGTTGAAAGTCCGCATGATGGACAAGGAAGGTATTTCATTTTATCTGTTTGCAGATCCCCATGTTCGGGATATTCTCATGAAATAACTCGGGGTTAAACGGGACTTGACGGTTCGACCGGCTTGTCCTGCCCCCGGATCAATGCGTAACGATTTAGGGTTTGTGGATCTCGACGAAATGGTTTAGCCGTTAGTGCTTGACGCCAGGATCAATCAAATGACTTCACATCGGTTCGTTGGGTCAAGACGTACAGGACGGTTGACGGTACTCGTACCAGGATCAATAGAAGTCATCAATCTTGAGATTATCTTAGTTCATGGGATTGCGCTCGGGTGCTTGGATAAGAATTCCTCCCGGCGGGTGAGTTGCGTCACAAACCAGGTTGGGTACTGACCTGCAGAGCCAGAAGAGGTTGAATAGTAGTGCTTCGGTGCTACCAATCAGACGGTTCTGGCTTTCGAGCCGGGCCCCAAACTGAAAGCTGGTAGGTTCATCTCTTCGGAGAGGTTCTCACTTCGCGCGATGATATGGCGTAATCCTTATCACACTTTCTACCTCTAGTAGTGGACTGTGGAGACTGCTGAGTAGTCACTTGGTGAAGAGCCATGCTCACTAAGCCAATATGAAAACCTGGTAGAATTCACGTGTACCTTTTATGTTTCCTACTCAATCATAGCCAATTACATGCCTTTATTCATTAAATATCTACTTTAAAGTTTAAAGGTTTATCCTCTACTCTCATCATCTATGTAATAAATGAATAAATAAATAAATAAAAAAATAAATAATTGGCTAAATGGAGCATTGTAGACAAACTAAATGACAGATTAAACTCCGCAACGAGTATAGAGGCCAACAGGCGGGAAATTCGAAAATTAATTCAATATTGTATGTGCGTGCTTTCCATACTGGGCAATGACAGTTTTTTGTACAATTAAAATACTCCAATCAATTTTTTGTCACGGAAATATTTAATGGAATTAATATGTTCTGATCACTGAAGTTTCTGACTATGAATAATGAATGTTGTTCATTCACCCTGCTTCATTCGTAGTTCTTGGAAAAGGGTTTTCGTTCGAATAGAATTCGGAGTAAATTCCTCCTATTATACAAGGTGAAGGACGTTTCAGACACATTGCGTGTTATTGATTGGTCTAATGAAAATTTTATTTCGAGAGAATAACTCAATTGAGCAGAAATAATTATTTTCGAGTCGAAGCAACTTCATCAGGTTGATTCTACTTATAGATATTTTAACTAAGAAAAATCGAATAGTTCCATTAGATGATGTTTAAGTTATGCAAAAATTGTAGAAAATTAAAAATTGGAAAATTCTGGAAACCTCTATGAAATGATTAATATTAGAACTACGTTTTGGAAAAAACTTTTTTAATTAATATACAGGGTTTTTCAATAAGAGCGAGTAGAAGTTGAAGTGGAATAAAGATCCATTTATTGGATGAAGATATGATTTCAAAATATCTTTATGGGATAAGGTCGGAGTTGATGATAAAGGTTTGGAACTTTTGAGATGATGCTCCCTGTTTATAATTCAGTTCGTTGTTCACATTTTTCACAATTGTATCATATTAAATAAGGTTATTCTGATTTTCACAAATTTTATTGTTATTATAATACAACAATTGTTTCGCATCTTTAGGTAGGTGGTATTTCACATTTTGCATATCTAGATTTGTTTTCGAAATCTGTTTCTATTTATGTTAGAGTAGGAACAAAAATTTTTAAAAAAATAAAAAAAGATTTTCTTGATAGAAGGATTATTACAAAATTTTAAATACAGATTTATTCTGTTAGTCTCCTACACATTTTAATTTGAAAAATTTTTATTCAAAAACTTTTAGAATTAAATTAAATAAATATCTTAGGAAACACTGTTTCAATTTAGTAGACATATTCATTTTATTGTATATATAATAATTATATAATTTGGTTTACACTTATACATATTATCATTTCGTTTTAAAGGAGTCCATAAAATACCTTACAAACTTTGTGTGATTTCTGAGACGAACATGGAATACGTAGGATTTTTTAAAAGTTCACTTTATTCTAATGTTTTTTCAGATAAGATAATTCAGTTTGTCTGGTAAGATATTCGTTTTTAATTATTCTTTTTAGAGTGAAATAGGGCTGATGAGTTTTCTGTTGTTGGAATTCTAAATTGCTTTTTGAAGATGTTCTGCATGTTTTAGGAATTTTTTTGAAGGAATTTATTTTGAGGTAGTTGTTTTTGGAGAAGTTGTTGAGATTATGTTTTGCATTTTTGAAAAGGAAGTTGGTTTTCATAAAAACAAGGTACGAAACAAAATTTTGTACCCTTCAGGTATTCATTTAGCAATTTTAATTAAATATTCATATTTCTTCGTCTAATTTTATTCCCTTTTGGTACTAATGAGTGCTAATTCTATTGGGTGTTTTTTTTTTAGAGTGATAAAACTTTCGACAGGGATAACTGTGATTTGACAGAAGGCAGAAGCCATGTTGTTTTGACATTTCTGTTCAGTAAGCATTGACAAATTATCATGGAAAGACTCACGCCGCAACAACGTTTACAAATTGTTGAAATTTATTTTCAAAGACGTCATGTTCTATTCGCCAAACTTATAGAGCACTTCGTGAAATTTGTGGTTTACAAATCGTCCATCAGAGCAGTTTACAATCGTCCATCAGAGCAATTCGTCGAACTATCGATAGATTTCGGACAACATTTTCTCTACTCGATGCAACAACAACAACATAAAGAACTGTGCGTACAAAAGAAAATATAGCTGCTGTAAGTCATAGTGCTAATGATGATCTAGATTTGTCCATTCGTCGACGTTCACAACAAGTTGAACTCAGTGCATCCACCACATGGAAAATTTTGCGTAAAAATCTTGGTCTACACCCATGTAAGAACCAACTGGTTCAAGAACTAAAGTCACTTGACCATAATAAGCCTAGTTTGTTAGCTGATTGGGTTCTAGAAAAGCTTGAAATTGATCCACTTTTTTATCGTAAAATTGTGTTCAGTGATGAAACTCATATCTGATTGAACGGCTATGTAAACAAGCAAAATTGCCTTCTATGGAGTGAAAACAATCCACAAGAAGTTCTGCAGGTTCCATTGCATCCTGAAAAATGCACTGTATGGTGTGCTTTATACGCTGGTGGCATTATCGGTCCATATTTCTATAAAAATGATGCTGGAGCTACTGTTACAGTTAATGGTGCTCGTTACAGATCGACGATCAATGATTATTTGTTTCAAAATTTGAATGGTATCGACCCAGAAGTGTTTTGGTTCCAACAAGAATGTGCTACATCTTATGATGCTACCGTAACAATTGAGTCATTGAAAGAAGATTTGGCGATAACATTATTTCGAGAAATGGTCCAATTAATTGGGCTCCAAGATCATGCGACGTAACTCCACTGGATTATTTTTTTTAGGGTTATGACAAGTCATTGGTTTATGTTGATAAACCATATTTTAAAGAAATGTATCTAAAATTTTCTTTTGCGTTGGGATATACCAGATTTGAAGCAATTTTATTATTTTTGCTCATCAACGACTTATCTATCAACGTAGAATCGTACTTAATATTAATAGCTATTTGTTTAATGATGTTGAGTTCAGGAATATAATTTTATCGTTACATGAGGATGTTAACTAATCTGTGGATCGTACAAATGAATGCTGATAATTTTTGGTTCATAGGATGATTTGATTTGTTGTGTATAATAGTATCAGTATATGTTGGCTTATTAAATATTGAAAATTTATGTGAAATATTCATTCTCGTAACTGTTGAATCAAGAAAATTAATAAAGTTATTATATTTGGCTTCCGTGAAAACTTTGATATTATTTTAATATTTCAGTATATAATCTTCAATATATTTTATATTGTAATCATATTTATCTGAATTTAAATTTATTTTTATTACTTCTATCCAATATCGACGCGCATTTTAATTTATTCTAAGTTGATTTGGTTTCATTACAGGTTTGACCTAAAATGTCGGAAGGAAAAGTCTTCCATACAGCAACCATTATATTATACAACGTCACCAAGAAGTACGCCTCAATCAATTCAACGAACAGAACCTTGCTGGAAGATGAAGATCGAAATAACTGGTGGGCTTTATCAGCACTCTTTCTTGCAGCCGGAACAGCTGCGGGAAATATTTTGGTATGTTTGGCTATCTGCTGGGAGAGGAGGTTGCAGAATGTCACCAATTACTTCTTGATGTCCCTAGCCATTACAGATTTGATGGTTGCAATATTGGTGATGCCTCTTGGAATTTTGACTCTAGTGCGAGGTGAGTTTGAAATGATTGCACTTGGAAATATTGTAATTTATAAAATAGGTAAAAAATAAAGGTTTTCCTTCTGGTGATATTTTACAGGTTTTGAGCACTCAGAAAAAATTCTTTGAATCTTTGACATATTGAGATCTCATGGACGTTTACAAGCTACATAATTTCATAGACTTTGTCAATATCATTATTGCTTCAGAAAGTACTCGGTAAAATTAGATTCAGCAAAAAATGATAAATGGGCGAAGAGAGAATCTCTTGAGTACCATATAAAAGAATATCTTGCCATTGGAAGCTAGGGCAAAAAGTCTTTGAGTTACATAGGGTGGAGAAATACCCTTTGAGCCCAGCTATTCATAATAACTTTAGAATTGCGGCTAGGAATGTAAAATAATGAACATGAGAAACGGAGATATAATATCAAATCTGGGAGCAATAAAAGCCCTAATTCGTAATAATATTCTAATTCTTTTTTAGAAAGGTTTATTCCATGAATGAAATATTCTATTAATATTATAGTACTGATACAATCTAAAACTAACACGCACAGTCTAAAAATACAATTTATGAATGTGATATTCAGCCCACTAACTAAATTTCAAGATACATCTTTTCGATCAGTTTTTTTTTTGAAAAATTAACGTCGCTGAAAAATGTGGCAACCTCGTAACACCGTCAAGTATCAAAAAACAAAATTTTGGTTATGAACATATATTTTTGAAATTAAATGGAAAAAATATATACTGTGTAGCCCACATAAAACAAGATATTTCCGTGAGTATAAATTCTTGTGGAAACGCGAGCCAGATCACATTTTATTTGCAAGTGGACATCTTCTTTGCAAGAATTTTAAATGCAATATATGCCTAAAAATACTGTTTGTGGTTTTTTTCACTGTGAAAAAGTCGTTGAAAATAATAGGTGGAGAGTATTAGTCGAGTTTCTTAACGAATTTGTATCAATAAGATGTTTAAATTGGCTGCTGTTTATTTCTAAACCTTTTGACATTTTCAACCGAGAGATCCTCCCAAATAAAAATTGACCTTTCTCAACGTTTTACGGAAAAGCTCACATAAACGGAAATATGAACTCTTGAAAACATTTTGGAATTGAATGAAACGTCTTTCTCCTAAAAAGTTTTCAAGAGATTTCTTAGACTAAATTTGTAGAGGTTTCGAAGAATTAATCTAGCTATATTATTTGTAATATTTCAAAAAAACCCTTGGAAGTAAATTTTAAATTTATACTGTTTGAACTGTTTTATGTGGGCCCTCTTATACAGGGTCCTGCAATAATGCTTACGCTTCCATAACTACCGAACCAGATATCTCAAAACTTTAGTTCGAAACCAGGCTCCTCCTACTTTCATTTCTACATCTCAGGATATTATTTTCTGATATACAGGTTCTTCCAAAAAAATTATTCAACAAATGAGTGAATTTTTAAATGGATCACCACGTATGTTTTCATATATTTTGAATAAAGACATTTTTCCAACGCTACAGATCATATTAGGAGAAAACTACAGACATAAATATTTTAGAAAACAAATTTTTCAATTTAGTACACATAAATAATTAAAAATCATCACACAGCACCGAAAAAAATGAAAGAATTCAAAAAAATATAAATTATTAATTGAAAATACGAAATAAACACTTGAAGGATACAAAATTTTGTTTCGATTCTAGTATCGGGTGTTCTTTTTAGAGTCATAGAACTCTTGATAGAGATAATTGTGATTTGACAGAAGGTAGAAGCCATGGTGTTTTGACATATCTGTTCAGAAAGCATAGGCAAATTATCATGGAAAGACTCACGAGGCAACAACTTTTACAAATTGTTGATATTTATTTTCAAAATCAGTGTTCTATTCGCCAAATTTATAGAGCACTTGAAATTTATGGTTAACATAATCGTCCATCAGATCAGCTTGTTCGTCGAACTATCAATAGATTTCGGGAAACATATTCTCTACTCGATGCAACAACAACACAGAAGAAAATATTGCTGCTGTGAATCATAGTGTTAATGATGATCCAGATTCGTCTATTCGTCGACGTTCACAACAAGTTGGACACTGTGCATCCACCACATGAAAAAATTTGCGTAATGTTCTTGGTCTTCACCCATACAAGATCCAACTGGTTCAAGAACTAAAGCCACTTGACCATAATAAGCGTCGTTTGTTTGCTGATGGGGCCCTAGAACAGCCTGAAGTTGATCCACTTTTTATCGTAAGATTTTGTTTAGTGATAAAGCTCATTTATGGTTGAACGGCTATGTAAATAAGCAAAATTGCTCTATATTGAGTGAAAACAATCCTCAAAAAGTTCTGCAGGTTCCATCGCATCCTGAAAAATGCACTGTATGGTGTGCTTTACACGCTGGAGGCATCATCGGCCGATATTTCTTTAAAAACGTTGGTGGAGCTAATGTAACAGTGAATGGTGCTCGTTACAGATCGATGATAAATGTTTATTTGTTTCAAAATTTGAATGGTATCAACCCTGAAATGTTTTGGTTCCAACAAGATGGTGCTACACGTCATGCTACTACCGTAACAATTGATTTATTGAAAGAAAGATTTGGCGATAAAATTATTTGAAGAAATGGTCCAATTAATTAGCCTTCGAGATCATGCAACATAACTCCACTGGATTATTTTCTTTGGGGTTATATCAGTCAAGTCATTGGTTTATGCTGATATATCAGAAACAATAGACGCTTTGGAAGCCGCCTCAACTCGTGTTATGGATGAAATAAGGCCTGAATTACTCGAAAGAGTGGTCCAAAATTGGTCTGATCGAATGCGGTTCCTCAGAGCTAGTCATGGTGAACATATGCCGAAAATTATTTTTAAAGCATAAATGTCATAAAATTATCTTTCAAATAAAAAAAAATTGGCTTCAATCTTAATTTAAATGTGTTTTATTTGAATTTCAGTTTCATCACTGTAAGAAAAACACCCGATATTATTAAAAACAAATCACTATCCAAAAATACAAGACATAACCTCAAGAACTTCTACAAAAAAAAACTTACCTTAAAAAAAATTCCTAAAACATAAAGCACATCTTCAAAAAGCAATTTAGAATTGCAACGAATGATAAATCTTCAGTCTCACTTCCTATTTAAAAAATAAAAATAATTAATAAAAGATATCCTACCTTAGTATTTTGAATCAATAATTTATATTTCTTGGAATTCTTTTATTCCTTTTGGTAATGTGTAATGAGTTTTTATTCTATATTTCCGCTAAATTAAATCTATGTTTTTCAAGACATTCATTCAATTTAATTCTGAAAAGTTTTCGAATCAAATTTTTTTGAAATTTTAATCTGTAGGATGTAAACATAATAAATCTGTATGATATTTATATATGATTATTTAGGAATGACGACTAGACAAATCTTACGGTTAAACAAATTTCTGATCATATTCGTGTAACGACTGCTTCCAGCTTTTAGCGAATTAGTGTTCTCTTAACTTTTTGCAGGTTTTTCTGAGAAATGTTCCAAAGTGTACTCAGTTAGGCCTGAATTACTGGAAAAAGTGGTCCAAAATTGGTCTGGTCGAATGCGGTTCCTCAGAGCTAGTCGTGGTAGACATATGCCGGAAATTATTCTCAAAACATAAATGTCATAAAATTATCTTTCAAAAAAAAAAAAAATTTGGCTTCAATCTCAATTTAAATATGTTTCATTTCAATTTAAAGTTCTATCACTCTAAAAATAAACCCGATAGTAGTTCATTAACTAACTGTAGGTAGTTTGCATCCATATTGTTGCCCAAAATTCTCTTATTACACTAACAAATAAGTTCCATGCTGTGAGTTCATGCCTGGTAAGCTTCTCTGTAAAACTAACGTTGTCCATAAATGTTCTGACTTGTGGTCCACTAAATGGCTTCCCTTAATTTGGCTTCACTTAACTTGGAAAAGACTTGTTCTTAGTTTTTGAATCTATTACCATCTTTATTAATAGCATAAAATAATAAGAAGAGGTTTTCACTTGATAGAAGGAATATTACAAAATTTGAATATCAAAACAGATTTAATCTGTTAGTCTCTTATGATTTTAATTTCAAAAAAGATATAAATTGTCAATTAAAATTAATAAATAAATATTTGAAGGAGACAAAATTTTGTTTCTGATCTTACAGTTGTGAAAACCAAATCCTTTTCAAAAATACCAAACATAATTTCAAGAATGTTTCAAAAAAATATAATTTATTTGAAATATTTAATATATTTAAATAGTTGAATGAGGTATTTCAAAAATCTCTCGAAACATGTATCAAATTCTCAAAAAACCATTAAAATTCCGCTAAGGCCTTTATCGGTCCTACTTCACATTCAAAAAATAAAAGTAATTAACAACATATTACTCACCTCATAGACCTCGTGGTATCCTTGCTTGAACACACTAACTTTAAAATCCAAGATATTCTATGTTCGCCACAAAAATCACACAAAGCCTGTAGGATATTATATGGTTTTCTTTAAACCACTTGATATTTATTTAATGAGATTTTTTTAAACCTGAATAATTATATATATAATAAAATAATAAGAAGAGGTTTTACTTGATAGATTAATTTAATTCTAAAAGTTTTTGAATAAAATTTTTTGAAATTAAAGTTATAGGAGACTAACAGATTAAAACTGTTTTGATATTCAAATTTTATTCATAGCCTTCACAAAGTTTTTCATCAGTCCAAGTTCAATGCAAAGAAGAGGCAGATGGACATTTTTGGGGCCTACAAGAGGTCTAAACTTAACATTTTGAGATCCCCATTGAAATACACTTCTTTCTGGTTAAATTTTTGTTATATAATGCTGATTTACTGCAGGACTGTCCCATAGACAAAGAACAGCAATATTTTGTAAATTCTTCCTGAAGTCCCACTAAAATTCCCATAACTCATAAGTCTCCACATGTCTGCCATTTATACATGTTGGAGTTAATTTTAACCAAAAGAGGACGCATATTTTTATAACTTTTTTTCATCATCACTGAATGAGGAAGTGGTATAGAGGGTTTTAAATTTTCATTATGCAATAACACAGCTTTTAAACTGTCTTTACAAGAATCTATAAATGAACACCAGTCAGAGTGGGGAATGCTCAATATCAAGTTCCTGCTTAAACAATCAATATCAGTGCACGCACGCAACGAATTTTTCATACTGTAGAATACAGAAAACGGAGCATTTCTATTTCTGAAATTCGTAATTTTCGTTTCGTTGCTTAATAAGTTCCATTCCTCAAGACGGAAACCATGAAGTTTTGACTGTTGCTTTTATAAGCCCAAATCAAGTACTTGATCATTTAACCCACTTTGAACAATTGAATGTGACTCACCGGAACTGGGACCTGGAGTAAAAGTAGGGTCTGTGCACTGTTCTCCGGAGCTGCCTGATGATGCAATGTGTCTAATATTTTCCAAAACAACATTTTGCGGATGTGAAGTGGCGATCGGCACTGGTAATTCTGCATTATGAGGAACAGGTCATATGTAGACAGCAAATTTGGATAGTGGATCTTGTGCTTTCCCTTTTTGGAATAACCTTCAGTCTTTGTCAAGCAAAAAAGCAATCGTCTAAATGATTAGTGAATTCTCGCTATACCATAAGGACTTCCCATTCTTCCCATTCATCCACTGCAACGATGGTACGCTAACACAGCATACATGGGGAGCCTACTTCTTGTCTTGAACTCCAATTGAAACACCTAAATATTGGAAAAAGACTTCTTTTTAACATTTTCAGAAAATGGTCAGTCTTGCGATTTCACAATAAATTCTCCACATATAACAAAAATTGTCAAGAGAGATTTTGCAACTGCGGCGCGTCTGTCTCGACACTTTCGTCCTCAAAACACTTAAAACTCACTTCGAAACTCAACAGAAGACTGATTTTTAATCTTAATTTTATGACTAATATTGTGAACAACACAGTTTAGATATCTGGTGTTTATTTAGAGTGATAGAACTTTGAATGGAAAAAAAACACATTTGAATTAAGATTGAAGCCATTTTTTTTTAATTGATAGATAATCTCATGACATTTATGTTTTAAAAATAATTTCCGACATATGTTCACTACGACTAGCTCTGAGGAACCGCATTCGACCAGACCAATTTTGGACCACTTTTTCGAGTAATTCAGGCCTTTTTTCATCAATAACACGAGTTATGTTGGCTTCCAAAGCGTCTATTCTTTCTGGTTTATCAGCATAAACCAATGACTCGACATAACCCCAAAGAAAATAATGCAGTGGAGTTATGTTGCATGATCTTGGAGGCCAATTAATTGGACCATTTCTTGAAATAATGTTATCAGCAAATCTTTTTTTCAATGAAACAATTGTTACGGTAGTAGCATAACGTGTAGCACCATCTTGTTAGAACCAAAACATTTCAGGGTTGATACCATTCAAATTTTGAAACAAAATATTCATTGATCATCGATCTTCAACGAGCACCATTCAGTGTAACATTAGCTCCAGCATCGTTTTTAAAGAAATATGGAACGATGATACCTCCAGCGTTTAAAAAAAATCCATACAGTGCATTTTTCACGATGCAATGGAACCTCCAGAACTTCTTGAGGATTGTTTTCACTCTATATACGGCAACTTTGCTTGTTTACATAGCCGTTCAACCAGAAATGAGCTTCATCACTAAACACAATTTTACGATAAAAAAGTGGATCAACTTCAAGCTGTTCTAGGGCCCAATCAGAAAACAAACGATGCTTATTATGGTCAAGTAGCTTTAGTTCTTGAACCAGTTGGATTTTGTATGGGTGTAGACCAAGATCTGTACGCAAAATTTTCCACATTTTGCACAGAGTCCAACTTGTTGTGAACACCGACGAATAGACAAATAAGGATTATCATCAACACTATGATCTACAGCAGCGATATTTTCTTCTGTACGTACAGTTCTTTGTCTTGTTGTTGTTGTTGCATCGAGTAAAAAAAAATTGTCCGAAATCTATCGACAGTTCGACGTATAAGCGGCTCTGATGGACGATTATGTAAACCATAATTTTCACAAAGTGCTCTATAAGTTTGGCGAATAGAACACTGATTTTGAAAATAAATTTCAACAATTTGTAAACATTGTTGCGGTGTGAGTCTTTCCATGATAATTTGTCAATGCTTACTGAACAGAAATGTCAAAACAACATGGCTTCTACCTTCTGTCAAATCACAGTTATCCCTATCGAAAGTTCTATCACTCTAGAAAAAACACCGGATACTTCTCCTGTTATAAAATGCATCCATTTCAACCGTCCCCTTATAAAATTGACTACTTGCTAATGTAAACTGGTCTTATTGAGCTATTGAAAAGTGGCACGTATTATGGCTTTAGGAATTTGTTTCCTATTATTAGAATGGTATTTACATCAAAAAATTATGATCTGCTTTGTGTTACAAAAATCTTGTGGATCAGTGCTATCAGTGAATATTGAAATGAAATGATTGCAACAATTGATACGATAAAAATAGTTAGCCCTATATTTCATCATGAAGTAAACGCTGAAACATGATTCATCAGATGAAAAAATGTGCGCCAATTTCGAATGAAACATTTCCATCAATGCTCGGCGGTTTTGCAAATGTCGCTTTTTCAGCCACAATGCCGTTTCCCCGTTTTGCGTATGACTATTTACACTTTATCGTGGAAAATCAACATTTCGTTCAGGGAGCAGCTGATTGTTTCGTGCTCTGGCTGAGCTACATCGTCTACTAATGCACCCTTCGTGTCGGATTGAAATACTGAAAAGCGGAATTTTTCAGCTCCTGTTCAATCAATTAGAAGCCAATGAAACGGGAAGCTCCTTTAAAGTGTGAAGAATGTAATCCCTTGAAGTCCCGAATCGTTTCGGGGAAGAAGCGACGAAGTCTCTCCCTTCTGAAATCTGCGAATCGGGAGAAATAGTTAGGGAAGAGGGGGTATTCTGAATGAGAGTGGTTATATGAGTTGCGGAACTTTTGTCGGATTAATTGAGTTTTGATTAATTGGGCTACACACAGACGCTATATTCGAACAAAAATTGAACTGAAAAAATCCTCTTGAAGTTTTGGTGCGACGTTATAAAAGCGCAATGGCGAACATGATATGAATTTGCAGTTTTTTTTCCATTTATTTTTTAAATGAACTAATCACTTTTTATAACTTCTTACAGAACAGTTATTACTGGTTGTCCTAGGAATCAACGTCAAGCTGGAACTGGGTGACAAGGCAAGTCGGACTGGTTATCAGAAAAATATTAAAAAAATCTATGAGACATGCTTTCAAAATGATAGGCATTCAAAAAATATATAAAATTCTACACCCTGTGAAGGTCTTTCTACTCCTGTTGCCACAAATCTTCATTTTTTCCTAAGATTTTTTTTTGTTATGTAACCCTGAATAATGCCTCTTTAAACTGTTATCAAAATTTCAGAATCAGCTGCTCCAGCTTGGGCGAAAAGAGATATTTCTTCCAAAAAAATCTTCAAAATATAAATTTTGCACAGTTTAAACTGACTGTACTGAAGAAAATATTTAATACGCGAGTTTGGCAAATGACGTCAAAATTTGATGCATTTAGTAAGAATTCTAAAATGGTATGACACTTGGTAAATTCTCGCTGAAATTGTAGACAAGTTTTTTGGGAAATAATCCCGTTTTTAACAAATTTATCTCCCTCAGTTAAAACTTATTATAATGTGTCAATGCAAGGTGCATTTGAAATAAAATTCAGTGAATTCCTTAAGTTTTTAATTAAATGAAGATTTACAAGGAAGTTCCACTCTACATTTACGGTAGCATGTGGTATCAACAAGATGGCTGCCCAGCGCACAATAAGAGAATTACTGTCACAATAAGAGAATTACTGTCACAATAAGAGAATTACTGTTACAATAAGAGAATTACTAAATCAAGAATACCCCGATAGGTGGATTTTTTTGGGAAAAATGTCTCTTTTTCATCCAAGCTAGAGCATCTGGTTTTGAATTTTTGATTACAGTTTATAGAAGCATTATTCATGGTTAAATAACAAAAAAAATGTTTTGAAAAGTGAAGATTTGTGGCAACAGGAGTAAAAACACCTTCACGTGGTGTAGAATTTTTAGAATTTTTTTAAAATGCTTATCCTTTTGAAAGCATGCCACATAGATTCTTTTATATTTTATGGTAACCATTACGACTTGTCTTGTCACCAAGTTCCGGCTTGACGTTGATTTCTGGGACACATTGTATGTACTGTAATTTAGTTTCATCATTTATAAACTTTTTTTTTGAAATAAACTTTATTATTATTATTTTTATTATTATTGACAAATGAACACATAAAGTGTCACGTTTTAGCCCGGCTACGACTATTTTTTATTAAACGCGAACAATGATTCAAAGAAAATAAAATGATATCAAATACTTCTGCTTCAATCTCAGTACAGGGTGCAAATAATAAACAACAAATTAATAAAGGGTTTTCCATATTGAATAGCCTCTGCTATCTGGGCAGCTGTCACTTTTAAAGCTGTCATCCATTGACATTTAACAAGTAAAAACTACGCCATTACTAAAAAAGGAACGATACACGTTTCAACAAGGCAATGAAATTATTAAAATTCAATACAAAAATGTTGAAAATTTTGCAGGAACAGTCCGCAAAACTCAAGTACTTTTGGGTGGTCGTGAAGTACCTTCATAGTATCCCTCCCATTAAAGCTAGCACAGATCTAATTCGGACGTATTTGCCCTTATGGACAGAGTACCTGCAATCGGGTAGAACTACGGCAGTTCTATGGGTGAGCGCCCTGCGTTGCAATACCCACCCCGTTTCAGTTGACATCGTAAATTCTACCTGTTAGGTTACTGGCATGTCACAGGCAGTGTCAGTACCCGTTGTGTTTCCTGACGCAACTCACTCGCCGAAGGCGCTTCTTATCCACCCATCAGAACGCAGCCCCATGCAACAAAATTTAATGCCTCAATTGATTCTGGTACCAGCAACGTTAATCCGGCCTGTACATCAGGACCCACAAAACCTTGTGATGTCTTTCAAATGATCCAGGCTTCAAGCACCAACGGTCTAGGCGTATCGTTGAGATCCACAAACCCCAGAAACGTCTCGCAATCGATCATGGTTCAGGACAAGGCCTCTCGAACCGTCCAGTCCCGCTTAACCCTAAAGCATTTCTCGAGATATCCTGAACATGAGTTTCTGCGAACAGATAGATGGAATACTCGTGTAGTCCAGCATGCGGACTTTCAACCACTGCCTCCTCGAGTCCAACACCCATTGGGTGGCCAGGTCATATGAAGACTTCCCGAGGGCCTCCACCACCCAGAGGTAACGCAGTACGCTATATAACGTATTCGGCCATTAGACAGAAAAAACCGGAGATTTACTGCAATAGGGTGGAGTACGTTAGTTTTAAGGGTGAAGCCCTGTCCCATTCCAGTTGACACGTGAATTCTACCAGGTTTTCATAGTGGCATGTGAGCATGGCTCTTCACCAAGTGACTACTCAGCAGTCTTCACAGTCCACCCCTAGAGGTAGAAAGTGTGATAAGGATTACGCAATATCATCGCGCGAGGCGAGAACCTCTCCGAAGAGATGAACCCACCAGCTTCCAGTTTGGGTCCCAGCTCGAAAGCCAGAACCGTCTGCCTGGTAGCAGCGAAGCCTCTACTGGCTCTGCAGGTCAGTAACCGAGTTGGCTTGTGACGCAACTCACCCGCCGGAAGGAATTCTTATCCAAGCACCCGAACGCAGTCCCATGAACTAAGATAATCTCAAGATTTATGACTTCTATTGATCCTAGTACGAGCACCGTCAGCACGGCCTGTACGTCATGACTCACCGAACCCATGCGAAGTCTTTTGATTGATCCTGGCGTCGAGCACTAACGGCTAAGTCATTTCGTCGAGATCCACAAACCCTAAAAAGTTAGACATTGATCCGGGACCAGGACAAGGCCGGTCGAATCGTCAAATCCTGCTAAACTCCGAGTCATTTCATGAGAATATGCCTAACATGGGGGTCTGCGAACAGATAAATGAAATACCTCCCTAGTCCAGCATGCGGACTTTCAACTACTGCCCCTTCGAGTCCAACACCAATGGGGTGGCCAGGTGGTACAAGTAACACCTGTGGGCAATCCAGCCCCCGGGAAAACGTAGTATGCTACATAACGCACTCGGCCATTACACAGAAAAATCTGGAGATTTACTGTGATAGGGTAAAGTACGCTAGTTTTAAGGGAGAAGCCCTGTGCTGCGACAGACTCCCTGTCATTGAGTTAACCAATGACAGGCAGCCCTCCATTTCACCAGAACGGCAAAACTAGTGCCCCATTTGGAGATCTTCCACCACACAGGTCCAGTGACTGGTGAAAATGGCACCACGGCTTAACCCTCCATTTCGCCGGGATGAAACTAGGGTCCTTAATTACTATGCCAAGCTTGAGCGGGATCTGTCAACTAGTGTGTTTGCAACAGCTGATTAAGTCAGTCGATGTCAGAGTGCGTGCTGATTTTTACTATGGGTGATTACGTTGAGCAAAGAATTTGTTTAAAGTTTTGTGTTGCAAATGAATTTTCGTGTGCCGATGCATTGAAAATGTTGCAAAAGGCCTTTGGTGATAATGCTCTATCGAAAACTCGTGCATATCAGTGGTACAGAGCCTTCAAGGACGGTCGTGAAGTGGTCGAAGATAACGTCGATAAAATTAAGGAAAGGGTGCTGGAAAACCGTCGTACCAGCTTGAGAGAGATAGCACATGATCTTAAGATATCCCACGAGTCCGCACGTACGATTTTGATTGATATTTTGAGCATAAGAAAGGTGGCCGCACGACTCGTACCGAAAGACCTGAATTTTCTTCAAAAACGTCATCGCGAACAGGTTGCTTCAGACATGCTGGATCGCTATAATTCCGATTCTACATTCATGGAACGCATTATAACTGGTGATGAGACCTGGGTCTACGAGTACGATATGCAAACAAGCCTACAATCATCGGAATGGGTGGCAAGAAATGAGCTGAAACCGAAAAAACCACGCCAAAGCCACTCGAGAATGAAGGTGATGCTCATTGTTTTCTTCGATATCCGTGGCGTGGTGCACTACGAATTCGTTCCAGAGGATCAGACGGTAAGCAAGGAGTATTACCTAGGCGTTATGAAACGTTTGCGTGAGCGTATCCGTAAGAAGCGGCTAAATTTGTGGGCGAATAACTCATGGATTTTGCATGACGATAACGCGCCTTCTCACCGAGCTACGATTGTGACTGACTTTCTCGCCAAAAACTCAACAAACGTGCTTCAGCAACCACCGTATTCGCCGGATTTGGCTCCCTGCGACTTTTTCCTCTTCCCAAAACTAAAATTGCCCCTTCGTGGCACCCGTTTTGAGTCGATTGAAGCCATAAAACAAAATTCGGCGCGAGAGCTAAAGTCCATCCCGGAAAGCGCCTATGAAAAATGTTTCGATAATTGGAAGTGCCGTTGGCATAGATGTATTGGAGCAAATGGAGCCTATTTTGAAGGCGACCCAATAAATTTTGACGATTAAATGTAACAATGTTGTTTTAATTGAAAATTCCCGGTACTTTCTTGACAGAGTAGTATAAGTGAATTAGATGAATATTTTGTTATAGTTTTCTAATTAAATAATTAAAAATATATACTAAATAATTACAATTGAGCTTTGTTTTTTCCGGATACTTTCTAGTTGTATTGTATGGGATAGTAATCAAATCAATTCAACTGCTGTACTGTAGGTACTGAAATATTGGGTTTTGTAGCAAAATTGCTTGCAGTAAGTCAGTCAGGGGTGAAATCAGTAGAACATAGATAGAAAATTTCAGGAATATCTACAATTTTTTCCGCTGTATGATTCCAAACGTTGGTATTTGGGATAATGATGAACCAGAAAGCTCATTCGATGATATACTCGTAGCACCTCACATTGTGTGTAAATAATATTTAAGCTCGAGTTCTTGTTCCCCCTGCTAAAAGTGCCACGAGGTACAAAAAGCTCGTTTCTGGATATTCCGGTTGTATATATTTTCAGATGTTAATTCACCTCCCTAATGTAGGTATACATTACCTTACTCTTCTTGGATTACTACCGTCGCGCAGAATTCATTAGTGGCTGTTTGCGTTGCCGGGCGTGTTGTTTGCAAGGAGATAACTATTGCCGATTATAACGATTATGTTTCGGCTGTCGATCGAATGTCTCAGAAGATATCTGATCAGAGTCCGACACCTTCATAATTCCCGTGTTGAGGCATCAGGAGCCGCAACAATATCACCAGTTATGACGGGAGATGCCGAAATTCAATCACTTCAATTCTGTTTGATCCCTCAGCTATAAACTCAAACAGGAGCAATTGACGTGATGACTAAACGGCCGTGAACTGATGCAGATCGATTCACAATGCCCTGATGAGATATTGAAAGCTTTGTGCGGCCCTTTTGTGGCCATTAATTTCCGCCTCTTGTAGCGGTGTTCTTTAAAAGACGATCAACGAAATGGAATCGGATGGACTTTTTGATTTATTATTTTCTTCGATGGCTTACCCTTTGAATGAGTTGTAAGAAGCATATTATGCACGACTACAAAAAGTAACGCTCGAGCCACAAAGCAGCGAGTGCGTATTTCTAAAAGTGCTTAATTGTCTTACAACTGGAGTTGTGTACTATACAGGGTGACAAGAAAAACTTCGGACAAATTTCACTGTGTTCTGGAACAAAAGTATTGTAGTGCAGCCAAATAATTTTTATTCTTTTGGATTATCTACACTTTCTTGTACTAATATGTGAATTTTCAGTTTGATATTACTTTATTTTGCAGAGTGTTAGAATGTAAAACAAATGTAGTGCAATTTTGGAGCTGTTCCGTCAAGGTAAGCGTCAGTGCGAAATTGTTCGTTGGCTTAATGTGCCTCGTGAGACCGTGTCTGATGCAGTTTGCCGTTTCAAGAAGTTTGGCCATGATGGTCGTCATCCAGGAAGTGGGAGAAAACGCACTGTGAATACGCCTAGCAATTATAACATCGTCAAGAAGCCAGTCAATCGAAATCCAAAGGTCTCCATGAGGAAAATAGTCCGTGAGACCAGTATCAATCGTGAATCCGTTCTTCAAATGTCCAAAAAGGAGCTCAACCTCAAGCCATACAAGCTCCAGAAAGTTCAACTCCTCACGGATGGAAACAATCGCGTACGACTCCAAAGATGCCGCCAACTCCTTCGTCTCACCGCCGGTCAGCAATGGGAGCGCATTCTCTTCACAGACAAGAAGCTTTTCACCATATACCAATCCAACAACCACCAAACGACAGAGTCTGGTCCGCAGAGGCTCCCGGTACGTCGACCATCGTCGGACATCGACAAAATCCGCCATCTCTCATGGTCTGGGGCGATATTTGCGCCAGCGGCAAAACACCTTGGTTTTCGTGGATCAAGGGGTCACAATCAATCAAGAAGTCTACCGCTGCGACATTCTCGAAGCCGTAATACTTCCGTGGGCCCAGCAGCACTTCGCCGATACGTATTGGACCTTTCAACAGGACTCCGCTTCGGCCCACAAAGCAAAAATGACGCAAGAATGGTGTAAGATCCATTTTCCGGGTTTCATCACATATGCAGAATGACCGCCCTACTCTCAGGATCTCAACCCAATAGACTACAGCGTGTGGTCGATTTTGGAACTCAAGGCGTGTGCTAAACATCATAAAAGTTCGGAGTCGCTGAAGCAATTCTTGAGCTGGGAATGGGATGGATTAACGCCCGAAGAGCTGCGGCCCATTGTCGAAAATTTCAAGAAGCGTCTGAAGCTATGTACCGCCGCCAAAGGAAGCCAATTCGAAACCGCTCAAATATATTATTACCAAATGTTTATGTTACTATTATTCGTTGTTGTTTTGTTTAATCGATTTGGTTCAATGAAATTTGGTTAAATGAAAAAAAGTTCGTCCGAGGTTTTTCTTGGCACCCTGTACTTTTTTTACGACCACACTCATTCCCATAAAAACCTTACGATTCTATTAAATGACGAAACGTTAAAATGTTATCCATTAAGTGACAAAACGTCAAAATGTTATCGACTTCGCGACTTGCTATTCGTTTCCTTAGCAATTACTGCGTATTATACGCCGTGCGATTTACTTTACAGATGATACCGTATTGGTAGTTGATCGTGCTCTCTGTTTACGGTAAAGTTTAATCGTACAGTTTTATGTTACACAGGGCTTAAATGGACAGTTACATAGTTGGCGACTTGTACAAATTTCTCCATTTTCTGTAGGAGGAGTAGAAAAAAATTATTATGATTTCGGACAATTTGCCTGAATTATGTTGGTATACAATGTTCCTTAATGTGGACTAAATAATATTTGAATAATGTTATTCTGATTTTCACAAATTTTTATTGTTATGTTTACAACAATCGTTTTGCTATCATAGCACCATCATCAGGCAGGTTTACATTTTGACTAACTAAGCTTGTTTCCGAAATCCGTTGCTATTTATATTACAGTAAGTACAATAAATTTTTATTGAGCACTAAAACTCAAAAAAGGGTCTCTGCAAATTCGAGCTTATCGGAATACGATATTTTTTGTTGCTTCCCAGGTACAGGCAGACTTTAAAAAAAATTCTTTTTATTCATCAATGAAATACATCCTCCAATAACATTCACTATGGAAACCGAACATTAAAATTCTATTAATTTTCTTGATTTAACTGTTACTCGAATGAACGATTCACATGATTTTTCAATATTTCAAAAACCAATCTATACGGATTCTATTATACAAAATAAATCAAACCATCCTTTAAATCAAAAATTATCAGCATTCAAATGTATGATCCATAGATTAGTTAATATTCCCATGAATCGAGAAAATTATATTTCAGAACTTAACATAATTAAACAAATAGCTGTTTATAATGACTATGATCCTAAGTTGATAGACAAATTGTTGATGAATAAAAATGATAAAATAGCTCTAAATATGGTGTATCCTAATATTAGAGAAAATTTTAAATATATTTCCTTAAAATACACTAAAGGTATTTTTGAGAAAATTGCTACATACCTCAAAAATAAATATAATTTAAGAACTTCATTTGAAACCAATTCAAACTTGAGTAAATTTATTAAAAATAATAAAGAATGTACACATAAAGATGATAAATCGGTGAGGCGGTGATTCCCCTAAAGTTTACATAGGACAGACTGGAAGAACTTTCCGACATAGAATTTGTGAACATTTGAAGAGTTTCCTCAATAATAAAAATAATTCTACATATTCGAATCATTTGTTAGAAACAGGACATACTTTTATTATACATAATTTTGAAATTCTACATATAGAAAGTGAAAGTTATGCCTTAAATCTGTAAGAATCCCTAGAGAACTTACCTTAACAATAACTTTATTATTTTCAATGAATATAGTGTAAAAAAATAATAATAATTAGAGAAATAATAATAATAGAAGTATAAATAAGTTTGTGCGTTTTTTAGCCGAAAAGTGAAGCTTCATTGAGAAAAAGATTTATATCCGGTTTTCTTTTAGAGTGATAGAACTTTCGAAAGGGATAACTGTGATTTGACAGAAGGAAGAAGCCATATTGGTTTGACATTTCTGTTCAGTAAGCATTAACAAATTATCATGGAGAGACTCACGCCGCAACAACGTTTACAAATTGTTAAAATTTATTTTCAAAATCAGTGTTCTATTCGCCAAACTTATAGAGCACTTCGTGAAATTTATGGTTTACATAATCGTTCTTCAATGCAGCTTATTCGTCGAACTATCGATAGATTTCGGACAACTTTTTCTCCACTCGACGCAACAACAAGACAAAAAACTGTACGTACAAAAGAAAATATTCCTGCTGTAAGTCATAGTGTTAATGATGATCCAGATTTGTCTATTCGTCGACGTTCACAACAAGTTGGACTCTGTGCATCCACCACATGGAAAATTTCGCGTAAAGACCTTGGTCTACAACCAAACAAGATCCAACTGGTTCAAGAACTAAAGCCACTTGACCATAATAAGCGTCGTTTGTTTGCTGATTGGGCCCTAGAACAGCTAGAGGTTGATCCACTTTTTTAACGTAAAATTGTGTTTAGTGATGAAGCTCATTTCTGATTGAACGGCTATATAAACAAGTAAAATTGCCGTATACGGAGTGAAAGCCATCCTGAAGAAGTCCTGCAGGTTCCATTGCATCCTGAAAAATGCACTGTAGTGTGTGCTTTACACGCTGGAGGCATTATCGGTCCATATTTTTTGAAAACGATGCTGAAGCTAATAACATAGTGGAGGGTGCTCGTTACAGATCGATGATCAATGATTATTTGTTTCAAAATTTGAATGGTATCGACCCAGACGTGTTTTGGTTCCAGAAAGATGGTGCCACACCTCATGCTGCTACCGTCACAATTGATTTATTGAAAGAAAGATTTGGCGATAACATTATTTCGAGAAAGGGTCCAATTAATTGGCCTCCAAGATCATGCGACATAACTCCACTGGATTATTTTCTTTGGGGCTATGTCAAGTCATTGGTTTATGCTGATAAACCAGAAACAATAGACGCTTTGGAAGCCAACATAACCCGTGTTATTGATGAAAAAAGGCCTGAATTACTCGAAAAAGTGATCCAAAATTGGTCTGGTCGAATGCGGTTCTTCAGAGCTAGTCGTGGTGGACATATGCCGGAAATTATTTTTAAGACATAAATATCATAAAATTATCTTTCAAATTAAAAAACAAATTGGCTTCAGTCCTAATTTAAATGTGTTTTATTTCAATTTGAAGTTCTATCACTTTAAAAAAAACACCCGATACAATCAAAGTTCAAAAAATTTTCCGTCGCTAGCCATTATTTTTTTTTATGGCAATTGGGGCATTCTATCGCGAAAAAAATTTGACTTTTTGGCCGCTGTCCATGCATAGATTTTTTCAACTCTCTCGCTTTGTCTGTTCTGAAGTGTATCGAAAAGTACAGACATTTGGGCAAAACGATGATAGCAAGCCGTCCCCTAGAAAAAACGCACACAAAGGAAAACTCCCGTCTTTGTCCCGTTTCGTTATGATTGGAAGCTTCTCGAAATATATGGATTTCTAAATTTCCAATAATAATAACCTCATTTTACGACGGAATGGAATAATAAGACCTGGCTTGATTGAAATCAAACATATTGGCTTTGGAACTTAACGTATCGTTCGCCAGGCCCATTATGAAAGCTCGGAGTTTATTTTAGTTTTCGGAAAACTGGTCATTGTGGAAAGTTAATAAATCTGGAACATGTGGGAGATTTCTATTTGACTGAATAAATAATGATTATAAAATTCGTGAATTGAAAGGGGATATTGATAGATTAATCTTAAGATTTTAGTAGTTTGATTGGAATAGTGTGAATTGCGAAAGAAAAAATAATCTGAGAAACATGAAAAATATTAATTAGTGATTGATGAATCACAGATGAGACTTTCTATAGATTATGCCGCAGGTATAATTATCATTGATCATATAGATAGCGAGTTTATTGAGATACTGGATGGTTGTTTATGTCGTGGATTTTCTGAATACAGTGTGGTCCAACGAAAGACCAATTGTTCTTGTCCTCTAATGTACACATATTCGGACTCCTGTGCCGCCTTTGATCGAAAGCTTCTTAATGTCCAAAGCACTCCCGCAAAGTGACAAAAAACAACAAGGGACTAACCTTTTTCCACATGCAGAACTACATACAGTGGGGTCCAACGAAAAATTAACACCTCGATTTTTCAGTTAAAAAATGAACATGCGGAAAATCGCTCGGAACTGTCAATTTCTGATTCGAGGGGAAACAATTCTTCCGCTCTTCGCATCCCTGTTACTGCAACCCCCTGACGGGGGTGAGTACAACCCCTTGATTTTGATAGGGATGAAATTTCCCTTCAAAATTTCCATCGATAACGAAATGACAGGTAAAATAGAGGAAGAGTACTTAATTTTGTGAATAGTTTATTAAATGTTGGAAATCGGCACCATTCACGTCCATGCAATAATATAAGTTTTGCTGAAAACGTTACTCAAGATTTCTGGTGTAATTTGAGGGCATTCATTAATGCTCCGAGGACGCAAATCATCCAGTGACTTAGACTGGGTATCGTAAATCTTGGATTTCAGGTCATCCCACAGAAAAAAAGTCAAGTGGAGCCAGATCAGATGACCTGGGTGGTCACTAATTATGTCCCCTTCTTCCAATCCATGTGTGAGGAAAATTTTCATCTAAGAACTGACTCATCGGTTGAACGAAATGAGGTGGTGAGCCATTTTGTTGGAAAATGATCGTTTGATGGTCTTCTACATTCTCCAATACTTGCACGAGGGCTGGATAAATAGAGTTCTCCAAACGAATAAATAGTGAGATTACCGGGTATAAAAAATGGCCGATTATGTGATTTCCATAAATACCCTCCCAAACATTTCATTTTTAGGGACGCTGTGTATGCACCTCATGAAATAATCTTGGATTTTCATCTGACCAATACCGAAATTTATGCCGGTTTACAATGTCGTAAAGGTAAAATGAACACTCGTCCGAAAAACAGATATCGAACATTTAGTTTTGATTACCGTTAATCATTTCACTGGCCACTTCACAGAACTGTGTCGCAGTCGGCGATCGGGATTAACCTCATTCAGTTCCTGAACCAATCGTGTCTTATAAGGATGGAATTTATATTATGAGTAGTTATTTCTATTCATTTCCATCTTTTCTTCTACGGAATACACCATTTTAATTCTACTACAAATTTACAGTCGCTTTGACACACTTGTAACGTTCTTAAAAATTCAATAGACTAAGGTGAATCCAAAACATGGTCCGTCTACTTTTTCGGACAAGAAATTAATACTTTTTTGAACAAAAAATTAACAACCTAATTACTAAATACCCTTGAAATGTGTCCGATACGAATAATATTCTCGAGATAAATTTCACATTGCCTCTTTCACTATTTTCGCTGTTATTTCATTATCGATGGATTTGAAGCGAAACTATTCGCCTATTCGCCCTATTCAAAATCAAGGGGTTTTGTTCAACCCCCGTTAGGGGGTTGAAGTTACGGCGATGAAAAAAGCGGAAAAGTTGTTCCCACTCGAATCAGAAATTGACAGATTTTCCACATTTTCATTTTAGAGTCAGAAAATCGAGGAGTTAAGTTTTCGTTGAACTACCCTGTATTTTAAATGAAGTCTCGCTATTATTATCAACTAAATTTATTTCATTATTAGATTGTAATTCCATAGTAAATTTGAGTTTTGTATGTTTGTATGTTCCACCAAAGCAAACCGATATATTCACTGAAGATCAAGGAAAATAAAAAATATATATTATATATAGATATATTGACTGAACTTCCTCTGTTTACACTGAATGTTTGTTGAATAAGTTGAGTCAATACTCTAAATTTTGTTTGGCTTCTTTTATTTTTTTTTTGATACTATGTATTGAGTGTTAATTCTATATGTCATCTTAAATTGAAACAATGTTTCTAAGGCATTTATGTAATTTGATTTTAAAATGTTTTAGAGAAAAATTTTCATGAAATTGGTAGAAAGGTTAGCAGAATTGAACTGTTTGATATTTAAGATATTATATTATATGTATACAAGTTGTATGATCTACGATGCTTTTAAATAGGATAAATTTGTAATAAGATATATAAACTGAAGGAATACGAGGGACGTTCAATGTATTCTCGATATCGGAGTGATTTGCTGAAAATGTGAGTAATCTAATTATCTCATTGACATTATCTAAGGGTAATAATAATTTTCATAGATAATTGTCAGTAATTATTTAGTTAGAAGTGAGAAACTTTGAAACTTTTGATGAACGTTGTAATTAAAACTGAATCTGATGAAGTGAAACTGGTACCAAAATTTAGGTACAAATTCAGGCTAATTCTCGAGATTAATTTCAGACCAGGAAATATTCTAATTTTCATGGAATTATTTTTTAAGAATTTTTACAGATTCGATTAAGCTTTGGAAATTCAATTTTCCGGGAAGCTATGAAAGGAAATGGCACACAAAACTTCATTGAGTATAAAAATCATGTGAGTCGAAGCAGCGTCTGTCTTTCTAAAATACTCCTACAAATAATTTATTTCCGATAACTTGAAAAAATGATGATATTGAAGAAATTGGTGTCAAAAAATACATTTCTCTGATGATAAACAGATTCAACATTGAAATAAAATATAAGCCACGAGTATGAGCCAAGAAAATCAGGACCGGAAGGAGCAATGTCTGGACTGTACAGAGGGTGTGGTAGGAATTCCCATTTCAGAGTTTCAACGGGCGACGCAACATGAGTCATGCTGAAAAATAACTTTTTCGTGTCTATCAGCGTGTTACGGT
Source organism: Megalocaria dilatata (assembly GCA_034642435.1). NCBI lineage: Eukaryota > Metazoa > Arthropoda > Insecta > Coleoptera > Coccinellidae > Megalocaria > Megalocaria dilatata. The sequence goes on from CM067855.1 coordinate 37,444,397, forward strand.
TCGCAATGCTCGGCTCAAATGCATTCTAATTGTCGTCCATAGACCTTCCGCTTGATTATTTCGTTCGATTGTATCAGCTCATAATACACCACACCCAGGTGGCCCCATCAAAGATACAGCCCCGTTATCCACCGTACAAAAATGGTCAAGTGAAATTCAAAAGAGGCAGGGAAAGCATTGAAGACGACCTTTGCTCGGGCAGGCCCGTTAGCGGCACCACTGAAGAAAATGTGAAAAAAGTAGAAAAGCTGAAGATGTCAGAATAAAAATGAAGATGTAAGCAGAGATGACAAACCTATCCATGGGTACCATACATGCTATCCTTCAAGACCATCTTAACCTTTCAAATGGTAGTGCAAGACTGGTACCGAGAGTGCTCACCGCACCTCAGGATCAATTGAGAGATGAGTGCTGTAAGGAGTTTTTAGAGATCTGTGGAAAAGACCCATCGACTATTTTCAACCGGCTGGTTACTGCGGATGAGACGTGGGTTCATCACATGACCCTTAGAGAAAACAAGAGTCCATGCAGTAAATTGAAAATAATTCAGAGCCTCCAAAGAAGTTCAAAGTCATCCCATTCGCTGGAAAAAAATGGCTATGGTCTTTTGGGATTCTCAAGGTATTTCATTGATAGAATACACTAAAAAGAGTAAAAGCATCATAGCAGCATCATACGTAACCACTTTGCACCATTTAAGAGAAGCAATTGGAGGAAAAAGGCAGGAGATGAAAGAAAACTCAGAAAATTTTGGAAAAAGTTTTCTTTCATGCCTATACCGAGAATACATTGAACGCCCCTCGTACGTATGTATGATGAATTTGAAACGTTTCATTTGATTACTCAAATACTAAGCATCAAATGTCAACCCCCAATTTGTTGATCCTAATGCGAAAAATCCTTAACCATTACATCTTCCGCTGAATATTCGCACCATCCATCATAAATCGAGTGACGTCTAGCGATGGGAATCAATTAATTCTGTGACTTTTTTCATTTTCATATTCGTCCCCAATTTCGTTGATCGCATATTTCAAACAACTGACCCAAAAATGAAAGTATCTAAATCATTAACCTGAAAAGCAATTTTGCAGGTTGATACGGCACGCGGGTGAAAAATTGATGATATCACGACAGGGTTCTCATTCCGGTTTGCTTCCTCAAATGAGTTATATCGTCGACCCAAATATCTCGGCACCCTCGGCTTGGAAAAACACTCGAGCCTGACGTGTGAGGATGGAAGCTGAGATTTGATATTTTGGTTGCACGAGTATGTTGTGCATTTAGGATGGGATGGGCATCTTTCTGAGGAAGTTGGTGTTATAACATTGGAAGTAAGAGGTTCCAGAATGATATGCACTTAAAAAATGCTCCCCTGTCTAGTATAACCCGGATAGAATATATAAGATTGTTCGAAAAGCAATTTCGACAAAGGATTTAATTGTATTTTTTTGAACCCAACTTCACACTTAAGCCGCATAATCATTATATGTTTTGAAAGCTAATATAGCAATGCTTGTGTGTGAAAAATTTCAATTAATTTTACGCAGTCCTTTTTGGTTGGTACCCTTTCAAATACCGATAGCAATAAGCAGCATTTTCATCAAATTCTCCTTTTTTACTGTAGAAAAGATAAAAATGCTGTTCAAGACAGAAAGAAATTAACCGATATATATATATATATATATATATATATATATATATATATATATATATATATATATATATATATATGGAGAAGATGTGTTGACAGTACGCCAGTTCCAGAACTGGTTTGCAACATTTCGATCTGGCAATTTTGATGTCGAAGATGCACCACGTCCTAGAAGACCGGTTGAAACTGATAAAGACACAATAAAGGCATTAGTTGATACAAACCACCCGTGAGATCAGTGAGAGGCTAAATTTATGGAATTCAACTGTTTATTATCACTTGAAAGGCTTGGATTTAACATCGAAGCTCGATATATGGGTTCTCCATGTTCTCAGGGAGAGAAATTTATGCCGTCGCGTTGACGTTTGAGATTCGGTTCTCAAACGTTACGAAAATGATCCATTGTTGAAGTGCATCGTTACTGAGGCCGAAGAATGGGTTGTATATAACGATGTCAAATGCAAGAGATCATGGCAAAAAAAAGAACCGGCTCAAAGCCTTTCAAAAGCCAATATCCATCAAAAAATGGCGATGCTCTCTGTTTGGTGATATTTTAAAGGAATCGTTCTTTTGAGCTTTTACCGGATAAAACAACAATTAATACGGAAGTCTATTTTCTTTTTTTCTAACTTCAACAGAAAAGGCCAGAATTACAGAAAAGGTGTAGTGTTCCACCAAGATAATGCGAGATCTCATAAAAGTTGGGGTCGATGGGTCGATTTCGCAGATGGAATTTCGATCCATCACTAAATGATATTTAAATAAGGTTATTCTCATTTTCACAAATTTTTTATTAAAATTTGAATATTAAAACAAATTGATTTATGTTTATCTTCTGCAATTTTAATTTCAAAAAAATTTTATTCAAAGAACTTTTAGAATTGAATTAATGTCTAAAACAAGCACCGCTTACATTTAATAGACGTATATAATCAAAACTGTAAGCGGTGCTTGTTTTAGACATTAATTTAATTCTAAAAGTTTTTTGAATACAAATTTTTCTGAAATTAAAATTGTAGCAGATAAACATATATCAATTTGTTTTAATATTCAAATTTTGTTATATTTCTTCTATCAAGTAAAAAGCCTTTCTATTTTAAATTTTTTATTGTTATGTTTACAACAATCGTTTCGCTATCACAGTAGCATCAACAGGCAGGTTTACATTTTGAATAACTGAGCTTGTTTCCGAAATCCGTTGCTATTTATATTACTGTAAGTACAATAAATTTTTATTGAGCACTAAAACTCAAAAAAGGATCTCTGCAAATTCCAGCTTATCTGAAGGTATTTAACAGAGGTGAGTTATTTAAATCTATTTGTTCGTTAAGTAATATTCCAATTTTATTGTGTTTATTTATCTCTAGGGATTCTAACAGATTTAAGGCATAACTTTTACTTTATATATGTAGAATTTCAAAATAATCGTTTAAAGTATGTCCTGTTTGTAAGAAATGGTTAGAATATGTAGAATTACTCTTATTATTGAGGTAACTCTTCGAATGTTCAGAAATTCTATGTCGGAAAATTCTTCCAGTCTGTCCCATGTAACTTATAAACGCCCGATTTATCATCTTCATGTGTACAGTCTTTATTATTTTTAATAAATTTACTCAAGTTTGAATTGGTTTAAATAAAGTTCTTAAATTATATTTAGTTTTGAGGTATGTAGCAATTTTCTCAGAAATACCTTTAGTGTATTTTGAGGAAATGTATTTGAAATTTTCTCTTATATTAGGATACACCATATTTAACGCTATTCTATTATTTTTATTCATCAACAATTTGTCATACTTTCAACCATAATTTTGAAATTCTACATATAGAAAGTAAAAGTTATGCCTTGAATCTGTTAGAATCCATAGAGATAAATAAATACAATAAAATTGGAATATTACTTAAGGAACAAATAGATTTAAATAACCCACCTCTGTTAAATATATTCAGATAAGCTGGAATTTGCAGCGACCCTTTTTTGGGTTTTAGTGCTCAATAAATTTTATTGCATTTAATGTAATATAAATAGCAACGGATTTCGGAAACAAGCTTAGTTTTTCAAAATGTAAACCTGTCTGATGATGCTAACATGATAGCGAAACGATTGTTGTAAACATAACAATAAAAAAATTGTGAAAATCAGAATAACCTTATTCAAATATTATTTAATATGTATTTTCACCAAGTAAGGAGTGATTCAATTCAATATTCGATCCATCATGTTTTAATTTAATCGGTGCGGCACCCAACATCGAACTTCTTGAATCCAGTTTTGCGCAAATGATTTAAAACTGTTTTATGACGGATCTTTAGCTGCTGGGAGATGCTACGACTATTAACATTTCGGTCAACTTCTATTATTTTTGTGATTTATCGACATTTTGGACAACAGACATGCCTGTGCGAGGTGCATCTTTAACATAAAAATTACCTGAATGGAATCGACGAAACCTATCAATAAATACGAGTATTTTCAATAGTTATTTTTATTCGCAAACCCTTTTATAATCTCCGAATACAATATCTTAATATTCCGGTCAATATAAACGTTACAATGTTAGGTTACAACCAGAGAGTATATTCATAGAACACAACAATATGGATAACCTGGGAACACTGTTGTCACCGAATATATTTTATAGATTAACATAAACTCTTATTCTTAACATTAAAATATTATTATTCCAACAAAACCTAAATTGCACGTAATGAAGTGATATAGTATCGGGACCATCACCATCCACAATTTCAACCACCTGGCAGAAAAACTGTGAAATGTACCGAATTTTCTCTTTCTTGACTTACATGTTTCCCTGTAACTAACAACTGAATGGATCAAACAAAAAAGAGCAAAACGAGTTTTTAAGTGCAAAATTTAATCTTGAAAACGAGCATAAATCTGAAAATGATTGATACTTTACAAGAAATCGATCACCACAGCCATCTGCAAAAAAATAATGGATTTCGTTTTCCCCAATCCATTTTCTTAAGAATAGAAACAAGTGTTTACATTGAACTGTTTCACCGTTTCTATTTGAGATTTAATCATAATTTGAAAAATTGTGAAATTCTTATGCTTGTTTGTTCATATCACCCACGACTTTTGGAGATCATTAAAATGATATTGTTTTCTATTCGTCAATGTCAATGTTCTACCTTTCAAATAAACTTATAACCTTGAAAAAGATTTTATTCATTTTTTTTACAGCTCATCAAAAATGTAAATTTCAGAAGGTTTCAGAAGTAGGATCTCTAATGGTCTTCATTAAATGGGAATTAATTCTTTAGCAGGTAATTAAAAATAATTCAGCTAAGATGTTGGTGAACAAGAAAGAAAGGAACCCCAACTTTTCCGAATTGGGGATTCATCAAATTGAATGTGTAATATATGGAACAGATGCTTACAACATAGGATGTTTATTTTGAAAAACCAGGAATAAACCAGCAGAACTGGTATATGACTGTATAGAAAATAATAATTTTTTCAATGAGAAAGATATCACTTTACTATATAATGTTAATAAGGGTAAATCGATGGATTCTTTGGAGACTCTTTCTATCATAAGAGCCATTGAGAAAAAGGGAATTTAACAAATTTCCGAATACTCTTTGGGTACACCTCTATGTTATTTCCATGCGGCATAAAAATACACAGATGTCCAAAGTGTAATAAAAGAACCATTTCAATTTTGAGTTGAGTTCCTTTTTGTACTCCTTTGAAGATGGTCAAAAGACCTAAAGAAGTGTCAGGATTCTGAATAAACTGTGAAACAAAAAAACTGTGTGAATTTTTTTCAATAAAATTGTTTTATTGTTTCACCTAGAGCCAACCGCATGTTCCATTCATTTAATGGATAATCAACATAAATGTGCGGCAGTTAACCAAGAAGGAATCAAAAGAAAATATGAATAAATTATCGGCCACGATCATCCGAGATAGTCTGTTTCGATTGATAAATAACAAATTCCATTCCTAAAAAATGGTCCACATAGAATTTTAAAAGGTCTTCTTCATTTCCTTTCTGAAAAAGATAGAGGCACTTTTGAAATTTTTACCTATTTTTTCATCAGTCGTGAATTATTTCGATGGTAAGTAAAAACAACCAATCAAAATATATTTACATACCTACATTCAACAAATAACCCGTTTTTAAACAAATGGAAATGTGTCGATAATTCTTTCCTCTATAAAAAGAAACAGTGTTTCTCAGAAATAATCAAAATCATCTTAATATAACGATTGACCATCTGTGAAGTGAAACTATTTAACACATTTAAATAACAGCTCTACTGTGTTGACATTTTCTAACACTTGATTTTAGTTCTTACTATAATTTTCTGAACCTGCAGAAATAATCTGCATCTTTTTCAAATTTCACATTTTTCTGAAAGTGAAATAATACTTCGAAACTGCAGTCACAAAATGTGTTGAAATCCTAATTTAAATTTATTTATTTATTTTATTCTTAGCAGTTAGTCCTTCTGTTATAACAGAGGCCGTTAAATTGCATTTCAATCTTTTAAATCAATGGTAAACCACAGAATTATTTATTTGAGTTAACATTATTCACTTACCAGAAGCTTTCTGAATTGTTAAAAGGTGAGAAAATATTTTTGTTGATTGATGTTATATATTATTGAATGTGAATATAATTGAATACCGACGAAGCAAAGTCTCTCTTAAAACTAATTTTTTAGTAATGTTTTTACATATCTTGAGATTTTATAAAAAGTAACTTAGTTAGATATCCAATAATATTGATATCGAATAATATTGAATATTCTGAGTAAGATAGTTTTATGATGAAATTCTTGAGATTATTAAACATTTTTTTAAGATATCTGTTTTCATATGATTGATGAGCAGAAACAAAATTTCGTCTACTCAAAATATTTAATTTATAGGATGTTCGTTAACGATTTTTGTTTATTAGATTTTGTTATATAATTTGGATGTCTTATAATGAATGTTTATTTTATATGTCGTTTGATATAAGTGGAACTTATATGACATTAATTCAATTTAATTCCTGAAGTTATAATTAATAAATATGATTTTTTGAAATTAAATATGTAGAAGGCTAATATTGAAATATTCAAATAATGAAATCCTAATTATCTGATAGTAAAACATTGGAATTTCTGAAACCCTATGTTAACCGTTATATCAAAAAATAATTTAGACATTTAGAATTATATTTTCCAATATATAGATTAGATTTGATTTTCATGTTATGAACTACTCATTCCACTCGAAATATACACATATAACTTCTAATTTTGATCTACTACTCTAAATAAATATGACAAAATTGTTAAAATAAGTATATAGTACAGGCGTACAAATATTCAGGACCCAGGACGAATTCAGCCATAAGTAACTAACCCTTCTCATAAGAAATTATTATCGATAATTAGGAATTATTCAGAAACTTCTAATTTAATTTCTTATATATAACTCTTCAAATTACTGGTCGTAAAGCATTATGGAAGAAATAATATTTTACAACGTATAATTGAAATTTCATTTCTGGATCTGGACTTATATTTCAGTTTATTACTTCTCAAATAATAATCCTTCGGTATCAAGTAAAAAGGAAAGAATTTTAAACCTCTTCGAATATTTCACCATTTGAATTTAGAGTAAATATTTGAAACAATTCTACTATTTCCTGAATTTCCTGCAAAATAAAACAATAATACTGTTCCTCAACCAATGTTGTTCAATGTTGTTACGGAATAATTCATTCTATTGAATTTGTAGAATGCGAAATACCAATTAATTTAATCAGATTATCTCGATCCACTTAACCAATTCACTCTAAATTATACCGACCGAACTGAAATTGAATGAATTGAGGTGATCAAGAGAATATCAACATTTCCAATCCGTTTAACTCTCAAGAATAAATATGATGAAATTGAATGAAATCAGACTGAGTTCATCCAGATTTCTGTATCTGGAGAATTTTCAGTCGAATTTGGTCGAACTGCAGAAGATAAAATGGTGGATAAATTTGATTCTCTGAAACAGCATCGTAACATCCGAATGTTCAAGTAAGGACTCAAAAGTACTGAATAGCTCATTTCAATAAATTTTGGATATCTGGAGAAACTTATAATAGTTAATCAAGTTGAAAAAAATTCGAGAAAAGCACTGAAATTAAATCCGGAGCTTTTACGCTTGTTCATATAACCTATGATATTCAAGAAATTCTGTATTAGCCTTCTTTTCGTTATTTTAGACATTCTCAACTCTGTTCTGCTCAAAATTTTTTTACGAACATGCGTATTTAAACGCATTAAAACATTATCTAGCTTTGAAATATCAAATTTCAGATCGATTGGATCTGTAGTTTAGAAAATATGAGGAAAAATAAGAAACATTATTTTACGGTTGTCACTGATATGACATGCAATCGAAGACTCCATTGAACGAGCTTTTCAAAGTTTTATGACTTTCTTCATGAATTTTTTAATATCGAATCAACAACGCTGATAGTCAATTGATTAGAAAAAATAAATATGTAATGGCGATAAATATAAGTGGTTGTAAATATCAAAGTGCTATTTTTTATTATTCCCCAATTTGGTATTGTTAAAATTAACGAGGTTTAATACTCAGTCATTATTTCAGAGTAACAAGCAAGTCGAGTGAAAATCTGAATACTGAAATTTAGTATACTCTGAAATTTGTCTCCAATTAATTCCCAATAGTTACGTAGTTCAGATAGATGCAGGTGGAATGACCTTGGATTATCCAGGAATGAAATACTCCTCAAGACTGGATCTTTTAAGTGTCAGTTTTTATTGATTATCTGCAAAGCAACATACAGACAACAAGGTAATTCACAGAACAATGTTTGACTATATATGGCAACTTTTCTAAATAACCAACAATGGAGAGATTTCTTGGAAATTTATAAATCTTTGCAAGAATTATGAAAGATTCGTTCTGAAATGATATTATTATATACCTTAACATCAAATTCAAAATTTTTCAAAATTCTATTGATCACGACAGGTTTCAACTATCAAATCATCTTCGCGTGCCACACACGGTCCCAATTTACAGTTACTATGAATCTTTAATCTTCTTTAGCATATATTTTATCGTCGATTTGTTTGGGGTTGACATAAGATTATAATAGTCCTATACAAGTTTTTTCAACTTCGGTTGTAACTTTCTTCGAGGTTTAAACACATCAAAAAGACTGTTTTAAATTCTATGTGGAGCATTTTTAGTGATAGAATTAGTTATTTCTGAATATTCAATCGAAGCCTTTGATGATGGTTTCCGTATGATCACGGTCAGTGTTTTTTTTTCTTATTCTTTATTGGTTAATTGCCACTAATATGTGTTGATCATTTTATAGAGTGAAACAGCGTTTCTAAGACATTTTATTCAATTTAATTTCAAAAAATTCCTGAGCTATTTCTTGGATTGAATTTGCAGATGTTCCTGAAGATTAATCCAGCTATTATTTGTAATATTTCAAAAAAACCCTTCCTGGTATCTTCCAATTCATGTTTGTATTCCATTATTATTATTATGATTTGTTTTTCAAACATACGCGTGGTAGTTTTCAGATATTGAGTCTATGATCGAATCTTCAAATTTGAGGTCCTATGTATAGGAAAATACAAGGATTCTTTATTTCTAGTATCGTGGGAATGAAAGCTAGAGAGTTTTACAAAAAAACCCTCATTTTCCTTCACATACTCAAGGCAACTCAACATGAATATAGAGGCAACAGTAAGAATCCCATTTTCCAAGAAAACAGATCTGCAAGAGAATCGTGGGGCGCAGTCGTATATCAAGCGAATTATTCGTTTCTGAATTATGAAAACTCTGTTCATGTCAGAGGAATTACCCCATAGTTTGATTTTGTACGCTAAGTAACTGAAAACCAAACTATAATAAGAGATATTAAAGGAAGTAAATTCTTAATCCTACTCAAAGCATAGTAGGAGCTATTGAGTTTTTTACAGACATAATCAATATGTGAGTCCCACTTAAGTCGTCGATCGATATGGATTCCTAGGAACTTCGTACTTCGTTTACATGGAATAATCGTATCCAAAAGCCGAATAATCAATGTATTCTCATCGTCGTCTGACAAGGAAAAGTGAAAGCACACCGTTTTATCGATGTTTCATATGATCCTATTTAAATAGCACAATTTCTTAAAGCTCCGCACAAGCAGTTTACACAACCTCTGTAACTCCTCCAAACTCTCTGCAGTGATCCCTTTATCATCAGCAAATAAGACAAATCTGAGTGAGTTGGCTGATAGATGTTTGCAATTTACCAATTTGACGAATAATTCCTCAGATTGGCGGGAAGGTTAATGAATAACAAAAAAAGGAGTGGCCTCAGAGCAGAGCCCTGGGGCACACCTAACTTAAGGTTTCTTTCACTGGAAAAAAAGCCGTTAACTTCAACGGTCGCTACCCTACCTTCGAGATAACTCCGGATCCAGTTCAAGAATACTCCCCTGAATCCCAAATTACATAGCTTGTCCATAATGAACTGATACTCCCAGTAGATCTAGTGGAACCTGTTTCACTCCTTACACCATATAGTTTTATTTCTCTTATTTGAGTAATCTAGTTGATTCTTGTGATGATTTAATGTAATTTAATGAATACCTGTTTTGAGGTGAAGCCAAAATAATAGTTTTAACAAGGTTAAGAGAAGCTTATTTCTCGATCTAACAAATTTTCTGAGTTTTCTTTCATGCCTATCGTATTATTGGTTATGATCAAGTTCCAAATATTAACGGCAGAAACATTTTAATACCTTCAAGTTCAGCTTCCCAACCATGATTAAATTTCATTAGGTGCATCATTTGAGAGGGTATTGAACCACGATGTTGTCCTCCAGAAAATTTTCAATTATAGCATAGAGCCCTTCAGTACAGATTGATCGTCCAGCTGACTATTCTAATTCTGGAATAATCATTTAAAGTTCTGATTCATGAAGCCTAAACACACCCAATTAGCTAAACCGACCCAGTCTGGAGAATTAATCACAAGAATTATGTTCCGGCTAATTATTATTACGATTCGTGGTGAGTACAGACGCTAATAGCGCTCGAGCATGCAACTATTTTGCGGATAAACAAAAATAAACCTACACGAGCGGAGAAATTATGACGTTGCTCTAAATGTTCTTTCATCTTAAACAATCGGTGAAGCTTAGCCAGATCGTGCTAATCATTCCTTGTTGTAAAATTTATTAACGTTATACAAGGTGTCCAGAAAGAGTATCGGGTATTTGTTACTTCGTAAAAACAAAAACTAATTGAAATTAAAACAATTTTTTTTGGTAGTTATTACAATATAAAGTGGAAAATTTTTTGGAAAAGATAATGTTATCTAAATGGTGACCGTTACGCTGAAAGCACTCTTCTAATTGGGAACGAAGATTGGCGATCACTCGCTGACTCATAACTCTAGATATTGCTGTCATTTCTGACCTGATATTTTGCTTCAATTGCAGTAGGTACGTCGAATTCTTCTCTTACTTTTAAGGTACCTCCATGCAAAATAGTAAGTGACAGAAACCACTTAGAGATCTCAGAAGCTACTCATTTGAGTAGGTTCAAAACTTCTTATATCTAAAGGTCAAATTTACGGAACCCAAGGACAAATTTCGAACTAACAAATATTTAAAACTTCTTTTTCAGTTTGAACCCCTCTCAAGTCTAATTTCCAATAGTTAATGTGCTTTCAAACAGCATTTCAGATTAACTAAAATGGATATCCTCATTTTCGAAATACCGGAAGTACCACTAAAGCATTTTTAAGATTGCCATACATCACTAGAAATAAAAAACCAAAATAAACTAAGAGGATATTTAACAATATATTATTATACAGGGTTTCCAAAAAGAGTATCGGGTATATGTTACTTCGATCAAATAAATATTACTTGAAATAAAAAAAGTACATTATTAATTATTACAATATAACTTGGAAAATTATTTGGTAAAGATGATAAATACCTAAATGGTGACCGTTACGCTGCTGGCACTCTTCTGATCGGGAACGTAGATTGGCGATCACACGCTGACACATAGCTTTCGATATTGCTGCCTTTTCTGACCTGATATTTTTCTTCAATGGCGTCAGGTTGGTCGGATTATTCTCATAGACCTTACTTTCAAGGTATCTCCATGCAGAATAGTCAAGTGGACTAAGCTCGGTGCTTATGGGGGGCTAGTTGATGTTCCCCTACGCGAAATGATCTTATTAAACAATAATTCGGTAACAGCTTCCACTGCTTAATTTGATGTGTGGCAACTGACCTCATCTTATTGAAACCTCGCTCTTGAGTTGAAACCTTGAAATTACTGTAGCTCTGGACCCAAAAATTTTCGCACCATATCGTAATAACGGTCACTATTCACATGGAGTCGTCGGCCTCGTCGATCTTCATGAAAATAACGACCGATTATGTCTCTAGCAGACATAGTGGCCCAAACAACGATCTTTGGGCTGTGCAGGGGTTGTTCATGTTTTCATCTCGGATTTTCCTCTGCCCAGTACCGACAATTCTGTTTATTGACATAAACATTCAAATGAAAGTTTGCTTCGTCACTGAACAGTGTGTTATCAAAATTGTTGAACCACCGTAACATTTTGTTGGCAAAATTCAATCGATTAGCATATCCTGTATCCTTCAATTCTTGAACCAATTGAATTTTATAGGCTTTTGCATGCAAATATTTTTTTAAAATCAATTGCAAGAATGATTTTTTGATGTTTAATGATTGACCTCACTTTCGGATGGATAAAGACGGATTTTGACGAACGGACGCCTTTACTTCTCGAATCGTTTCTTTGTCGCGGACTGAATGAGGGCGGCCAGAGTGTTGAATTTTTAGCGTCGCACCTGTATTCTCAAACATCGGGATTCATTTCCTAATGTTATCGTCACTTGGTGAATGACATGTACGATACAAACTTTGAGAAGCCACTATCGTACTGCTATCCTGACTAAAACTCCACAACTTCAGTTCTTCACCGTCGGGAAATCGCTCTGCACGAAGATATTTTCTCATATTTGGGATTAAGTAGTAATCATTGGGGTCCAAGTCTGGACTGTACGGAGGATGAGTAATTTTTTCGAAGCCACTTTCTTCAGTGGTACCGCTAACGGGCCCGCCGGAGCGAGGATCGTCTTTAATGCTTACTCTGCCTCTTTTCAATTCACTTGACTACTTTTGAACAGTGGATAACGACGGGGCTCAGTCTTGGTGCTGTTCACCAAGACCATCTCCTCATGAATGGTTTTTTGACTTTTTCCCTGCTTAATGAGAAACGTTATAACGGTGCGATTCTTGATTTTATTCATCATTGTGAGGCCAGCCATTTTGGTCGCTTTCATTGAAGATACCTAGAAAACTAATGATGGTAAATTAGTGAAATCTTATATTGATACCCTCAGATAGCGTCATTAGTAAATAATATAATTAGATTTCTCACATTATCAGCAAATCACCCCGATTCCGAGAATACATTGAACGCCCCTCGTTCATTTGTTTCCAGGCAACTATGTCGAATTATTTTCGCTGATTTGCTTGGCTTATACTGGATTTAAATGTTGAATCTTTTCAATATAGATTCAAGTAACTTCTTGATACTAAATTCTTCACTTGATTATATTCTTTTAGATTATGGGAAATTAATTCTTTGTTGAGGTATTTTGAAAAAATACCGACTTGGTCTCGACTCTGGTGAATTTCATACTAAAAGACGTTTTGTGTGCCAGTTTCTTTTACAGCTTTCCGGAAATTCGATTTTCTAAAGCTTACCAGAATTTGTCAAAATTCTTGAAAATTATGATTTTGCTATTTAATGCAAATTCTGATATTTTCTGATCCTAAAGTACTCTAGAAAATAAACCTGAATTTTTATCTAAACTTGGTACTGGTTTCAATTGATTCGGTTCAGTTTCAATCACAATATTTCTCAAAAGTCATTTAAGTGTCAGAAGTTTTCAAAGTTTTTAATTTCTCATGCTTCTAACTTTATAATTACTAAGCATTACCTACGAAAATGATCACATTTCTTTAGCTTATGTCTTGTTACATATTAATTCATACCAAGAGCATCTAAGATTATACAAGTTGTACAGCATGTCCAAAAAGCGTATCAAGTATTTGATTAGGCGCTGCATTAGAAACTGAGCGACGGAGAGGGCTGAAGAGAGAATCGTGGTGTCCTCCATTCTATGGAGTTTTAGTCACGATGGGGCAGTACCTGGTAACGCATCGTGGTTTTTGTGTATGAGCGTATTATCGCAACGGTGATTCAAAAGTGGCTTCTCAACGTATGTATCGTGCGGAATTCCGTACGCGCCATGCACCAAGTGACCATAACATCAGAAAATAGATCGGGATGTTCGAGAATACAGGTGAGACGGTAAAAATTCAACACTGTGGCCGCCCCCTTTCAGTCCGCGACGAAGAAACGATTCGAGGAGTGGAGGCGTCAGTTCTTCAAAATCCGTCTTTATCCATCCGAAAGCGAGGCCAATCATTAAACATCAAAAAATCGTGCTTGCATTCGATTTTAAGGAAAGACTTGCTTGCATTTGAAAGCCTATAAAATTCAATTGGTTCAAGAATTGAAGGATACAGATTACGCTAATCGATTGAATTTTGCCAACAAAATGTTACGGCGGTTCAACAATTTTGATAACATACTCTTCAGTGATGAAGCAAACTTTCATCTGAATGGTCATGTCAACAAACAAAATTTTTGGTACAGGACAGAGGAAAATCCGAGATGAAAGCATGAACAACCCCTGCATAGCCGAAAGGTCGTTGTTGGGGCCGCTATGTCTGCTGTAGGCATAATCTGTCCTTATTTTCATGAAGATCGACGAGGCTGACCACTCAATGTGAATAGTACTAGTAATAGTAATAGTGCTATATGCTGCGATACTTTTTGGGTCCAGGATTACAGAAATTTCAAGGTTTCAACTCAAGAACGTGGTTTCAATAAGACGGGGCCACTTGCTATCGGGTGTATTTTTTAGAGTGATAGAACAAATTGAAATAAAACACATTTAAATTAAGACTGAAGCCAATTTGTTTTTTTATTTGAAAGATAATTTTATGACATTTATGTTTTGAAAATAACTCCCGGCATATATCCACCACGACTGGCTCTGAGGCACCACATTCGACCAGACCAATTTTGGACCACTTTTTCCGGTAATTCAAACCTTATTTCATCAATAACATGAGTACTGTTGGCTTCAAAAGCATCTATTGTTTCTGGTTTATCAGCATAAACCAATGACTTTACATAACCCCAAAGAGAATAATCCAATGGAGTTATGTTGCATAATCTTGGATGCCAATTAATTGGACCATTTCTCGAAATAATGTTATCGCCAAATCTTTCTTTCACTATATCAATTTTTACGGTAGCAGCATGAGGTGTAGTACCATCTTGTTGGAACCAAAACATTTCTGGGTCGATACCATTCAAATTTTGAAACAAATGATCCTTGATCATCGATCTGTAACGAGCACCATTCACTGTAACATTAGCTCCAGCATCGTTTTTAAAGAAATATGGACCGATGATGCCTCCAGCGTGTAAAGAAAACCATACATGCATTTTTCACGATGCAATGGAACCTCCAGAACTTCTTGAGGATTGTTTTCACTCTATATACGGCAATTTTGGTTGTTTACATAGCCGTTCAACCAGAAATGAGCTTCATCACTAAACACAATTTTACGACAAAAAAGTGGATCAACTTCAAGCTGTTCTAGGGCCCAATCAGAAAACAAACGATGCTTATTATGGTCGAGTGGCCTTAATTCTTGAACCAGTTGGATCTTGTATTGGTGTAGACCAAGATCTTCACGCAAAATTTTCCATGTGGTGGATGCATCGATTCCAACTTTTTGTCAACGTCGAAGAATAGAAAAATCTGGATCATCATTATTACTATGACTTACAGCAGCGATATTTTCTTTGGTACGTACAGTTCTTTGTCTTGTTGTTGTTGTTGCATCGAGTAGAGAAAATGTTGTCCGAAATCTATCGATAGTTTGACGAATAAGCTGCTCTGATGGACGATTATGTAAACCATAAATTTCACAAAGTGCTCTATAAGTTTGGCGAATATAACACTGATTTTGAAAATAAATTTCCACAAATTGACTCACAAATTGCCTGAGGACATTTCATCTCTATTGAAGTTTCCATGTAAATTTCTAACAGATTGAATAAAAGATTCACCACTAGGTTTTGTTCAACAGTAAATCGATCATTTCATTAATGTCAAATATTGAACTTACTTTCTGTCAAAACACGAATGACAGAAGGTTGGGACTACTTTAAAATATAAACTCTAGATGATTTATGTTAAAACTTATTGCCACCGTACTGTAATTCTTTAAACAATAACCGTAAAAAGTGACGTACTTTCTGTAGGTTTTTTAATATTATATGAATATTGTTTCCATATAACCATAAATCTGGTTATATTCCTTGCTGCATCACTGTAAAACCACATTATCAATTTGAATTCTACTGACGGGGAAATATAATATTGAAAAATTGCCTGCTTTAGCAACGGCTAAAATATGTCGCCCTAACAAAGCCTCCGGATATCTCTTTAATGAGCAAGTATTAATTACCCCACTCGCGGAGCCTACGCGTCATACTGATTAATAAGTTTCGAACTAGAAACTCATTTTCATGAAAAAATAATGACCCCATCAGGGAAGCCTTAGTTTCACCGGCATGTATGAGCGAGACTGAATCTGAACGTTCTAAACAGTCTTTAATAATGCACCATTCTTGGGAAATTTTATGAAGCTCTTAGATCAATATTTCTTCAATTAGTGAATTAATAATCTGAAATCTGGTGAATGAGGGCGTGAAAATGTACTTGGCAGAATAGAATGGAATTGAAATCAGGAGAATTCAAGGGGTTATTTCATTTCCATTAAGTTCTACATAGTTAAAGACTTTCATAGTGAAAAGAAAAAGGAAAAAAGGGTGATTTTTAGTGACAGATAATTTCGGTTTGGCAATACAGCTATTTGTGGCACACGATTTGACAGCTCTCGGTTATTTTGAGCTAAGTTTATCTTAGAATTCAACATGAATAGACTCAGAAAAAACGGGTCACCAAGATTTCACAATGTCTTTTCCAATAGACTTACGTGTTCTAATTGATTCAATAATATTTTGTCCAACATCTATCTTTCATTGAGAAATCAACTAAATATGCGCAAAATGTGGACATCTGGGCTATAAAACTTGATAAAAGAAAACATCTTCGAATAATTCTTCACGATAAATTGATCGTTTATCAGTTGCGTTGGAAAGTTTGGTTTCCAATCTCTGAAAGAAACAATTTCATAAAATGAGTTTACCAATTGAAGATTGGCACTTATTGAAAATGGGCACTCATTGAAAATAGAGTAGTGGCACTTATTGAAAATGGGTTGAGCCATGAAGCTGTTGCTACAAGAATTAATGTTAACCTATCTGCAGTCCAAAGAATATTAACAAGGCATCAGAAAGCAGGCAGGCTGAGCAGAGGACCCGGATCTGGAAGAAGATGGTGCACATCATTGAGGGATAACATATTCATGGTTTCCACATGTCTTCGAAATCGTCATCTTACTGCTCTTGAAGATCGAAATCGATTGATTGAGGTACGTCAGGTAAAAGCAAGTGAACGGACCATGAGACGACGTCTCTCAGAATCGAATTTATAACCATACAGACTTGCGACAGGTTCAGAACTTCTTAGAGAGCGTCGAATTGCGCGTCCTCAACTTGCACGAGATCACATAAACTGATTAGAAACTCAGTAGGCACATGTATTTTTCTCTGGTGAATCCAGATTCAGCATTCGAGATGCATTTATAGACGTCTAGGAGAAAGATACGTCGATACCTGTATATACATTCTGTCAAGAAAGTACCGGGAATTATCGATTTAAATCTGGCGGAGCAATGAGGCAGGTAAAAATTTTTTTTCCTAGGTTGGTACCACTGTCCTTAATTACTATGCCAAGCTTGCGCGGGATCTGTCAACTAGTGTGTTTGCAACAGCTGATTAAGTCAGTCGATGTCAGAGTGCGTGCCGATTTTTACTATGGGTGATTACGTTGAGCAAAGAATTTGTTTACAGTTTTGTGTTGCAAATGAATTTTTGTATGCCGATGCATTGAAAATGTTGCAAAAGGCCTTTGGTGATAATGCTCTATCGAAAACTCGTGCATATCAGTGGTACAGAGCCTTCAAGGACGGTCGTGAAGTGGTCGCCCATCGACGGCTTCGATCGAAGATAACGTCGATAAAATTAAGGAAAGGGTACTGGAAAACCGTCGTACCAGCTTGAGAGAGATAGCACATGATCTTAAGATATCCCACGAGCCCGCACGTACGATTTTGATTAATATTTTGGGCATGAGAAAGGTGGCCGCACGACTCGTACCGAAAGACCTGAATTTTCTTCAAAAACGTCATCGCGAACAGGTTGCTTCAGACATGCTGGATCGCTGTAATTCCGATTCTACATTCATGGAACGCATTATAACTGGTGATGAGACCTGGGTCTACGAGTACGATATGCAAACAAGCCAGCAATCATCGGAATGGGTGGCAAAAAATGAGCCGAAACCGAAAAAACCACGCCAAAGCCGCTCGAAAATGAAGGTGATGCTCATTATTTTCTTCGATATCCGTGGCGTGGTGCACTACGAATTCGTTCCAGAGGGTCAGACGGTAAACCTAGGAGTATTACCTAGGCGTTATGAAACGTTTGCGTGAGCGTATCCGTAAGAAGCGGCCAAATTTGTGGGCGAACAACTCATGGATTTTGCATGACGATAACGCGCCTTCTCACCGAGCTACGATTGTGACTGACTTTCTCGCCAAAAACTCAACAAACGTGCTTCAGCAACCACCGTATTCGCCGGATTTGGCTCCCTGCGACTTTTTCCTGTTCCCAAAACTAAAATTGCCCCTTCGTGGCACCCGTTTTGAGTCGATTGAAGCCATAAAACAAAATTCGGCGCGAGAGCTAAAGTCCATCCCGGAAAGCGCCTATAAAAAATGTTTCGATAATTGAAAGTGCCGTTGGCATAGATGTATTGGAGCAAATGGAGCCTATTTTGAAGGCGACCCAATAAATTTTGACGATTAAATGTAAAAATGTTGTTTTAATTGAAAATTCCCGGTACTTTCTTGACAGAGTAGTAGGAGTGAGTTTTGGTCTGGGAAGGTGTGTCTTCAGAGGGCCGCACACAGTTAGTTTTTTAAATGGATCTTCAACAGCAGTACGGTACATAGAGGAAATTCTTATGGACCATGTTGTACCTCATATACCATTTCTGGAAGAGCAAGGAATTTTTATGCATGACAATGCACGCCAATATACTGTTCGGATAGTCACAATGTACTTGAATGAGGTTGCAATTTCAAGGTTCAACTGGCCAGCACGAAGTCGTGACTTGAATTGCATCGAACATGTATGGGACCAACTGGGACGAGTCAGAACTTTGGTTCCATCGCCCAATAATTTACAAGAGATACGTGAAGCCCTTCGTGGAAGAATATTCCACAAGAGGATATGTGAAGGCTCATCACAAGCATGCAAAGACGTTTGAAAGTTGTAATCAGAGCTAGGGGAGATCGTACCTCACACTGATACTAAAATTTTCACATTTGCGATACTTTTTTCAATTTCGAAGTTTTTGATTTTTTCAAAAAAAGCTCATTATTTTTATACAAGTTTAATAAAAAGTTTCATTTTTTTCTCTTACCATTTCAGAAATTTCATGATTTTCGCAAAAATTTTAAATAAGAAAGGTATTTGAACAGTAATGATCAAGTGATCCGTTTTTTCTGCTTGCCAGGGATTAAAAATAAAGGGTTTTTTGAAATATTGAATTGTATCAGTCCTTACTTGGTGAAAATCCATATTAAATAATTTGAAATAAGGTTATTCTGATTTTCACAAATTTTTATTGTTAAACTCACAACAATTGTTTCGCTATCACAGTAGCATCATCAGGTAAGATCACATTTTGAATAACTAAGGTTGTTTCCGAAATCCGTGGCTATTTATTGGAAACAACCTTAGTTATTCAAAATGTGATCTTACCTGATGATGCTACTGTGATAGCGAAACAATTGTTGTGAGTTTAACAATAAAAATTTGTGAAAATCAGAATAACCTTATTTCAAATTGTTTTTTGAAATATTTCAGACAAGAACTCGATCAATTCTTCGAAACCTCTACAAATTTAATCTGACAAATCTCTTGAAAATTTGCTATGCCATGCATTTATATGCGGTCGTTGGTAATTATTGCCCAGTGTGGACGACCATTGTCGTCGATTAAGGTAAAATTGTCGCCAATGCCGCCACCAAAAAAGTTGTTGACTTCATGAAATGTTCATTATACGGTTCTCACCACACCAACATTCGCCTATCAGACTGATACAGTCGAAATTTGAACTCATCCGTGAATAGGCAGGATCTCTATTCATGCACGTTCAAGTTCTCATGTTCAAGACCCCGACTATATCTTACAACCTAGTTCTCCCTTCTCAACCACGGCTGCTCGGCGGATCTTTTTGTTCTCAAATGTAAACTGTATAACTTATTTCGGATTGTTGGACCAGAAACTATCCTATTGGTAGCTTGCCCGAATGAGATATCAATTCAGGATGCTGTAAAGAATCGTACAGATAACTCTATTAGCCGATTTTGTGCAACGGTTGTAGCTCTTGCTCTTTCACCCCGAATAACTATACCTTGCGAAACCCAGAGAAGTTAGCATTTAACCAACACACTAATTGTTCAAGTTGGACGGCTTCTAAACGCATTTAATAGCACTTTATCGCACAAAGGAACCACAAAAAAAGATCGCACACCTACCAGAAATGAGTGCTTTGTAACATTTCTGTATTTCAGCCATTCAGTTGTGTGTGTGCCTAATACGCAAACATACATCTCCCCACATGGTATGTACAGAAATCCTGAGAATTCGATTCAAGTGCAAAAACTCAGATCTCTGGAATATTCACTTCAATTTGTGGGCAGTGTATATTACCTGATTATTGAATTGTATTTTTCTTAACACTAAGTGTCAAACACATATCTAACATTATTATTATAAATTAATATTAATAATTTTTCGAAAGGTTACAGAATTATTTTCCATGAAAGTTTGACTGAATGTGAACTGTATTTTTCATCTTTAGATTCAACGCCATTGTATTCGGTCCTAAGTTGATAGAAATTCATTTTCAACTAGTAATAAATACAATTCAGTTATATAATAAAAGTACCGATGAATCTCAGAATTTTCCAAAGAACTCAATAGAATCAAAACAATTTGAATGTGAGTAAATACTTGGTAGAAGTAAAATTTAAATGACTTTAAATTCACATTCAAATTGATTTTCAAATTATGAAATAAATTCATATAGTCTAAATATATTCCTCAATTATTTATTATTTCTGAAATTCTGGTTATTTTTTCTCATCATGAAGTGAGGTGATCAAGTTTTGCTATGTTTTCCTGTGTTCCGACTACAAATAGTTATAGGTTATACGTAACAACACGTTGATCATTTCTGTTTTAGTTTGAATATTTTAAAGCTTACTTCGAGTTTATTCATTTCAGGTTTCATCTTATTTGGTGAGTTAAATTTGGATCTTGTTATATATTTGGATCTGAATTCAATACATTTCTGAAGAGGTCTAGAGACCTCTTTGATCCTTTATTTTGAGAATTTTAGATATTTTTCGAATAGTGGATTTTCTTGTATTTGTATGTAAATATACTTATATAGTTTTTATTGATACATTTGTATTAATACGTTTCATGTCGAGATGTAAAAAGGTTGTTTTCCGAGACATTGAAATATTTTATATTGATTATATATAAGGATATCAATTTAATAGTTTTTGTATATAGTTTCAATATATATTGTAGAAGTTAGAATATATCATTCTGAATTTAAAGCCAACTTTTAAAGACCAAATGATGAACAATAAACAGAAAAAGATAGCATTAACTCACTTTTATTCTACAACAAAAAACTCGATTCTGAAACAATTCATACAAATTTCATATATAAAAAGAATAATTATTATCATTACTATTATCCTGATACTCCTAGATCTTCTTTGAAGATCCCTCAGAAGCTTTTTCAGCTTGTGCGAGTAGGAGTTCAGTTGTGTTCTGGGTAGGCTTTGTTACTGTGATCTTGCGCCACTTTAGGTCACAGCACTGTTAATTTTCCACCCAACACTGAAATAGTAGCCGACTAGAAAATTTTTTTTCCATCTGAACAGAATTCGAACCCGCACCTTCAGGTCACGAGCCCTATACTCTACCACTGAGCTGTTCGCGCTCTAATATCCGAAGACATTGCCAATTATTTTAAGAAAAATTTCAATTGCCATTAATAACATAGACCAATTCTTTGAAACTAATAAAGATAAATCGAGTAAAGATAATAAATCAGGAGTCTATAAGACAATTTTGGTTGTTCAACAACAAAATTAAATATCATACTGTCATTAGCAACAATACAAGATCCTCACTCCAAAATGATCACACCAGACAGACTCACATTTTTCACGACAGGTTCAGCAATCTAAGTAGTATCAACTTTACTGAGGGAGAGATGAAAGCTTTGAATTTAGGACACAAGTTTGCACCAATACCTAGGTCGCTGAATATCCATGAAATGGAAATAGATGTCGAATTACAAATATAAAAATATCCAGACTTGCTGAGGAAACAATTCGAACTCTCAAACTTTTCAAGAATAGAAAGGTGGAAGTATGTAACCGTGAGCAACTGGATATCAACAAACAACTTCAGAGTACAATTAAAAGGTTTCGAGAAAAAATCCAGGAAAACAATTTGATCGTCACAAAGGCAGATAAGAATGCAAGTCTGGAAGCTCAATTTTTTCAGTGAAAACAACATTTTGAAATACTTTTCAAAATGTTGTTAGTTTTACTAAACTAACCCCCTCTTGAAATTCACTACTAAAGTAAACAACACCCTTAAGATCACTTTACCAACATTACAAAGATTTAATGAATCTTTATACAGTATCAAAGAAAAAATCCACAAATTCCAGTGATGTACAGCTTGATTAAACTACACAAACCTGAAAAGGATATAAGACCCACCACATCTGCCATCAACTCACCAGTCCATAAGATTTCCAAATTCTTAAACAACCTAATGAATAAGAAATTAAAATTTAAATCAGAATTTTCAGTAAAAAATTCACTTGAACTCATAAATGATATACTTTCTGTCAAATTACACCCCCAGATGAGATATCACTTAATATCTTTTGACATTATCAAATTATATACGAACATACCAATAGTGGACACTCATGCGATACTCAATGATTTTTTGAATGAAAACGGTGAATTGCATAATGAATTTGAATTGGAAACAACAGATTTAGACAATATTATGATGCTAGCCAAACTAATTACCGAACAAAATTTCTTTATTTTCGATTACATAATATACACAATGCAAGAAGATGTACCCATGGGCTCTCCATTCAGTGGACTGATGACTGACATTTATGTCAATTATATTGAACGGCAAATAATGCAACTACCGTTTGGAAATATATATAAGACTTCGGAGGAGATACGTAGATGACATATTTTGTATATGGGCTGGAACTGAGGATGAACTCACAACATTTTTCATAGCTTGAATACAAATTTCAAAATTCATTTCACTCTGGAAAAATCCATCAATAATTCCATAAATTTTTTGGATCTGAAGATTGAACTCGAAGATAATAATAATTTTTCATTCGACGTCTACAGAAATCCAACTCAAACAGACACAATCATCCCCTTTCATTCTTATCATTCCGCTCCAATCAAAAGAACAGCTTTTAGATTTTTGTTCAACCGTCTTCTGATCATACCTTCATCTAAAGAAAATCATATTAAAGAATTAAACACCATATACCAAATTGGGGAAAATAATCAATACTCGATATCATACATGGACAATATTTTGAAATCTTTAAAAGATAAACTAACTGCTCATCAATAAAATATACCCACACCGATCTGTCAATCAACGATACATTTCTCTGCCATTTTATAAAGGATTTAATGAAAAAATCAATGCAACTCTTAGAAAACATGACTACACAATAATTAACAAACGACACCAGACCCTAGGAAGCATCTTGATTAATAACAAGAAGAAAATGAGCAACGTTCAATATAGTGGCATATATAAAATAACTTGTGCTGACTGCCATTCCTTTTATATAGGCATGACCACCCGTTCAGCAAGTAAAAGATTCAATGAATACATAAAACATCGACCAAATTCAGCGTTGGGAAATCATTTGATGGAACTGAATCATGAGACCACAATCGAAAATTTAAGAATCCTGCACAGAGAAGATAACTATCGGAGACTATTACTCCTTGAACAATATGAAATTCTGAAGAACAAACAAAGCGAACACTTACTGAATGAAATCTCAGAATTTCCAGATAGAAATCTATTTGAATTCCTAGGAACACTCACATAATAACTGTTTTAGTTTTGTTCATATTTCGCGCCGTTTGAATAGTATCCATCACATGCCAGACGTTAACATACGCATATTGTTATCTGTTCCTGTTCTTTTATATCTTATTTGTACGTTTTCGCCATTGTTCACTGTTTTCGAGGGTTATACATAAAATATAACATCAACAAAAAGCTACCCCTCTATATACACCTGTCTGATATGTGTATATTTTTAATATTTTTGACAATATTGTAATTTAGCGCTGACGGTGAGTCCGAATGACACAATTTTAGTTTAATAATGAATGACGAAATAACAACAATAAATAAATTCCACAAAAAGGCTCCCCAAAATATTTTTAACAATGATTGTCTGTGCTTTTACTATAAAGTGTACATTTTTATTTTTATATATGTGTTTATTTCAGCTGGCCTGATGATGGCTTAGTGCCGAAATCGATCGCCAATAGAGTACTATTCAAGAAAAAGTGTGTTATTCTATATTGATCCTTATCTATAAGTTAACTCGTAAGGATGGCCCAATAGATTTTATTGGTCAGACCGGCAGATTGTTCAAGAAGAAAATCCACGAACATCAAAACAGCTACACTTCAAATTTCACATACGCCAACCATGTAGTTTCGCAAAACCAACGACTACCCCAATAACTTTTATTGTCATTGTTGGTTCCTCTTTCAACCTAAACCTTATGGAAATTGAATTTTATTCATTACATATCAACGCAAATTGGTTGAGATTGAAAAATCGAAAAGTTCTTTGGATGAGATGATAGCCACCTGGTACGAGCACGCATAAAGCTCGCAAAAAGACGCGTTTAATTTGATTTATGAATCCCACCTCCAATACGAAATTATGATCTGCATCTCTTTTCACCTGAACTCCACGAGACAGGAAATTAAAACTGAATGAGGAATGGCGAGATGGGGAGTAGAGAAAATTTCGAAGCGTCACGAAACAGATCCTGCCTCGTGTTAGCCTCTAATTTCATAATTTCGAAACCGAAGTAACTCCCCGCTAGCCTCATAACCCAGCCCATACAACGCTTGTGAAAATCGTGAATGAAAACCATTCTGAAAGTATTTCAATTACGTTGAATTTTCTGCGGGCACAGAGTTGAATGTTTAAAAGTCGGTATTTATTTCACAGAGACGGAATTTAATCCCGACGTGGTTATTCAAACTGCCTGGAAAATTTCGTGAATGCGTACCGCAGTGAAATGAACATTAAAATGCCCCGAAGGATGACAACCTTGATACATGCGATATTATCGAATATCATGTTTTGGGATAATCCTGTGCCTGAGAAGTTGATTCGTTTTTTGAAGATAATATCTGTTGAATAAAATAAATGGAGGTTTATAATTGATAGAAGGTATATAAAATTATTTAAATATTTCAATATTTAGATAACAAAATTCATTAAATATAAATTGTTAACAAAAATCCTATAAATTAAATATTTTGAGTAGACAAAATTTTGTTTCTGGTCACATCCCTTATGAAAACAGATATCTTTAAAAAATGTTTAACATAATCTTAAGAATTTCATCATAAAACTATCTTACTTAGAATATTCAACATTATTGGATATCTAAGTTACTTTTTAGAAAATCTCAAGATATGTAAAAACATTACTAAAAAGCAAGTTTTAAGAGGGACTTTGCTTCGTCACTACTCAATCTTATTCAATAAAATGTAATATCAATCAACAAAAAATATTTACTTACCTTTAACAATTCAGAAACCGTCTTGGCAAATGAATACTGAACAGTCTAATGTTGACTCAAAATAAATAGTTCTGTGGTTTACCATTGATCTTAAAGATTGAAAGGCAATTTAACGGCCTCTCTTATAGCACAAGGACCATCTGTATGAAGAATGTTAAGGAACCCAAATAATTATATATTATGAATATAATAAAATAAATGGAGGTTTATACTTGATAGAAGGTATATAAAATTATTTCAATATTTACAGATATATTCTGTTAGCCTTTTACATATTTCATTTCAAAAAATTATATTTAATATTATAACTTCAGGGATTAATATGATTGATTCGGTTTTTACTTGGTGGAAACTCATTTTAATTCAAAAAATGTATATGAGACAGTAATTTATTTCCACAAAAATGTTTGTACTACTACAACAATTGTTTCACGATGTGGCTTCTTCAGGTATTACATTGTACTGTCTGTGAGACAGTACAATGTAATACCTGAAGAAGCCACATCGTGGTGAAACAATTGTTGTAGTAGTACAAACATTTTTGTAGAAATGAATTACTGTCTCATATACATTTTTTCAATTAAAACAAATTGTAGAAATTACTATGTTTTACCAGCAAAAAATATATATTACACATTATCTTGTGACTCGAGTTTCGGGAAATGAACTATCCCATCATTAGACAACTGAATACCTAACAGTGGTACAGTGGTATTTAAACAAAAGTGATAAATATTTTGAATATTTCAACAGATTCTCGGTAATACCTAATAGTGGTACAGAGGTTTACAATCGGATCGTGATAAAAAACCGGGTTAAAAAAGAGGGGCCTTCTAACAGATATCGGAATGTCGGCAATCGACAAAGAAGGTTGTTAAACAGATGGTACCCATTTAAATATTTAATAATTCATTAATAATTAATGAATGATCATGGAGCTATGTAACCCCAAAAATTATTTGAGATATTTAAATGGGTACCATCTGTTTAACAACCTTCTTTGTCGATTGCCGACATTCCGATATCTGTAAGAAGGCCCCTCTTTTTTAACCCGTTTTTTTTATCACGTTCCGATTATAAACCTCTGTACCACTATTAGGTATTACGGAGAATCTGTTGAAATATTCAAAATATTTATCACTTTTATTTAAATACCACTGTACCACTGTTAGGTCTTCAGTTGTCTGATGATGGGATAGTTCATTTCCCGAAACTCGAGTCACAAGATAATGTATAATATATATTTTTTGCTAGTAAAACATAGTAATTTCTACAATTTGTTTTAATTATGATCAACTACCAAATAGTAACGGCTGAAACAATTCAGTTCATTTTTTAAATTAATGTGATTGAGTACTGACGAAGCAAAGTCTCTCTTAAAACTTGTTTTTTAGTAATGTTTTTATATATCTTGAGATTTCCTAAAAAGATATCCAATAATATTGAATATTCTAAGTAAGATTGTTTTATGATGAAATTCCTAATATTATGTTAAACATTTTTGAAAGATATCTGTTTTTATAAGAGGGATGAGCAGAAACAGAATTTTCTCCACTCAAAATATTTAATTTATAGGATTTTTGATGATAATTTATATTTATTGGATTTTGTTACCTCATTTGGATGTCTTATAATGAATGTTTATTTTATATGTCGTTTGATATAAGCAGTGCTCATTTGACATTATTTAATTCCTGAAGTTATAATACTAAATATAATTTTTTGAAATTAAATATGTAGAAGGCTAACAGAATATATCTGTAAATATTAAAATATTTGAATAAGATCTGTTATGTTTGCTCGCGGAATCTCTTCTCCACGCTTGTTTTCAATATACAGTTCACCTTGCGTTAAGTTTGTTTACTTTGCATAAACCTAAGCACATCCATTAATGAATTTGGCATCTGACACAAAACAATATTTCATTCACGAGCCATCATCCTATTAATTACACTGGCCGACAAAAAAAGTATTTTTGACTGTAACATGAAGTTAAATAGCATATTATGGTAGAATGGACGTATCCAAATACGAAAATGAGAAAAAAAGTTGGAACACGTAAGGTTCTCTAGTTACATTTATAGAACCACGTTTAATGTTACAATATATGATGTGTATTGAAAAAAATTATTTCAGAATTTTTTAACAGTATATATCAACTTTATTTAGTTTTACACCTACTAAATGTACCTTACATTTAAGAAAACCAGAAAGATTAATAATATTGACTTAAAATATCAATTCAATTCCATTTTTTCTCTTATGAGGGGTCAGTAATCACCTATCATGGATGAATCTCATGGTCCTTGATATCGAATTTCCATTGTCATAATATTTTGGTGGATTCTTTCACCCTTCTCGTCTTTAACAGCTCCCAATTTCTCAGGAAAAAAATTACAGATGTGAATGGAGGAAATTAATTTTTAATGACATTCGGGCACCAAGCGATTTGTAGGCATCTAATAGTTGATTAACTAACTATTGGTAGTTTGCATCCATATTGTACCTCCAAAATCCTCTTACTACACTAACAAATGAGTTCTATGCTCTAATTTCCTGCCTGGTAAGACTTGTTTTAAGTATTTGAATCCATCACCATCTTTATGCATAGACTCCACAAATTTTTTCATCGGCCCAAGTTTAATGTGAAGAGGAGGCAAAAGGATATTTTTGGCGTCTAAAAGAGGTCTAAACTTAACATTTTGAGAGCCCGGTTGAAATACACTTCTTTCTGGCTAAATTTTTGTAATTTAATGCTGATTTACTGCAAGACTGTCTCATAAGATAAAAAAAAGCAATATTTGGTAAATACTTCCTGAAGTCCCACTAAAATTCCTATAACTTTTGAGTCTTCACATATCTGCCATTTATACGTGTTGTAGTTTATTTAATCCAAATGTGTGCATATATTTTCATAACTTTCTTCCATCGCCACTGAATAGGTAACTGGTATAGAGGGTTTAAAATTTCCATTATGCAATAACACACCTTTAAAACCGTATTTGGACGAATCTATAAATAAACGCCACTCAGAGGGGAAATGCTCAATATCAAGTTCTTCCATTAAACCATCAATATCAGTACACGCACACAACGAATTTTCCATACTGTAGAATGCAGAAAACGTAGCATTTTTTTTCTGAAATTCGTAATTTTTGTTTCGTTGCCTAATATGTTTCATTCCTTAAGACGGGAACCAAGAAGTTCTGACTCTTGCTTTGATAACCCCAAATCATTTACTAAGTCATTTAACTGACTTTGAACCATTAAATGTAGCTTACCGGAACTGCGACCTGTAGTAAAAGTAGGGTCTGTGCACTGTTCTCCGGAGCTGTCTGATGATGCGTTGTCTCCAATATTTTCCAAAACAACATTTTGCGGATCTAAAGGTGCGATCGGCATTATAAGAAACAGGTCATATTGTAGACTGCAAATTGGGATAGTCGATCTTGTGCTTTCCGTTTTTGGAATAACCTTCAGCCTTTATCAGGTAAAAATAGCAGTATCTCAATGATTAGTTGGTTCTTGCCATACCATAGGAACTGCACCAATAATACGCTACAACTAACACAGCACACATGGCGAGCCCACTGCTTGTCTTGATCTCCAATTAAAACACCAAAATATTAGAAGTAGGCTTTTCCAACATTTTCAGAAAATGGCCTGGCTTGTGATTTTACCATAAAATCTTTCCGAAAGGTTGTACCGTACGGTTGAACGCCATTCTTCACGTGCGAACGGCAAAAAAGAAAAGGGTTTTTGCATCTAAATATGACTGGCGATGAGAAGTGGGTCCATTACGATAATCCAAAGCGTTGGCAGCGTATGGATGCCTTATCATCAACTGTAAAGCCGAATATTAACGGCGACAAGATCATGATGTGTATTTGGATGGACTAGCTGGGTGTGGTGTATTATGCACTACTATAATGGAATGAAAGGATCACAGGTGAAGTCTACCGACGACAACTTGTGCGTTTGAGACGTGTATTGCAAGAAAAACGGCCGCAATACGCCGACAGATACGATCATGCCCGGCCACATGTTGCGTCGCTTGTTAAAACATACTCAGAAACGCTCAAATGGAAAGTCCTTCCCCGCCTGCCGTATAGCCCAGACATTGTTTCCTTAGAATACCATCTCTTCCGATCGATGCATTATAGCCTGACCAGTACTCCTTCAATTACGATTCTCAAAAATTGTCGTAAATTGTCATGCAATCATTGTACACCTAAATACCAGATTTGATTTCTATTGGATTAGTAGTATGAGAATTATTGAGAAAATAATACAGAAGTTAAAATCTGAATAACCGCAAAATCATTGCATCCATTTGGACCGAGATATCCAGGGCCTTAACCATCCCTGAAAGTTTCAAGTCTCTGCTTTTAGAATGTTTTTCACCAGCAAGTCCAGTCTAGTTGCTTGAGACCATTTTCGATTAAAATTCGAAAATTACAGACATTTAGATAAAATAAATCACTTTTAAACTGTTAGTTTCCTAAAATTTTAATTTCGAGAAATTTATAATTTTTACATTTTTGTGACGAACATAGAATACCTTGGATTTTAAAGTAAAAGTGTTCAATCGGGGATACTACGAGGTCTTTTAGGTGAGTTACTTTTTGTTAATTGATTTTATTTTTTGAATTTGAAGTAGGACCGAAGAATACCTTATCTGAATTCTAATTGTTTTTTGTGGATGTGAGACATGCTTTGAGATATTTTTGAAGTAACTTACTGAAATATTTAAATATATTGAATATCTCAAATAAATTTATCAAGTTCTCAACATTATGTTTTGTATTTTTGGAAAGGATTCAGTTTTCATAATTGTAAGATCGGAAACATAATTTTGTCTGTTTCAAATATTTATTTATTAATTTTAATTGACAATTTATATTTGTTGGGTTATTTATTCCATTTGATATTATATATTGAGTTTTGATTTTATATGTCTATTAAATATAAGTTGTGCTTATAAGACACTAATTCAATTCTAAAAGTTTTTGAATGAAAATTTTTTGAAATTAAAATTATAGGAGACTCACAGATTAAATCTGCGACACTAATTTAATTCTAAAAGTTTTTGAATGAAAATTTTTTGAAATTAAAATTATAGGAGACTCACAGATTAAATCTGTTTTGATATTCAAATTATGTAATATTCCTTCTATCAAGTAAAAACCTGGCTTTTCCTAGGAAAAGCGAGCAAGCACAAAAAACTATGGAAATGATTGAATGTTCCCACTCATTTTTCGTGTTTCTATATTAAAGTTGGTACATAAATTATAACAACTATACAAGTTATTTCAAAACTTGCAAATATTCAGTGCGAAATTACACGGACTCAGTTAGTTAATTTACTATCTCAATTATTTCATTACCGAAATTGAAATTTTCCTGGATATATGGAGTTATTTTTTTGTATCCCGTTTTTGTTTATGAAGGAGAGGAATCATTTGATGGAAATAATGGAATAGTTAACCTACTGAAATTTCTCATCAAAAATTCAACGAAACCGTTGATATAATCCAGAGGTTTCATGATGGGGAATAATATCAGGGAAGAAAATTTGAATTCAGTGCCTTCCATCCAAAATTACTTTCTTAAGGTGATGTTCAAAATTTGTTTGGAAATCATGTATAAATTGATTACTTATTTGGGGTCGAAGATCGATTTAGTTGGTATTACTGGAACTGAAGAAGCATTGGTGAGTATTTGAAGTATATTCGTTTCATAAATTTTAGAAGTAGTGCCAGTGTATACGCATAAACCATCAATTTTTACTAGAAAAATCATAATAGTTCTGACTTGGCATTCGTAGATTAATGAGCTCGTTCATTAATAGTTGAAATATTACTGATTTGTGACGATTATATTATAAGTATTGTCATCTGTTGTATTTGATTCAATATTGGACCACTTTTTGACAGCCACAATTCTTGCTGCAGTCCATCTGGCAGTTACAAAAAAAATATTGAGAAGTTTATCTGGTGCGGGCAGGAGTAGAATTTGAATTGGTTTCAAACGATTATCTGTTAAAATAATCAGAAGAGGTTTTATACTCGATAGAAGGATTATTTAAAAACTTTAAATATCATACAGATTTATTCTGTTAACCTCCTTTAAATTTTAATTTCAAAAAATTTTCATTCAAAAACTTAGAATTAAATTAAATTTATGTCTGGGGACTAGCTGTGTCAATTCATCTATTTATTTACATGAACAGGAATCCCAACAGGAAACCCAATTACAGGGATTCATTAAATAATACAAAAATTCAAGCATGATGTGAACTCAATCCTAAACAGTTTCAAATTTCATCTACAAAATATCTTGACAAAAAAAAACACAAAACTAAAATAAATTCAAT
The DNA here is from genome assembly GCA_034642435.1 of Megalocaria dilatata. Classification (NCBI taxonomy): domain Eukaryota; kingdom Metazoa; phylum Arthropoda; class Insecta; order Coleoptera; family Coccinellidae; genus Megalocaria; species Megalocaria dilatata. The sequence goes on from CM067855.1 coordinate 37,476,764, forward strand.
AATTCCTAGATAAATATTGACTTAGTTTTCTCCTGAACATAGACATTGATGAATTGAAGATTTCGATGTTACAAAGATGCCAATTATAAAAGCGCATTATTCTCAGAAAAGTTGAGTGATAAAATAAGGATCTACGGTATTCAGGTATAAAAAACAGTCCGCTGCGACGACCAGTAAAAACGTGGACATTAAAAAAAGGTTCATTGATTAATGGAAAATTGAAGTGGGCATTTACAATTCGGTATAATAGAGTTTGATCAAAAATTATCCTCCTATGCTCTAAGCTTATCATATTATACAATCTGAGTATTGCGTTGAAGGGACACTCAACCTGTCAATTTCCGAATCTATAATTCAGGGTCTTGGTGAATTTTCTTTGAACTCTCTCCACTCGATCAAAATATTCATAATGAAAAGGATTCCAAATCGGTGTGGCATATTTCAGAATAGTACGCACCCGTGAAAAGTACAAAACTTTTAGGGTTTGAGGGTTGTTAAACTGCCGTGAAATTCTCAGAATAAAACCGAGCATCCCAAAACCCCTGGAAACAATATCATCATGTGATGCTCAAATGATAGTTTTGAATCGAGAAAAATTCTAAGATCCTTAACGGTATTCACTTCCTCAATAATTGAGCCGTTCAGTGAAAGAGGAGTCCTCAAAATATTCAAGTTTCTAATGAATATAATATGTTTACCCTTCTCAACATTCAATGATATATACCGATTAGCACAAAAGGTCGAAAACCTGTCAAGATCATCCTGAAACCCTTGTGCATCCTCCATACTCCTCCGAGCCAGGTACATTTTAAGTTCATCTGCATGAAGTTCGAAATGTACATACGAAAAACACTTGCAAACATAATTTACATATAGCAGGAAGAGAACTGGACCCAAATGTGAGCCCTGAGGCACTCCAGACATAATCACGCGAATGAAAGACAAAGCGCCGTCCACAATGACGTACTGACAACGATTGGACAGGTAAGATTCAAGCTATTCTAACAGATTACCTTTCACACCGTACTCCGACAGAACCTTCATCAGCGTCGCATGATGAACCCTGTCAAAAGCCTTAGAAAAGGGTGTGTAAACGGCATCCACTTGGATACCCCGATCCATATGTTGAGATACAAAATTAATGTATGGTGTTAAATTAGTCATGACGGATCTACCCCTGAGAAAGCCGTGCTGTCTACCGCATATCTTGGACTTGAATGAACTGAATGAAAAGTCTGTTATAATTGATTCGAATAATTTCCCGAAATGACTCAGAATAAAAACCGGACGGTAATTAGAGATGTCATCATTATTTCCGCCCTTGTGAATCGGGGTAATCTTCGCGAGTTTTCACTTATCAGGAAAAACTCCAGCACGTATGGATTGGTTAAACATTATGTGAAGTGGCAAAATAAGTGAAGCAGCTGAGGACTTAATAAACACGGAGGGTATCAAATCTGGACGTGCGCCTTTATTTACTTGCAGTTCATCGACCTTCTTGAGGATTTCATCTGAACTGATATAATCCTTAGGACTCATGACGAATTTCGTACATTTTCTACGTCGAGTTTCTCGATAAAAGGCTTAGCGGAGTCCTCAATTTAGTAGACATATATCGGGTGTTTTTTCAGAGTGATAGAACTTTCGATAGATAGATAGAACTGTGATTTGACAGAAGGTTATTTTGACATTTCTGTTCAGTAAGTATTGACAAATTATTATGGGAAGACTCACGCCCTAACAACATTTACAAATTGTTGAAATTTATCTTCAAAATCAGTGTTCTATTCGCCAAACTTATAGAGCACTTCGTTAAATTTATGGTTCACATAATCGTCCATCAGAGCAGCTTATTCGTCAAACTATCGATAGATTTCGGACATCATTTTCTCTACTCGATGCAACAACAACAACAAGACAAAGAACTGTACGTACAGAAAAAAATATCGCTGCTGTAAGTCATAGTGATCCAGATTTGTCTATTCGTCAACGTTCACAACAAGTTGGACTTTGTGCATCCACCACATGGAAAATTTCGCATAAAGATCTTGGTCTACACCCATACAAGATCCAACTGGTTCAAGAACTAAAGCCACTTGACCATAATAAGCGTCGTTTGTTTGCTGATTGGGCCCTAGAACAGCTTCAAGTTGGTCCACTTTCTTATCGTAAAATTGTGTTTAGTGATGAAGCTCATTTCTGGTTGAACGGCTATGTAAACAAGCAAAATTGCCGTAAATGAAGTGAAAACAATCCTCAAGAAGTTCTGCAGATTCCAATGCATCCTGAAAAATGCACCGTGTGGTGTGCTTTACACGCTGGATGCATCATCGGTCCATATTTCTTTAAAAACGATGCTGGAGCTAATGCTACCACAGTGAATGGTGCTCGTTACAGATCGATGATGCTACACCTCATGCTGATTTATTGAAAAAAAGATTTGGCGATAACATTATTTCTAGAAATAGTCCAATTAATTAACCGCCTGGTTCATGAGGCATAACTCCACTGGGTTATTTTTTTGGGGGTTATGTCAAGTCATTGGTTAATGCTGATTAACCAGAAACAAAAGACGCTTTGGAAGCCAACATAACTCGTGTTATTGATGAAATAAGGCCTGAATTACTCAAAAAAGTGGTCCTAAATTGGTCTGGTCAAATGCGGTTCCTCAGAGCTAGTCGTGGTGGACATATGCCGGAAATTATTTTTAAAACATAAATGTCATAAAATTATCTTCCAGAAAGAATTTGGCTTCAATCTTATTTTAAATGTGTTTTATTTCAATTTAAAGTTCTATCACTCTAAAAAAAACACCCGATAGAATTAAACACTTAGCACACAGTACCTAAGGGAATGAACTTTTAAAAAACCCTACTTTTTCTATGTTTGCCACAGAAACTGTACAAAGTTTGCAAGGTATTTATGTATGATATTCAAAATTTTTAAATAGTCCTTTTACCAAGTAAAAAACCTCTTTGTATTATTATATTCTATATATAATATTCATTCAATTTGATTTACACTTATAACATATTATCATTTGGTTTTAAGGGAGTCCATAAAATACCTTGCAACCTTTGTGTAACTACAATAAAAAGTTAAATTATGATTACAATGATTACAATCATTAGAATGCATCTCATTTCAGAACCGAAACATTCCCGCGAAAATACTGATTACTAATAAATTTTCCCTTTTTTTTCTAAATCGACAGCAGATTCAATTAGAAGAAGCGAATTTTTTGAGGAGTCTCGGTTAATCCATACTAGTATGAAGGATTATTACGTCAAAATAATAAACGATAAGGGTGAATATTCTGACAGATCCATTCGCAAGAGTAATTTATTCTCTAGGAAAAGGCGACAATTTTTAATGGAAAATACCACATACATATGAATCCTAGATCCATTAGTCAAATAGTAGCTCCTGGCAGAAGAGGAGCGAACTCTGTGTGTGATATATTCAATAATGATTTTGGGATTTTCTACTGCGTATTGGAGTATTGCGACTATGTTTTCTCGCGTTTGTTCCAGAGAACAACGTGCTGTAGTTTTGCTCAAACGTCAGAAATTTTCGAATTTTTAGCCGAAAATGGCCCTAAAAGACTAAATTGGACTCGTCGAATATCCGTCAAAGAATTCGACGAATGTCGATGTTTTTACGGGAATTCCTGATGTCACGCGATGCTAACAAACTTCAGAATTCATAGTTGCGTGGTAGTAGAGCGGAGTATATTATGTGACGTTTTATTACTAGGTAGGGGTCATTTACCACTGAATTTACGACATCCTCATATACTTCTTAAAAATGAAATAGGTAGAGAATCATGTCAGTGTAATATAAGCTTTGAATATGTCTAAAGTACAACTCCCTGCTCTGGTGGACACAGATAAATTATTAAAGCAGTCATTGACCTTGGTTGGAAGCCTTAGTGCGCTCCTATAATGATTATAAAATAAATTCCACTTGTTACCAAAAAGCTAACATTAATGAAAATTTATCAGAATATATATATATATATATATATATATATATATATATATATATATAATGTAATTATTATTATTATTATTTATGATGAGCGGGCGTCTGTCCACCCTACCACTGCGTCCGTACGGACTATTGTGGTTCACCCCTAATTTATATCTCCCCGACGAGATCCAGTTTTTGGATAAAACCGATAATCTTGTTCAGGGGTAATTTTTTCAGTTCACTGTGGGCTATAAAAGCCTGGCCAAAGACCTCGAATCTGATGCGACTCACCGCTGGGCACTCTGAGACGATGTGCATGGCTGTTTCAGTGTCCTCAAGACACAGCCTGCATTCATTGTCTTCAGCCTGACCGATTTTGTGCAAATGCGCTTTCAGTCTGCAGTGACCTGTCATAATTCCGACAAGTGTTCTTAATTTGGCCCCATCCAGACCTAGCGCTAGGTTCGCCATCTTTTTGTTCGAAGCTGTTCCAAGGAACAACTTCGAGTGTTTCAGCCCAGAATGGCTCCGCCAGAAAGACTCTAGCCTTGAGTTCATTCTGCCTGTTATCGCCTCGTTAGCCACGTCATGCGGTATTCCCAAGAATGGTTCCGGTCCTACCAGAGGCAGCGCAGCTCCAGCAAATGCCAGCCGATCCGCCTACTAGTTTGAGTGGCTCGGTATCCAAACCAGAGTAACTCCGTTATACATACCGAGCCTGTTTAAAGCCGTGTGGCAACTCCAGACTGTTTTGGATGTAAAACAGCTGGATTCCAGAGCTTTTAGTACTGACTGACTGTCAGTAAATATTTTGATTTTACCGTGGTGGATTTGCCGTTTTATCAGCAGTTCCGCCGCGGTCTCAATGGCAAATATTTCTGCCTGGAATATGGTTGCGTTTTGACCGAGACTCAATGAGATGTTAATTCTCGGTTTACTCCCATAGACTCCCGCTCCTGTTCCGTTCGTCGTTCGCGAGCCGTCTGTGAACAAGCCAAGGTCGGTTCTCAATAGAACCTCAGCATGCTGGGTCCATTCGTCCCGGCTAGGGACGATAACATTGAAATTCCGTTCCTGGCTCGTGATTTTTGACATTAGATCCGAGGGCATCGATAGGATACTGTTTGTTAAAAGCTCGTCCAGCAGTCTTGAACCTCCCATCACTACTCTGGCCTGTCAATCGCCAGTTGATATAGTTTGTATTTGGTCCGTTCCGCCTCCCTCTGCACGAGTAGGTGCAGGGGTGGTAGATTTAGTAGGACCTCCATGGCTGCCGTGGGTGTGGTGCGAAACGCACCTGTAATTGCAAGGCAAGCCTGTCTCTGTAGTCGGGTGAGCTTCTCAGTTAGTTTCCGAAAATAACTTGTGCTTATCAGCTATATAACTGTTTTTTTTAGATATCTCATAGAATAGGCATCTCATATATATTATGATATTGAATTTTAATGTGATTCCAATGAGCTATTCATATTTCAGATTATACAATGTTCATTATCTTCCTCTAAAAAATTGAACCCTGAAATCTTTAAATTCAGGTTAAGAAATATGAAATAAAATGTCCCTAATCTTCCAAATTTGTTCTTAACTATCCTAGCTATGGACTCACCACTGAGTCTATTTTTTGCAGATATATTTATTTCCGAAATAGAAAATAATATCTTCAATTCAATATTACCCGTGAATATTCATTTCTGGTACAGACACGTAGATGATATAGTGTATTTCCAGAATATTCAGAAAACTGAGTCAATTTTGGAATTTCTTAAATAATATTCACCCAAAAATAAATTTAAAAAAGAATAAAAAAATAGAATAACAATTTTAGACCTCTCAAAATCACACTCAAATAGTAAAATAGAATTTAACGTGTTCAAAACACCCACATCCACTGATATATGTATTCCTATTGACTCCAATCACCCATATTCACGAAAAATTTCACTGTATCAATCGATGATACATAGAGCTTTCGTTTAAAATTAGACGTTAATATTGCTTTCAAAACACAAAACAAATTATCATCCTTATTATTTAACGCAAAGGACTTAATTCCAAAAATAAACAAATCCGGAGTTTATGAGTTATCTTGTTCGACGTGCAGTAATAAATTTATAGGATACACGGGACGTTCCTTCAAGACGAGGTTCAACGAACATAAAATGAATTTCATGAAATATGAACAAACTTGTACTTTTGCCGCTGATTGTTTAGAAAACGGCCATCCATTATTAGTTGAGATGTTTTTTGAATAAAATACTTTATAGGTATGGGGTTTTTTTTTGAGTGATAAAACTTTAAATTGAAATAAAACACATTTAAAATAAGATTGAAGCCAATTTTTTTTTATTTGAAAGATAATTTTATGTCATTTATGTTTTAGAAATAATTTCCGGCATACGTCCACCACGACTAGCTCTGAGGAACCGTATTCGACCAGACCCATTTTGGACCACTTTTCGAGTAATTCAGGCCTTATTTTATCAATAACACGAGTTATGTTGGCTTTCAAAGCGTCTTTTGTTTCTGGTTTATCAGCATAAACCAATGACTTGACATAACTCCAAAGAAAATAATGTCGCATGATCTTGGAGGCCAATTAATTGGACCATTTCTCGAAATAATGTTATCGCCAAATCTTTCTTTCAATAAATCAATTGTTACGGACAGCATGAGGTGTAGCACCATCTTGTTGGAACCAAAATACTTCTGGGTCGATACCATTCAAGTTTTCAAACAAATAATCATTGATCATCGATCTGTAACGCGTACCATTCACTGTAACATTAGCTCCAGCATCGTTTTTAAAGAAATATGGACCGATGGTGCATCCAGCGTGTAAAACACATCATACAGTGCATTTTTTAGGATGCAATGGAACCTGCAGAAGTTCTTGAGGATTGTTTTCACTCCATATATGGCAGTTTTGCTTCTTTACATAGCCGTTCAATCAGAAATGAGCTTTATCACTGAACACAATTTTACAATAAAAAAGTGGATCAACTTCTAGCTGTTCTAGGGTCCACTCAGCAAACAAACGACGCTTATTATGGTAAGGTGGCTTTAGTTCTTGAACCAGTTGGATCTTGTATGGGTGTAGACCAAGATCTTTACGCAAAATTTTCCATGTGATGGATGCATAGGGTCCAACTTTTTGTGAACGTCAACAAATAGTCAAATCTGGATCATCATTAACACTATGACTTACAGCAGCGATATTTTTTTCTGTAAGTACAGTGTTTTTTCTTGTTGTTGTTGCATCGAGTAGAGAAAATGTTGACCGAAATCTATCGATAGTTCGACGAATAAGAAGCTCTGATGGACGATTATGTAAACCATAAATTTCACAAAGTTATCTATAAGTTTGGCGAATAGAACACTGATTTTGAATATAAATTTTAACAATTTGTAAACGTTGTTACGGCGTGAGTCTTTCCATGATAATTTGTCAATGCTTACTGAACAGAAATGTCAAAACAACATGGCTTCTACCTTCTTTCAAATCACAGTGATCCCTATCGAAAGTTCTATCACTCTAAAAAAACACCCGATATAATATCTGATAACGTGTTCGTTTGGGGTTGAAGTCTACCCACAAAGTTTAAGTCCTTAAGTTATTTTGAAAATATGAATAAAAACAATATTCTAATTTCCGCTAATATTTTATTGACACTACGATCGTTACGTCATACCATGACTTCTTCAGGTGAGTATTACAAGATACTGAGTGTACCGTGAACAAGAACTTCATTTTATAGTACATGGATATAACAAAAATAGAAGAGGGGGTGAAGAGAGTTTTACAATACTTTTGGGAAACTGAAAAATGGTTCAAAAAAGATTCAACAAAGGGGAGTTACTTAATTCAGTTTGGTCATTCAATAATATTTTTCTTTTGTGATATCTATTAATTTCTAAAGTTTCTAATAAGTTTAATCTAAAACTTTTGTTTTCTAAGTGTAAAATTTCAAAGTTACTATTAAAACTATGTCCTGTGTCTAGAAGGTGCTCTGCGTAGGTTGAATTTCTCTTTTTGTTACAATAGCATTTTTCATGTTCCCTGAGTCTCGTCTGGAACGATCTTCCTGTCTGACCAACATATACGAAATGGCAAGTACCGCAAGTTAACTTATAAACACCTGATTTCTTGTTCTTAGATGATTTATCTTTATTATTTTTTATTAATAATATATATAAAACGAATAACTCCCTAGAAAAATTAATAAAAAATAATAAAGATAAATCATCTAAGAACAAGAAATCAGGTGTTTATAAGTTAACTTGCGGTACTTGCCATTTCGTATATGTTGGTCAGACAGGAAGATCGTTCCAGACGAGACTCAGGGAACATGAAAAATGCTATTGTAACAAAAAGAGAAATTCAACCTACGCAGAGCACCTTCTAGACACAGGACATAGTTTTAATAGTAACTTTGAAATTTTACACTTAGAAAACAAAAGTTTTAGATTAAACTTATTAGAAACTTTAGAAATTAATAGATATCACAAAAGAAAAATATTATTGAATGACCAAACTGAATTAAGTAACTCCCCTTTGTTGAATCTTTTTTGAACCATTTTTCAGTTTCCCAAAAGTATTGTAAAACTCTCTTCACCCCCTCTTCTATTTTTGTTATATCCATGTACTATAAAATGAAGTTCTTGTTCACGGTACACTCAGTATCTTGTAATACTCACCTGAAGAAGTCATGGTATGACGTAACGATCGTAGTGTCAATAAAATATTAGCGGAAATTAGAATATTGTTTTTATTCATATTTTCAAGATGAATTTCCGTCAAGTAAAGACCGAAACAATCATAGACTTAAGTTATTTCTTTCGAATATTGTTTACAGACGCGCAAAGTTTTATTCAAGCACGAAACATTCATCAGTGTATTTTTCAATACAATAATTCCATACCATTTTCAGACCAAAATTCACCAAATGCAGATGTTTGTACAAAATGAAAGCCCAGTCTCCCTATGGTACTAACGTACACGAATAAACTGAAATAGGAATGAAAAGTTTGATAAATAAACTTCACGAATCAATTTGTGAAGTGCTGCTCTGAATTTCTGGAACCTAGAAAACTTTAATAACGCTTTTATCGACTGAATTGTCGCTTGCAGAGAGTAAAAGATCTTTGAAGCTACCACCATTTTGCCAGGTTTTTTCGCATGTCGAATTTACCGCTTCGGCTTTCAAATAAATTGAATTGAGTGCTTTTCAATGAACTGAGTTATGCGATAAATATTGAAAATTTTAGGGATATAATAATTATTACTTGTCATGAATGCGAATTTCTCATGAAATTTTAAGAACGATGTTTGGGGTATAAATAAAATGGTGCGGTTTTTTGTCGAAAATTGAAGCTTTATTGTGGAAAATTGGTTATACATTCAAAATGCAAAGTATTTTTTGTCGCTACCCACTAGTTTTGGATTATCGTAATCGGCCCACTTTTCATTGCAATTCACATTTGAATGCAAAATTTTTTTTTTGCCCTTGGAGCAGTTGTACACACGTGAAAAAACGGCGTTCGAAGCCTCTTAGCTTCAGTTTATATGGCACCCAATTTCGAACCTTTCATTCCAATTGCTTTAAAACGATGACAAATGGTGGGTTGAGTGACTACAACTGTTTTTGCGAGATCCTCTTGCGTTTGTGATGGATCTTCATCGAGCCTTGCATCCAATTCTTCATCCTTAAACTTTGGTGGCGCCCCGGGTCGTTCTCGTCTTCCAACAAAATTGCCACTTTCAAATCAGGCAAACCACTTCTGGAACGTTCTACATCTAGAGCATGGTTACTATAAACATCTACTCATATTGAAGTTATGAAGTAAAACCCCCCGCAGAAACACATTTTTCGCTACAAAAGTTGACATTTTCAGAGCACGCAGGAACTATGTTGTTTACACTTTAGCGAAATGAAGGATACTGAAAACAAAACCTAATGATGACACTTCAAAATGAAGGTGCTGCCAGATGAAACAATGGAATAATGAACTAGTAGCGACATATGTTATCATAACCGCACGAACTCACTTTTACTCCTAATATCTACATTTAGTACTTTTACTGGTCAGTTTGGTGAAGGCAACAAGGATTTATTCCATTTAAACCTCAATAACCTAAGAGATCATAATTTCAAGCTATTGAAAGAACCTTATGAAACTATACCACGCCAGAGATTTCTTACCAAAAGGATATTCAATCTCATTCCCAATGGAATCAGCAATCATCTACAATTGTCGAAGCACGTTCTCTCACTGCGTTTGAGAACAGGTTCAATATATGAATAGTTGCGAAAAAATTTAGGAGTGATTCCTTGTCAAAAAAGAGGGTGGGTCTTTCATATAAAGTTTATTTTTTGAGTCCCACCTGCTTAGTTACAACTCCCTAAATATGGCGCACGAAAAACAGTTTTTGATTTATTTTTTAAACCAAAAAACTGGCAAGAATAAATTGAGGAGACATTTTATGCGGTCGAGAAGGCACTCAAAAATTTTTTGGTGGTATTCCTCTATTATTGCAAGGGGTAGAAAAAGCCACCCTTAAAGCTTTTTTCGCAAGAAACCTTTTTCCATATTACTATTTTACAATAAAAAAATTAATATTGGATAGCTTGATCCATTCTTAACAAATAAGGTCTCTTGTAATTTTTTGCTAAAGTTTTTGAGAAAAAAATAATTTATCAACAGGATAGTGGGTTGTAGACGCAGGAATTATTTCCGAACTAGAATTCATCTAGTGAACGGATGTCATTTTGTTATGACAACTGACTAGTTTTATAAACTTTGATTCAGTTACAATTATTTTTGGATCTGGCTTATCATTTTGAGATTTTGTCGCATACTTATTAAGATGGCGGTATGTGTACACAAACACAGAAATGACCGACATGCATTTTGCTTACGGTCTTTCTGGTGGTAATTCTTTGAAAGCATGCAGAAGATATGCAGAAACGTTCCCTGAACGAGTAGCTCCAGATTACACTCTGTTTACACGAATTCATCAACGATACGAGAAAGTGTTACATTTAAAATAAATAAAAATTATTGTGGTCGCCAAGGCGAAGTTAGACTTGCAGCAATAAAAGAAGCAATACTAAATCTTGTCGACGAGCAACCTAACATCAGTACTGGGAAAATTGCTCATCAATTACAAATTCACCATACCACGCTGTTTGCGATATTAAAGGAACGATTTTTATATCCATATCACATTCAACGTGTGCAGGCTCTCTAAACACGGGATTTTCCGAATCGTCTCCACTTGGATGTTGGGAATGATTGAACAATATCCTGAATTTGTGAAAAAGGACCTATTCACAGACGAGGCAAATTTTTCTAGAGATCCAATAACTAATTTTCATAACAACCACATATGGGCCGAAGAGAACCCTCACGCTATTACTGTAGCTCACCACCAAGAACAATTTTCTATGAATTTCTGGCTTGGATATGTTGGGGATCGGTTAATTGGTCCAAAATTTCTACCACCTAGATTGAATGGAAATACATGTGGTCAATTTCTAGAAGAAGAACTTCCTGTACTTCCTCAAAATATTCCAATGTGGTTTATGCATGATGAGGCCCCCGCACATTTCAGTACTGAAGCACGTCTATATTTGAATCATAAATATTTAAATCGATGGATAGGGCGAGGTGGACCTCAGTTCTGGCGTGCCCGATCATCAGATTTAAATCCTCTGGATTTTACTTTTTGAGGCCATTTAAAAACATTGGCTAACAAGACTCCTGTCCAAGATATGGAAGACTTAAGGAACACCGTATTGTTCTTTCATGAAGGGTTATTCGAAATACTCCCGGATTTTTTGAGCGGGTAACCCAATCTATTCGCCGACGTCTAGACTCTTGTGTAACAGCTGAAGGTGGTCACTTTGAACATTTAATATGATCACAAATAGCAAGAAAAAATATTCATTTATAGAAATCAACGAATTTGTTGGTTACAATCGATGAATACTTCTTCCTTGCTATTTGTGATGTTGCACTTGGTCTTTCGGCGTGTACTTCCTACCTGTTTAATATGATATTTAATTTGTGAAAAGATTAAAATTGTTTTCGTTTTGTAACAGTGCGTCCAAAACAAATCTTGTTATTGTAAAATATGAATAGGAAAAAAGTTTCATGCGAAACAAGGTTTAGGTGGCTTTTCTACCCCTTGCAATCAATGAGGAACACCACCAAACATTTTTTTTGAGTGCCTTCTCGCCCGTATAAAATGTCTGGTTAATTTTATTCTCGTCAATTTGTTGGTTTTTAGGAAAAAAATTAAAAACTATGTTTCGGGCGTCATCTTCAAGGAGTTGTAACGAAGCAGGGGGGCTCAAAAAATAGAGTTTATATGAAAGATTCACCCTTGTTTTGACAAGGAATCACCTCCCAAATTTTTTCGCAACTATTCATATACAGCTTGTATGGAATGCCTAACATTGGTACATTGTATTCGACGCATTTTTTTCTCTTTCTTATTTTTATTTCATAAAGAGTTCTCATGACATTCGTTACTTCATTCACATTGATTTCATTTATATGTTTCTGGTTTTATGGGTTCTGCCTAAATACCCCTCATTAAATAAATAAGTTATACAATCCTGACTTTTTATCATGCCAGGTGTATTTGTTTTTAGCATAGAAGAACAACTTGAAAATTGTATGCGATAAAGTGAAAGCTATTGTTATATTGTTTGCTGAAATTATTTGAGTTTATTTATTCAAGATTATTCTTTTGGGAAAATTGTTCAATATCATACGATAGCTCTGCAAATTTCTTTTCATTTCTTTTCTTATTTGAAATGAGTTATGTTTGTATTATAATAAGCTGTTTTTTTTCAATTTTCAGATTATTCCAAGCTATTCGTTCCATGGTATTCAGTTCTTGTTCTGATCCTTTCCATCTGATGTTTGAAAATGTCTTGAAAAATTTTCAAAATCAACATATATGTGCAGCAGTCGGATACAGAATCAAAAGAAAATAATATATATTGATTGATATTAATTAGCAAACATCAACCAAGAGTTTCTTTAAACAAATATTCCGAATATTAATCGGAATTTTTTTTCTGAAGAACCTGTAGAGATTTAATCTAAAAGAAAATTTGAAATTGAATTATATTAAATGTTTTTTTCTTTTTGAAAAATATATAGCACATTCTCCAGAAAAAGAATTTGGAACTCCCACCTATTTTCTCACCAGTTGAAAATTATTTGGATGTTGAATAAAAACAATCAATAAAAAAATATATATGCATATATACCGATTATACATCGAACTAAACAGTATTCATTAAACCCAGCTTCCACAGAAAAATCTTGAAATGAAGACATGATTACAGATTCAATATCTGAAAACTACCACGAACACGCGTGAAATTTCCAAATTATAATTATAATAAATGAATATAAATTAAATATAACATTGAACGGTTCTTTCGAACGAATACTTCAAATAATAATTCGAAATTTTTTTCTCAAAAACCTGTACAAAATCAATCTAGAAACCCAATCAAGAATGTCTTTGAAACACGGTTCCTTTTTATAGACATATTGAATTATAATTACACATCTGTGCGGCAGTCAACCGATATAGAATTAAAAGAAAATACCAGATATTGATTGTGTTCAATTAGCAAACATCATCCCAGGCAGGTGTTTCGATTGGAAATTGAATAACCAATGCCATTCCTAAAAAATGCTCCACGTAGATTTGAATCTATGTGAATCGGTTGACTGCCCCCCGTATGTATTGATAATTATGTATGTTTATGAAAACGAGCAATGTATCCGAGACATTCAATTCAATTTCATTTCGAAAAATTTTTGAAGACTTTTTAGACTAAATCTGTAGAGTAAAATGATAAAAATGGGGTTTTCTACTTGATAGAAGGCTTATTACAATATCTTAAATATGATATACATTTATATTGCAAACTGAGTTTATGAAAAGAAGCAGTGTTTCTTAGACATTCAATTTAATTTGATCCCGAAACATTTTTAGAGATTTTTTAGATTAAATCTGTAGAGTAAAATAATAAGAAGGGGTTTTTTTACTTGAAAGAAGGCTTATTACAATATCTTAAATATCATAAAGCTTTATATTGCTGAGTCCTTAAAAATAGCTTACAATAATTTCTGTGACGAACATAGAATACGAAGGGTTTTGATATTTATTGAAAATTCACTGTATTCTAAGTTTGTTGATAGAAAGATTATTAATTACTCTTATTTTCTGGATACAAAGTTGACTGAAGAGCTATCGATGTGGTAATTGCAAATGGCCTTTTTGAAGATGTGCTTCATGTTTTTGAAATTTTTTCGAAGGAACTTTTTTAAAGAGAGTTATTTTGAAAGAAATTCTTGGGGTTATGTTGTGCATTTTTGGAAAGGATTTTTGAAACAAAAAATCATTGATCATCGATCTGTAACGAGCACCATTCACTGTAACATTAGCTCCTGCATCGTTTTTGAAAAAATGTGGACCGATGATGCCTCCAGCGTGTAAAGCACACCATACAGTGCATTTTTCAGGATGCAATGGAACCTGCAGAACTTCTTGGGGATTTTTTTCACTCCATATACTACTCTGTCAAGAAAGTACCGGGAATTTTCAATTAAAACATTATTTTTACATTTAATCGTCAAAATTTATTGGGTCGCCTTCAAAATAGGCTCCATTTGCTCCAATACATCTATACCAACGGCACTTTCATTATCGAAACATTTTTTATAGGCGCTTTCCGGGATGGACTTTAGCTCTCTCGCCGAATTTTGTTTTATGGCTTCAATCGACTCAAAACGGGTGCCACGAAGGGGCAATTTTAGTTTTGGGAAGAGGAAAAAGTCGCAGGGAGCCAAATCCGGCGAATACGGTGGTTGCTGAAGCACGTTTGTTGAGTTTTTGGCGAGAAAGTCAGTCACAATCGTAGCTCGGTGAGAAGGCGCGTTATCGTCATGCAAAATCCATGAGTTGTTTGCCCACAAATTTGGCCGCTTCTTACGGATACGCAAACGTTTCATAACGCCTAGGTAATACTCCTTGTTTACCGTCTGACCCTCTGGAACGAATTCGTAGTGCACCACGCCACGGATATCGAAGAAAACAATGAGCACCACCTTCATTTTCGAGCGGCTTTGGCGTGGTTTTTTCGGATTCGGCTCATTTTTTGCCACCCATTCCGATGATTGCTGGCTTGTTTGCATATCGTACTCGTAGACCCAGGTCTCATCACCAGTTATAATGCGTTCCATGAATGTAGAATCGGAATTACAGCGATCCAGCATGTCTGAAGCAACCTGTTCGCGATGACGTTTTTGAAGAAAATTCAGGTCTTTCGGTACGAGTCGTGCGGCCACCTTTCTCATGCCCAAAATATCAATCAAAATCGTACGTGCGGACTCGTGGGATATCTCAAGATCATGTGCTATCTCTCTCAAATGGTACGACGGTTTTCCAGCACCCTTTCCTTAATTTTATCGACGTTATCTTCGATCGAAGCCGTCGATGGGCGACCACTTCACGACCGTCCTTGAAGGCTCTGTACCACTGATATGCACGAGTTTTCGATAGAGCATTATCACCAAAGGCCTTTTGCAACATTTTCAATGCATCGGCACACGAAAATTCATTTGCAACACAAAACTTTAAACAAATTCTTTGCTCAACGTAATCACCCATAGTAAAAATCGGCACGCACTCTGACATCGACTGACTTAATCAGCTGTTGCAAACACACTAGTTGACAGATCCCGCTCAAGCTTGGCATAGTAATTAAGGACAGTGGTACCAACCTAGGAAAAAAAATTTTACCTGCCTCATTGCCCCGCCAGATTTAAATCGATAATTCCCGGCACTTTCTTGACAGAATGTATTTTAATATTTGCAGATATATTCTGTTAGCCTCCTACATATTTAATTTCAACAAACTACATTTAATATTGAAACTTCAGGAATTAACCTCGACCGTACCCAATTATATTCAATAAAATATAATATCAATCAACAAAAAAAATTTACTCACCTTTAACAGAAAGCATCTTGGCAAATGAATACTGAACATTCAAATGATGTCTAATGTGGACTCAAATAAATAGTTCTGTGGTTTACCATAGATCTTAAAGATTGACCGGCAATTTAACGGCCTCTGTTAAAGCACAAGGACATCTGTATAAAGAATGTTAAGGAAGCCAAATAATTGAATATTATGAATAAAATAAAATAAATGGAGGTTTATACTTGATAGAAGGCATATGAAATTATTTAAATGTTTTAATATTTTCATATATATTCTCTTAACCTTCTACATATTTAATTTCAAAAAATTATATTTAATATTATAACTTCAGGAATTAAATTAATGTCATATAAGCACTGCTTGTATCAAACGACATATAAAATATTTAATATAATTTTTTGAAATTAAATTAAATATTCAACAATGTGTAAACGTTGTTGAAATTTAAATATTAAAATAATTTTATATAATATTTTATTTAAATTTCAACAATGTGTAAACGTTGTTGCGGCGTTATTCCTATCGAAAGTTATATCACTCTAAAAAAGATCCGATACCTTACAAACTTTGTGTTATTTCTGTCACGAACATGGAATACGAAGGGTTTTGATATTTATTGAAAATTTACCATATTCTAAGTTTGCTGATAAAATGTTTGTTGTGGTTTTAATCGGGTAAGTTGAACTGACGAGCTATCCATGTGGTAATTCTAAATGGCCTTTATGAAGATGTGCTGCATGTTTTTGTAATTTGTTTGAAGTAACTCTTTTAAAGAGAGTTATTTTTGAAGAAATTCTTGTGGCTATGTTGTGCATTTTTGGAAGGGATTTTTCTTTTCATAATACATTTATACGAAACAGAATTTTGTAGCTCTACAGTATTTATTTAATAATTCTAATTATTTATTTATCCTTCCATACTTTTATTCCTTTTAGTGCTGTGTAATGAGTATTAATTCAATATGTCTTTTAAATTGAAAGTAAGGGATTTTTCTTTTCATAATACATTTATACGAAACAGAATTTTGTAGCTCTACAGTATTTATTTAATAATTCTAATTATTTATTTATCCTTCCATACTTTTATTCCTTTTAGTGCTGTGTAATGAGTATTAATTCAATATGTCTTTTAAATTGAAAGTAAATATTATTTCTACTACTTTATTCAATTCAGTTTTAAAATTTTTTTGAGAATTTAATTTTATAAAATCAAAAATGAAATTTGTAGTGATCTAAGCAGAATAAATCTGTATGATATTTAAAATCTGTAGAGGTTTTTCAGGAAAAAACCCTTATTATTTTTAGGTAAATAATTACGTATTATTACATAACTAATTTTCTCTAAAAGCTTTCAACTTAATATTCAATTTATCTGTTAAATACATTAAGAGTACTTTCCGTATTTCATTCGTAATGAAGTATCGCCAAGTAATATATCATCCCATTCAACCTTATGAATAAAAATCAATCTTTCACTATTTACGAGCTATATATCTCCCGATCAACAAGCTTGATACCTCGTCAGTCACCAGCCGGGATTTTCAACACAACGGTGCCAAACCATATTTCCTGCGCAAAAATAAAAAAATATCTAAAACGTAGATATCCCAACAAGATAACTATGTTTCACAGATTTCACTTCTGTCCGCTCTGTTTTCAATCGTTCGAAAATAGAACCTGACTTGAATAATTGATGAGGGGAGTAGGGAAGCACGTTTTGTAATAATATTTTGGCATGAGTAATATACACTTAGATAAACTGTTTCTGGTTTAACTGTGGAATATTTCATCGAAATGAAACTAGTTAGCCTATCTTCTATTCACATCCTGTGTCCGCTAAAATTTGTAATTTGGTTTGAATATTTCCTATAACGAATGGGAATCAAAACAAACATTTTCTTTTTGATTGAGTAAATTATATTCACATTAGATCTAGTGTGTCTTTCGAAATATGATAAATGAAGAGATCCAGCAGGAAATAAATATGCAAGCATCTTATAATCAGCTACAGAAGCTTCAGTGCGCTCCCAGATAAATGAATAATTGAACTTAATGATTTACAAGGACCATTCCATACAGCATCATAAATACCCGGCTTTCTTATTTTAAATGCAGCATTGTTTCTGTCAACTTCTACAGAGTTTTCCAATAATGGTTACGGTTGCAGCACCATATCCTTTTCATAAAATTTTTCATGACCAATTCGCACATTTGCGACTGTATATCCTCGATAACTCCACGAATTCCAACTTTAAGGTCTTGAATCGATTGTGAAGCCTTGGCATAGACCTTATATTTCACGTGGCACGAAGAAAAAAAACTGAAGGTGTTAAATCACAAGACCTCCGTCGCCTATTGTGATCACCTCTTCGAAAAATAACACGGCCAGGAAACTTCTCTTACGAAATTGCTTCTGTGACACGCAGTGACACCAAACAGTGACACGTTGAGGATGGAAAGGCTTTTCAACTATAACTCTTTCTGAGTCTCAAATGCGACAATTCTGCTTATTAACGTAGCCTCCGAAGTGAAAATGGGCTTCATCATTGAAGATGATTTTTCGATGGAAATCCGGATCATTGTGATGCGTTTCAAGGAACCAATCAGCGACAATACGACTTTGCTTGTGATCGACCGGCTTGAGTTCTGAACTTCAGAAGTCTTGAGACCTAAGTCTTCATGCAAAATACAGCGTGATGTCGTTTGTGAAATGTCTAATTCCAAAGATCGACGAGGAATCAACAAATCTGGGTTTTCGTGAACACTACGGGCTACAGCAACAATTCTCAGTTGTTCTTGAGCGACGCACACGGTTTCGTTTCTTCACATCACTAACTTGTCCTAACGGATCAAATTTTTCCACCAGTTTCACTATTGCCGACCGGGAAAGTGCTTCACGATGAGCCAAAAAATCTTCTAACTGTGACTTCAAAATTTTCACCATTTTTTAGTGAATTTAACATTTTCAATGCGTTGTTGAAGCGTGTATCTTTCCATTTTTAGTGGTGGCATAGTTTTTACTTGTCAAATGTAAAAAGATGACAACTTCAAAAATGACAGCTGCCCAGATGGCGAACTGTTCAAAATAAAACCTCATTTTGGAAATCTTTTTATCTGCTATTGAATGAAATGGAACTTATTAAATTTAGTACAATCGTTTCGACAATCTGTAGCTTCAGCTCAGGTTCACATTTCGAACTAACTCTAAAAATTAACATCAAATCTTAGATAGGTATGGTTTAGGCAAAATTTCAAACAAAGGATGAGAAAAACCTAATTCAGTTGAAATATGCAGAAAAGTATGCATAAATCAAAGCTTCCTATGGCAACATATGCGTAAACTTCTAGTACAGAGTCCGCATGATCGCGCCAACTTAAATTCTTATCCGCATACCCCAAAACTTCACATAGTCAGTTGACTGTAACTTCAACTTCAACTTCAAAATGTCAGACTCGTTTGGCACCAATTTAGAAGCAACAGACAAGCAGGTTACATCTCACCTTAAGTTCTTGCACAATAGATGCCCTTACTATGAGTGACATATCATCGGAAAACCTCACGGCCTCATAATAAAGAAAACAGTTAAATGTATTTTAACAGAATCTGTTAAATCATTAACGAGCGAAATGAATCATGAAGGCCCCAGAACGGACCCTTGAGGTACACCCATGTCTATGAAATATTCTCTAGAAAACACTTGATTTACATGAACAAATATTTAACAATTCATTAGAAAGCTATGTATCCAATCTATAATAGTATTCCTTTGAAGCCAATGTTATAGAGCTTATCTAGAATGAAATTGAAATTGAAACAGTCGAATGCACGAGACTCATCGAAAAATAAGCCAGCTATACAAATCCCGTCATCTAAGCAGCTATAAACAAACTCCATCAGCTGATGCGATCGCAGTTCGTGATAGTAGAGAATTTGTTCAAATAGTTTAGCATTCTTACATATATCAATCTGTCAATCACTATCGACAAAGAGCTCATTATAGATATTGGGCGATAATTAGTCATCTCGTCAGTGGTATTCTTTTTGTGAATAGAAATTACCCTGGCTGTTTAAAGAATAGTGAGGAACTTTCCAGAAGTAACTGAAGCATTGATGAGATGGGCAAGTTATATAATATTTGAGGGGCCACTACCCTCAAGACTCATACAGAAATTATGCCTTTTCCATAGCTATTTTTGGTGTTGCGAATAACAGCCACAACGTCATCGACCAAGAACGGAATGGACATAATTTGTGCTGTATAGGAAGTAGATCTTCAATCACCATAGTCTCTATATATATTAAAACAGTAAGTGCCATGGCAACCAACCATCGATATTATCGCCATCACGTAGTGCTAACTTCCAGACGCATAGGATCTCGACGGGCGAAGCCCGTCGCCTGGATATCGGTGCGGACCGAAGGTCCGCACTTCCCTCCAGACAGTAGTACCGTTCCCTTTCCCGGATGCCCCTCCGTTTCCGAGATACGAGCGGATAAAGTTCGAAAATTTCGGGACTTTTCCCGCGCACTCCATTTGTAAACAAACAGGCCCCGCCCACCGCGATCTCGAACCGTTTCTGTGGTGTACGTATAGGGGCGATCCGCGAAGTTAAGTACGGAGACCGTCCGAAAATTTTCGGACCGTCGGAAAAAACGGATATATCTAGCGACGGGCGAAGCCCGTCGCGAAAATACCCATTCGGACCGAAGGTCCGATAGACCCGCTACCCGTTAAAGCCCCTATATTTCGCGGATTACTTTCCGTCGCTACGATATGAGCGGATGATAATTTCCGGACTTTTCCCGCCCTCACCAAACGGGTACCGCCTTACGCGTATGCCGCGTAGGGATGACCAAACGGGGGTGACCAAAGACGGAATTTCAACGAAAAGTAGATCCCACCTAAAATTATAGAAAATTATTAAAAAAAATTGGTTTTTTCGAGGTGGATCGATCGAAAAATATAGATCAATCGACTCTACTCGTTCTCATTTAAAGTGGTAGCGCTGATACTGGAAAAGTATGTACCAAAGAGCTCTGCCACGTCCGAAGGTTCAAAGAATGTTAATGGCTTCAGTCTTTAAATGTTACCTTATTGGAAGCTATACTAGCACTTACCTCATCTTCGACTACACTACTATAATAATAAGAATAAGTAGATTTTAACAAACTGGTGTCCTGCCTTTTAGCGTTTGTATATCGTATTCTGGACTCGTAAATTTTCAAATTAAAAAAAAAAAACAAATTGTAGAAATTACTATGTTTTACTACCAATAAAAATATATTTCACACATTTTCTTGTGACTCGAGTTTCGGGAAATGAACTATCCCATCATCAGACAAGTTGTGTGATGATGGGATAGTTCATTTCCCGAAACTCGAGTCACAAGAAAATGTGTAAAATATATTTTTATTATAATATAATAAGGAACGGTTTTTTACTTGATAGAAGGATTATTACAAAATTTGAATATCAAAACAGATTTAATCTGTTAGTCTCCTACAATTTTAATTTCAAAAATTTTTTTTGAAGAAACTTTAAGAATTAAATTAATGTCTTTATAAGCACTGCACATTTTTAGTAGACGTATAAAATCGAAATTCATCATGCAATATCAAATGAACTTAAGAAAAACCAACGAATATAAATTTTCAATTAAAATTAAAATATAAATAAACAAACATTTTTTGTTTCGTTCCAGGCATGCCTACTGAATTCATCAGACAAACGTACGAAGCCCTGTTTATTACAAAATGTATTGTTTTCTGATCCTATATTTATGAAAAATAACTCTTTCTTAAAAATATAAACAATTTCAAGAACTTCTCAAAAACTAATTTATTTGAAATATTCAATATATTTAAATAAATTACTTCAAAAAATCTCAAAACATGTAGGACATCCTCAAAAAATAATTAAAATTACGATTAGATACAGTGAATATGTGGTCCATAGTTGAGAAGCCAGTTCTAAATCCTGCTTGCTCAGGTGGTTGACTTTCATCCAAAATGTTAGTTATTCTTCTCAAGATGATTTTTGAGAACACTTTATAGACAAAATTTGAATATCAAAACAGGTTTAATCTGTTAGTCTTCTACAATTTTAATTTCAAAAAAAATTTTATTCAAAAAACTTTTAGAATTAAATGAATGTCTACAATAAGCACCGCTTAAATTAAATAGACGTATATAATCAAAACTCAATATACAATGTCGAATGGAATAAATAAACCAATCAATATAAAAAAGGCAATTAAAATTAATAAATAAATATTCGAAGGAGACAAAATTTTGTTTCTGATCTTACCATAATGAAACCAATTCCTTTTCAAAAACATAAAACACAACTTGAGGATTTCTCAAAAAATATAATTCATTTGAAATATTTAATATTATATATTTTCCTTTATAGACAGTTGACATTAAGCCTATTGGGCGATAATTTTTAATGTTTTTTTTTTATTATATAAAAGTACGATTTCGCAAGTAGTCCACTCTTCTGGTAGGTTTTGGCTCTGGATGACTTTATTCAATATATGGGTCAGTGGTATTGTGAGTTCTTCTGCTATAAACTTCTACAGTACATTTGATATTCGATCTTCACTTCAAAAGTATACTGAAAATTGACCAATTCAATTTATTTCTACAACTTGTGAAGCGCCAATGACATAACCTTTAAGTGACAGAGGATACTTATAGGTATCATACATTGTTTTACAATGCTAAAGATATCAGATTTTCGAGATCCGCGAAAACTTCTAGATTATTGATTTTGTTTGATTAACCCTAGGCATTGAGTTGAAAGACTTTCAGTTTCTATATTGAATTTCGATGTTTAAAATTACTTTGTGAATATGCAGTTTTATCTCTTAAGTTTTGATGTTTGACTGTCGGCGTCCCATAAAAAACTTGTTAACTGCGACGCCCTCAGGCTGCTTTCAGTAATGCTGCAGATAAAGCTGTCTTGAACGATGAGTAGATTTCAGGTTTTCAGGAAGCTATCAAAGGTAAAATTGAGTTTGTGCGATTTTTATAACATATGTCGCTACTAGTACACTATTCCATTGTTTTATATGAAGAATTAGAGACAAGGCTCAATGAAGATCCATCACTCAACCAGCTATTTGCCATCGTTCGAAAGCAATGGGAATGATTCTCCAATTACGATGAAGTCAGAAAACGGAAATAAGGGAAAAGTAGCGGCTAGCGACAGATAATACTTCGAATGTAAAATCAATTTTTCACAATAAATCTTCAATTTTCGAAAAAACTGCACGATATTCCTATAGCTTTTCAAACGAAAAATGGGACATACGTTAATACAAGGTTGAATGGGAGTTTTGTATATATCAACAAGAAGTTAGTTTCTATTTAGCCAGTTGTGAAATCTTGTCAGGTGCAGCATCAATTTCTTGTTGCAGGAAATCTAGATTCCAACCCTCATAGCAAAACAATGTCATCGGCAGTATGGTATATCGTATGGGGTGTTCGCAATATCTGTTTCGTATATGGATTTATTTTTATATTATTTGGAAGCATGGGAATATACCGAAAGTACCCTAAATTCAAGTGAATTATTACCTCAAATCGATAAACGAACACTGAATATCTGATCCCGCTTTATAGCTAATCAAATTTTGATGCCTTAGCTGCGAATGTCGGAGTTATAAACGAGTGCCGTTTATATCCTGTGGAAATCGAATCTTGTTGAGGTCAGGTAGCAGAAGAGGTGTATAACCTTATATACTTGGATGATATTACATTCGGGATAATCGAATTTAGACAAGATCTTCTGCATAGAGTTTCATTTTACTCAAATATTCAAAGCTCATTCTCATCGATATCCTTTTCATCAATTGTTGTAATTGGCTTGGTCCTGAAAACAAGTTACACTGGAATACCTAATTACACACGAATTTCAAATTACCACTACAATCGAATAACATTGTGAAATCGATAATTGTTCCCCACTTTTAGAATATGCTCTACAATCACATTTAAAATTTGAAGGTTTCAGTTCATTCATATGGGTATCCCAACGAAAGGGATTCGTTCCAAATTATATTAAAATGAGCGTAATCCAATACTGAATGTGAGAAGGAAAACGTGGTTCATGCAGGATGCCCATTTCCTATTAATTGTTAGAAATAATCTGAGTGACATAGTTCCTCAGCGATCGATTGGCAGAGAAAGAATTTCTGAATGCCCAGCAAGAAATCCTGATTAAAACCCTCTCCATTTTTACATTCTGTCAAGAAAGTACCCGGAATTATCGATTTAAATCTGGCGGGGCAATGAGGCAGGTAAAAATTTTTTTTCCTAGGTTGGTACCACTGTCCTTAATTACTGTGCCAAGCTTGAGCGGGATCTGTCAACTAGTGTGTTTGCAACAGCTGATTAAGTCAGTCGATGTCAGAGTGCGTGCCGATTTTTACTATGGGTGATTACGTTGAGCAAAGAATTGGTTTAAAGTTTTGTGTTGCAAATGAATTTTCGTGTGCCGATGCATTGAAAATGTTGCAAAAGGCCTTTGGTGATAATGCTCTATCGAAAACTCGTGCATATCAGTGGTACAGAGCCTTCAAGGACGGTCGT
Organism: Megalocaria dilatata; assembly: GCA_034642435.1. Classification (NCBI taxonomy): domain Eukaryota; kingdom Metazoa; phylum Arthropoda; class Insecta; order Coleoptera; family Coccinellidae; genus Megalocaria; species Megalocaria dilatata. The sequence continues at coordinate 37,501,369 of CM067855.1, forward strand.
GAAGTGGTCGCCCATCGACGGCTTCGATCGAAGATAACGTCGATAAAATTAAGGAAAGGGTGCTGGAAAACCGTCATACCAGCTTGAGAGAGATAGCACATGATCTTAAGATATCCAACGAGTCCGCACGTACGATTTTGATTGATATTTTGGGCATGAGAAATGTAAAAATGTTGTTTTAATTGAAAATTCCCGGTACTTTCTTGACAGATTAGTATGTTTGGGGATATATGAAATCCTTAGTTATGCCCATGAAACAAATTTGCGAGGCGAACTCTGGTGAAGAATACAATATGCTGCTAATTTCATAAGGGGACAGAATAATGTTTTCTTTGACATCATTACCAGAATTAGAAGAGGCATACTAACTTTTGTGTCAAAACACAAACAAGAGAAGTGTTGCCAGACTCGAAATGCAAACTCCCAGCCTTTATATGATCCCTCGCAGCTCCGCTTTTGTGGTCTTTTCTCTGTTAAAATGATGTCACTTTTAGCATAAAGCCTGTTGCAAAAGCAACTTTCTAAAACCCTTAATTTTTCGTAGAAATCTTAGGTACCCAATCATGAACTTGATTTTCCTATTATGACTTAAAAACTAACCTGCAATTTGCAAGTCTCCTAATTTTCTTTTCCTTGAATTGTAATATTTGTAAAATCTCAGCCAGATGGAATTGCACTTGATCACGAATTTTCCACCTGTGGGTATCTAATGTAATCAATTAAGACCCTTTTAGACTCAAAAATCGAGGTAAGCAGAAACCATCACGAGCTTGTGCTCTGGAAATGATTTGCAAAATTTATCGGTATGAAATTTTGGTTTCTTGAAGATCAAGCATAATTCTGTTATACCTCCCTACAAATTTCAATTTCATGAAATTTAGTAGAAATGTTTTAAAATTAAATCAAATAACTGCCTTAGAAAATATTGTTCCTTTTTTAGTAGATATCTAGAATTAACACTAATTGCACAGTATTAAAAGGAGAAAAAATAATCCAAAGAAAATAAAAAATATTAATCGAACTCACAAAACAAACAATCAGAGAAAAAAGCAATTTTTATAAGGGTATTACGAAAACCAAATGCCCTACATAAACTTAAGAAATTCTTCAAAATAATCTCTCTTTGAAAGGCTCCTTCAAAAAACTTTCAGAAATATGTAGCATCTTCAAAAAGGCGATTTGAGATTCTTACTGATCATCTTCAGTCCACTTTAGCGCCAGCAAAATAAAAAGAGTCAATAAAATAAATTTTACAATTCTATACTAAAACAAAGTCGACAAGGTTCTGTAGATCACATTGCAGACATGCGCACGTTTCAAACTAATTAAACGAAAACCAATCAGTTCGAAACGTACGCATGTCTGCAATTTGCCTCTGTGATCTACAAAACCTTTGTTTGTTTGAGTATTTAATTATACAGATGTATGTTACACTGTCTCGATTTCTAGAACTTTCTATTACTATAGCTCATACTCTTTATTAACAATCAATAAAAATATCTATCATACTTACACGACCTAGTGGTATTTCATATTAAGGTAGAACTCAAATGGCTTCTTAACGGTTACCATTCGCATTTTATGTTCGTCCACGGAAAATACACAGGGGTTGTATAAAGCAGTTTTCAGAATCCAGATATATCCAAAAAAAACCGTGTGTATGAGTGAAAAAACAAATTGTGATTATTATATGTAAAATTAAATGTAAAATGAAATCCTATTTCAATATTTTCAATATTGCCGCGCTCCCACAACACGCATGTCTGATGAAATATGACTCATCTTATGGGAGATAAGAAGGATACAGATGCTACTGAAAAACGTGATATACACAACTCAATTTTGATTCTCGTACGAAATAAATTTATTCTTTAATTGTTTAAGTATTGCTAAATTAACATAAATAGAGGTTAATACTTGATAGAAGGTATATAAAATTATTTAAATATTTTAATATTAGCCTTCTTCATATTTAATTTAAAAAATATATATTTATAATAATAATAACTTCAGGAATTAAATTAATGTCATATAAGTACCACTTATATCAAACGATATATAAAATAAACTTTCATTATAAGACAACCAAATTATATAACAAAATCCAATAAATAAAAATTGTTAACCAAAATCCTATAAATTAAATATTTTGAGTAGACAAAATTTTGTTTCCGCTGATCAATCTTATGAAAACAGATATCTTTCAAAAATGTTTAACATAAACTTAAGAATTTCATCATTAAACTATCTTACTTAGAATATTCAATATTATTAGATATCTAACAAAGTTACTTTCTATAAAATCTCAAAATATGTAAGAACATTACTGAAAAAGAAGTTTTAAGAGACACTTTGCTTCGTCAGTACTCAATTAATTCATATTAAACAAAATATAACATCAATCAACAACAAATATTTACTCACCTTTCAACAATTCAGAAAGCTTCTGGTAAATGATTACTGAAAAATTTAAATGGAGTGTAATGTTAACTACAACTAAATAGTTCTGTATTTTACCATCGATCTAAAAGATTGAAAGGCAATTTAACGGCCTCTGTTATAGCACAAGGACTACCTGTATAAAGAATATTAAGGAAGCCAAATAATTATATATTATGAATAAAATAACATAAATAGAGGTTAATACTTGAAAGAAGGTATAAAAAATTTAAATTTTTCAGTATTCGTTTACCAGAAACTTTCTGGATTGTTGAAAGGTGAGTAAATATTTGTAGTTGATTGATGTTATATTTTATTGAATATGAATTAATTGAGTACTAACGAAGCAAAGTCTCTTTTAAAACTAGTTTTTCAGTAACGATTTTACATATCTTGAGATTTTATAGAAAGTAACTTAGTTAGATATCCAATAATATTGAATATTCTAAGTAAGATAGTTTAATGATGAAATTCTTAAGATTATGTTAAAAATTTCTGAAAGATATCTGTTTTCATAATATTGATCAGCGGAAACAAAATTTTGTCCACTCAAAATATTTAATTTATAGGATGGTTAATAATTTTTATTTATTGGATTTCGTTATATCATATATTATATATGGATGTCTTATAATGAATGTTTCTTTTATATGTCGTTTGATATAACTGGTACTTATATGACATTAATTTAATTTAATTCCTGAAGTTATAATTATTGAATATAATTTTTTGAAATTAAATATGTAGAAGGCTCATATTAAAATATTTAAATAATTATTGCTAAATTATTTGTTTTTGGAAATAGCTTTAATTATCGTTTCTATTTTAACAGGTTAATGTAGAAAATTAATATATAATAGTTAATTTGTTTTGAAATAAAATAAAGCTCTTTTTACAGAGCAACACAATTGAAGTTTAATTGCTCAAATACATTATATAAATAAGAAAGGTGGTTTTTACTTGATGGCTCCTTCAATATCTTGAATATTAAACAGTAACACATTGCTACAAATTTAAATTTAACGAAATTTCCTAAGAACTTTTTAGAATCAAATGAAATAAATAATAAATGAATGAGTTTTAATTATATATGTCTACTCTAAAAACGAAACAGTGTTTTCTGAAGCATTTATTCAATTCAATTTAAAATGTTTTCAAGAAATTCCATGTTCTATATTCTACATTTTTAGAAATTCCACTACCACTACTGATACCATAATCCATTCAAAATCCAATCAGTCATGGCAAATTAAAATGTCAACATTCCATAGTTTCATTCATAGACTTTTGGGCATCTCGTTGAACGAAGTCAATTTCCGAAAAGAAGTCGATATGTCAATTTCCGAAATGAAATCAATATTATTAAAACTATAGCTTTGAACAATGGTTATAGAACTGAAATCATTGATTGAAAAAAACTTACCATAATATTTGAAAAAAATTCATATCAATATAAATGATTCTTATGAAGAAAAGAAAATTAGATTTTCAATGACTTATATAAAAGGTCTCAGCAGTAGGATCTCTAATGGTCTTCATAAAATGGGATTTAATTATTTAGCAGTAAATACAAATAATTCAGCTAAGATGTTGGCGAACAATGAAGAAAGGACCCCAACTTTTCCTAACCGGGGATTTATCAAATTAAATGTGATAATCGTTAATGCTACATCTATAGGACAAACAGGCCGATGTTTACAAGATAGAATCAAAGAACATAGGATGTCTATTTCGAAAAACCAGAAATCAACCGGTTTTGCTGAACATTGTATAGAAAATAATAATTTTTTCGATGAGAAAGATGTCACTACTATATAATGTTAATAAGGGTAAATTGATGGATTATTTGGAGATTCTTTCAATCAAAAAATCCATTGAGAAAAAGGAGAATTTAACAAATTCTCAAATACTTTCTGGCAAAACCCTATGGATGCTGTTATTTCCATGCGCCATAAAAATACACAGAAGTGTAATAAAAGAACCTTTTTAATTTTAAGTTTAGTTACTTTTTGTACTCCTTTGAAGATGATCGAAAGACCGAAACAGATGTCAGGATTCTGAATAAATTGTGGAACACAAAACCGTGTGAATTTTTTAAAAATAAAATCAACAGAATTTCTCTGTTTGATTCTTAAAATATTGAAAAAGCCACCTATCAAGGAAAAAATCCCCCTTTTTCAAAGTTCTGATAATATTTTTAGTACATCTATACATACTTCAGCCCATCCTTTAATGGATATTTGAACTTCGATATATTATGCCTATACAATTTCTAAACAGAAAACCTCCCTTACTGAGATATTCCTAATTATCCTCCAAAACCTGTGCATTGTTTCTGCGAAAAGTGTACGCGGAATTCCGATTTTGCTGTTGGCGGCGAAACGTGACTGTATTGCCTCGCAAAGTTGCTATTTTACTTTGTAATCTTGAAGCAAACATGCAAGGGAAAACCCAAATCTTGAGGGACGCCTGCAGTAGGCAGGGAGAGCCAGCTTTACGTTCTGCAGCTGGCGTCTCTCGATTAAACTCACCTCATCTCTCGATGCGTACCCCCAAAACAGGGCTGGGGGATCGTAATTCATTATAGGGAAAGACTTTTGTATCCAGTCACGTGTATAGGATGATTTATGCCCACTAATTATATAGAAATTTAACCATAGTTGAATAAAACTTGAATCCGGAAATTTGCATGAAGTTGTGGAAATACTAAGGCCGGAAATCCTGGATTTGGAATTCGGAATATTTATGGATGAAGCATATCACAATGGCTGTGTAGGTTAAATTCTCATCATGCATACTGATACGAATTATTTCTAGTGGGTCCATTAGCCACCTGAGGATCAGCGGAGTGAATTGATTACACTGTAGGTTGCTGTTTATGTATCCGGATCTGTTACAATGGTTTGTTTCGTACCACAATTAGTTTATCGTGGTAATTTTTTGTTTTTCCAGTACTTGGAAGTAACGGTAATTTATTGAGGCAATTAATTTGAAACGGTTTGAAATCATATTATCTATACAGGATAAGTCATAACTATTGGGACATAATTAAAAGTTTACTTGATAGAACGCTAATTGCAATATCTCAAAGTCTTATAAAGATTTATTCTGCTAACCCCACTGCAAAATTTTAATTTTAATTTCATAAAATCCTCAAAAACTTTTCGAAATTAAATAAAATAAATGTCTCATAAGACACATTTTCAATTTGAATGTGAGTCAATACTTGATGAAAGTGAAATTTAAATGTCTTTGAATTAGGAATTATATAACCTTACTTCAAAAACAGATTCAATCTGTTAGTCTTCTACAATAATAATTTCAAAGAATTTTTTCAAGAAACTTTAAGAATAAAATTAATGTCTTATAAGCACTGCTTATATTTAATAGACGTATAAAATCATCATACATTATCAAATGAAATTAAAAAAACCCAACAAATGAAAATTGTCAATCAAAATTAATAAATAAATAAATGTTTGTTTGTTTCGTTCCAAGCATGCGTACTGAACTCATCAGACAAGCGTACACATCTTTGCTTGTGACAAAATGTTTTGTTTTCTATTCTTATATTAATGAAAAGTAAATCTTTCTCAAAAATATAAAACATAATTATGAGAACTTCTCAAAAACTAATTTATTTGAATTATTTAACATATTTAAATAAGTTACTTTAAAAACTCTCGAAACATGTACCACATCATCAAAAAATAATTAAAAGGCAGATAAGACCAGTTCAATTTCACATTTGAAAGATAAAATCAATTAACGAGAAATAAACTCACCTAATACGACCTCTAGGAATATCTGTTTGTTGAACATTCAAACTAATATACAAGGTACTCAATGTTCTATGCTCACAACAAAATCACACACAGTTTCTAAGCACTTTAATGGTCTTGGTTAAAACATTCGACACTGCATAATAAATTTCTTTATATAAAAATCTAATATAATTATATATTATATATAAAATAAAATAATAAAAAGTGGTTTTTTACTTGATAGAATAAATATTACAAAATTTGAATATCAAAACAGATTTTATTTGTTAGGCTTCTACAATTTTAATTTAAAAAAATTTATTCAAGAAACTTTCAGAATTAAATTAATGTCTTATATTCACTGCTTATATTTAAAAGACGTATAAAATCGAAACTCATTAAACAATATCAAATGAAATTAAAAAAACTCAACAAAAATAAATTGTCAATTAAAATTAATAAATGAATGAATGTTTGTTCGTTTCGTTCCAAGCATGCGTACTGATTTCATCAGACAAGCGTACATATCTTTGCTTGTGACAAAATGTTTTGTTTTCTGATCTTATATTTATGAAAACTAAATCTTTCTCAAAAATATACAACATAACTTTAAGATTATTGAGTACCTTGGATATTAGATGTACCTAGTAGGAATGTTCAACAAACAGATATTCATAGAGGCCGTATTAGGTGAGTTTATTTATTGTTAATTGATTCTATCCTTTAAATAAGAAATTGAACTGGTTTTATCTGAATTTTAATTATTTTTCGATGTTTTAAGAGTTTTTGAAGTAACTTATTCAAATATATTAAATATTTCAAATAAATTAGTTTTTGAGAGGTTATTGAAATTATGTTGTATATTTTTGAGAAGGATTCAGTTTTCATAAAGATAAGATCAGAAAAAAAAAACATTTTGTTACAAGCAGACGCTTGTCTGAACGAAACGAAACAAACAAACAAACATTCATTTATTTATTAATTTTAATTGAGAATTTATATTTGTTAGGTTTTTTCATTTCCATTTGATTTTCTATAATGAGTTTCGATTTTATACGTTCATTGAATATAAGCAGTGCTTATAAGACATTAATTTGATTCTAAAAGTTTCTTGAATAATTTTTTTGAAATTAAAATCGTGGAAGACTAACAGATTAAATCTGTTTCGATATTCAAATTTTGTAATAATGCTTCTGTCAAGTAAAAAACCGTTTCTTATTATTTTATATTCTAATTTCAACAATATATATTGAAACTATATACAAAAACTATCAAATCCATATCTTTATATATAATCGATATAAAATATTTTCACATCCCGACGTTCTTGTATTTAAATGTTAATATACATAGTTATATAGTCTTTGTTGATACAGTTGTATGAATACGTTTCAAGTATGTATATTAACATTTAAATAGAAAAAAATCCACTATTCCAAAATTAACTGAAATTCTCAAAATTAAGAATCAAATAAAAATAATTGAACGAAAATTCCAACCTTTGATGGCCATTTCAGTCTCTAGAACTCTTCAGAAATGTATTGAATTCAGATTCAAATATATAACAAGATGAAAATTCAACTCGCCAAATAAAACCTGGAACGAATAAACTCGAAATAAGCTTTAAAGTATCCAAAATAAAACAGAAATGATCAACGTATTGTTACGAATAACCTATAACTATTTGTAAGCGGAACACAGAAACTTATTCACTCCAAATAATGTCCCATGATGAGAAAAAAAACCAGAATTTCAAAAATAATAAATAATTAAGGAATACATTGTGAATATTTAGAATCTATATGAATTTATTACATAATTTAAAAATCAATTTGAATGTGAGTCAGTACTTGTAAAAGTAAAATTTAAATGGCTTTAAATTCTCAATTTTATATTCTAACTTCTTAAATAGATGGAACTTTATACAAAAACTATCCAATTGATATCCTTATATATTCAATAATTCTTCAACAGGTTCTATGTCCAAGGTTATGATAGTACCAACTTTTCAAGAAAAAGGCCAACTAGTTTCGATTTTATTACAAAATCTTCATCAGGGCTCTGAAATGAAAAACATTAACATTTTGTAATAAAATCGAAATTAGTTGGCCTTTTTTTCAAAAAGTTGGTATTATTATAACCCTGGAACTAGAACCTGCTAAAGAATTATTGAATTTTTGTATGCATAGGTCTTTTCTTAATTAATTATCCTCGTATATAATCAATATGACATACATATACACTTCTGAAGAGGTCTAGATACCAAAAAAGCTATCAAATGTTGGAATTCTCGTTCAATAATTTTTATTTCATCCTTTATTTTGAGAATTTTAGATAATTTTGGAAAAGTGGATTTTCTTGTAATTGGTATGTCGATATACATACTTATAGTTGTATTAATATGTTTCATGTCGGGCAAAAAGGTTTTTTCCGAAACATTGAAAATTATTTTTTATTGATTGAAAAGGATATCAATTTGATAGTTTTCGTATATAGTTTTAATATGTATTGTAGAAGGTATTGTATAATTCTGAAATTAAAGTCATATAGAATTAACACTCATTACAAAGCACCAAGAGGAATGAAAGAATACAAAGAAAATATAAATTATTGATTAAGAATATTAAATAAGTACTTGCAAGGATACAAAATTCTGTTTCGTTTCAATGTATAATTAAAAACAAAGTTCCTCTCGAAAAATGTACAACATAACCTTAAGAATTTCTTCAAAAATAACTCTGTGTGAAAAAATTCCTTCAGAAAATTTCAATTTTAATTTCATAAAATTTTCTTCTCAAAAACTTTCCAAAAAAAAATGAATGTTTTATGAAACACAGTTTCAATTCAGCAGACATATGGAATTAACACTCATTACACGGCACCAAAAGGAATAAAATAATACAAAGACAATATAAATTAATTATTGAAAATATTAAATAAATACTTGAGGGGAACAAAATTTTATTTAAATCAATAATTTATATTTCTTTGTGGTCTTTTATTCCTTTTGGTGCTATGTAACGAGTGTTTATTCTATATGTTTACTAAATTGAACGTGTTTTATGAGACATTTATTTTATTTTTTTTCAAAAGGTTTTGAGAAGAGCTTTATATAAAATTAACATCAAAATTTGTGGAAAGTTTAGCAGAATCAATCTGTATCATATTCAAGATATTGGGACAATGGTCAAAGACAGGTTATTTGGACCAAAATATGACAACACACGTATTGTTACAATAAAGAAACATATGTTTCTAGGAGGAATTGCTTATTTTCAATCAAAATTGAGAGATATTAGATAGAAGAGATTGTATGTTTGGTTTCAAGACTAAGGTTACACGTTAGTTCAGCTAGATCATGGTCAGCATAAGCATCTACAACTTTCGCTGGCCTTTTTATTCATACTGAAGTAATGAAGTAAAACTTCCCGCAAAAACATATTATTCAGTACAAAAGTTAACATTTTCAGAGCACTGAAAAGAAAGCCTAACGATAAATCTTCAAAATAAAGGTGTTTCTAGATGAAACAATGGAATAATAAACTAGTAGCGACAAAATCGCTCCAACATTTTCTACTCCTAATCCAAAATTTTCTACGATTCTACGATAAAAGGGTCAATCCTATCTGTTCAACTTGAATAGTCAAGGAAATTTTATTGGAAAAACTAATTAAAGATGAAGGCAGTGATTTAAAATTTTGTTTCAGTGTGGGATAGTTTCGCTAATAAGAAACATCGAACTTATTCCCAGAATGTTGCATAAACGTTCAGCAACTATTCAAGGAGAACATTTTGCACTTTAAGTTCTCCACTTGTCTGAATTGTAATGGATTTCCCAGGTCTCCAAGCAGCCATTTAAAAGTTTCTAAATGAAAAGGTTATCATTCATTTTGTTACAAGTTTCTAGAATGCGAAAATTAAAGTGATTTAGTCTAATTAAGTGCTTATCAGGATTCTCAATGGATACCCATTCTACAGTCCTAGGTGCTAAAAAGTTCTTGTGAACTTTTTTTATTCTATCAACATACGTTGTATCATGAAGAATTCATACTCCTGTTTGAAGCAAAGTTGAACTTACCGTAAATGAACGCATAGTATAGATAATGTGGTTTTCTATTAACTATTAATATAACACAGTACCCTGTGAAGAGCATTTTGGGAAAAAATTTAGTTTTCATAAAACAGGGAATGAAACAAAATTTTGCTCTCTTCAAGTATTTATTTAATAATTTTAAGTTGACAATTTATATTTCTTTGAATTCCTTTCATTCCCTTTGGTAATGCGTAATCAGTATCAATTATATATGCCTACTAAATTGACACAGTGTGTTCTAAAGACATTTATTCAATTTAATTCTAAAAATTTCTGAATAAAAATTTTTTTGAAATTAAAATTTGTAGGAGGTTTACAGAATAAAACTGTATGATATTTTAAATTTTGTAATAACCTTTTCATCAAGAAAAACCCCTTTTTACTATTTTACATTATTGGAAATATCATTTGAATGAATTTGCATCAAGTAAGGACCGATTCAACACTATGTAGTTAACTACAATGTTTGTAAGACCAGTGTATTCAGAAAAGGAAATTAACGTCAAATGTCCCATGAAATAACTGAGTGGAACAAATTAATTAAGATAATGAAAAACCGCACTTAAACTCTTGTCGGTTTTTATAACAGCTTTAATCAGGGCATGTTTCTTCTTATGTTATGTTGTTATATGGTCAACGACATAGTTCACATAATTCACTGTTTGGTTTCGACAAGAATTTCTACCAGTACGTGACAATTGTGAGAGATAAGCCTCTTATCTCTTCAATTGGTTTGACGATTTGAACTGAAATGTTACGTAGCATTACTACAATCAATCTGGGATTCACTAGAATCCTATAAATACGTTTACACAATGGATTTTGCAATTAGTTCGAAATTTTGATTAAAGGTAAATAGATTGATCATTGGTTTCATGAAATGCTGTTGTTATTTCTCTACCATACTAAAGAGGAACAATAATAATGATCATTTATGATGTTTCGGCATCCATCGTTCCATTTGAATCGATATTTTGATGAGTGGTTTGTTGATTTCATATATACAAATGCTTCCTTCTATGGTATACCATAAGTATTATGCTCTTTCAAGAATATTGTATAATATGAAGTCGATCAACATTACTTCTGCCTTTTTTTCTTTTTTATAAGGCAAGTAGTATTTCTTAAGATAAAACCAGAAACAAAATTTTGTCTCGTTTGAATATTTATTTATTAATTTTAATTACTTTCGTATATCTGCTGGGTTATTTATTTCATTTGACATTGTATATTGAGTTTTGATTATATACGTCTATTAAATGTAAGCGGTGCTTGTTTTAGACATTAATTTAATTCTAAAAGTTTTTGAATAAAAAATTCTTTTGGAAATTAAAATTGTAGAAGATAAACATATTTCAATTTGTTTTGATATTCAAATTTTGTTATATTTCTTCTATCAAGTAAAAAGCCTTTCTATTTTATTTTATATATAATATATAATTATATTTTGGCTTCAATAAATCTTTTTATACGGTGTCAATGGATTTAGGTAAACCTTAAAATAACTCACTTTGTTCTTTGATTTTGTTAGAACATAGATCAATCTTGAATATATAGTTGATCTGTAGTTCGAAGCTTAAGTCTTTTAACACGTGAGTGATGTAGGTTATGTTTTTGATTTTGATATTTGGATTATTAAAAACGGCTGATGAAGGGATTATCTAGAATTATATTTGTTTTTTGAAAATATAGTGCACATTTTTTAGAGTTTTTTGAAATAATTTGTTCGAATATTTAAATGTATTAAATATTTCAAATAAATTATATTCTTTGGGAAGTCCTTCAAGTGTGTTCATGTTTTTATAAGGCAAGTAGTATTTCTTAAGATAAAACCAGAAACAAAATTTTGTCTCGTTTGAATATTTATTTATTAATTTTAATTACTTTCGTATATCTGCTGGGTTATTTATTTCATTTGACATTGTATATTGAGTTTTGATTATATACGTCTATTAAATGTAAGCGGTGCTTGTTTTAGACATTAATTTAATTCTAAAAGTTTTTGAATAAAAAATTCTTTTGGAAATTAAAAGTGTAGAAGATAAACATATTTCAATTTGTTTTGATATTCAAATTTTGTTATATTTCTTCTATCAAGTAAAAAGCCTTTCTATTTTATTTTATATATAATATATAATTATATTTTGGCTTCAATAAATCTTTTTATACGGTGTCAATGGATTTAGGTAAACCTTAAAATAACTCACTTTGTTCTTTGATTTTGTTAGAACATAGATCAATCTTGAATATATAGTTGATCTGTAGTTCGAAGCTTAAGTCTTTTAACACGTGAGTGATGTAGGTTATGTTTTTGATTTTGATATTTGGATTATTAAAAACGGCTGATGAAGGGATTATCTAGAATTATATTTGTTTTTTGAAAATATAGTGCACATTTTTTAGAGTTTTTTGAAATAATTTGTTCGAATATTTAAATGTATTAAATATTTCAAATAAATTATATTCTTTGGGAAGTCCTTCAAGTGTGTTCATGTTTTTATAAGGCAAGTAGTATTTCTTAAGATAAAACCAGAAACAAAATTTAGTCTCGTTTGAATATTTATTTATTAATTTTAATTACTTTCGTATATCTGCTGGGTTATTTATTTCATTTGACATTGTATATTGAGTTTTGATTATATACGTCTATTAAATGTAAGCGGTGCTTGTTTTAGACATTAATTTAATTCTAAAAGTTTTTGAATAAAAAATTCTTTTGGAAATTAAAATTGTAGAAGATAAACATATTTCAATTTGTTTTGATATTCAAATTTTGTTATATTTCTTCTATCAAGTAAAAAGCCTTTCTATTTTATTTTTTTCTGAAATTAGTTTTTCTCGTGGAAACCTGGTAATATTTCAGTATTCATAGCCATTAAAAATTTGCATTTTTGATCGGCTATAAATAAACAATTTATAAGAAAACTTGAACCTAGACATTCACGAAAGAAAAATAATCATTCAAATGACCGCCACGACTGACTACAGTCTTAATGATTTTCAGTTTCTTCCATCCTAACTATTGTAACATAGTAAATATAGTTTTGGGGAAGATCAAGTATACAGAAATTTTTCTAAGATTCTTGAACCTAAAATATAATATATTATAAATTTTATTAGCAATCTTCTATTGAAAAAGTTGATTCATATTTCAGTGTTACTCTCGTTAGCACTCACGCAATTTGATCATTTACCACCAACAAGTATGTATGGTTATGCATATAAATCAATAAACGCTTTGATTACGATAAAATATCCGAGAAAAGCTGTACTAGGTATACGACGATAATGGAATCTCTCTTCAAGGGCTTAAGATTTTATCTGTCAAAACTTCTACTATCAGAATTAAAAGACAGTGTTACTTCTTATATGAGACGTTTTGTCGGCATAAGGAAAAAACTGCTTGTTTCAGCACTTTGGAGCCTATATATATTTTTTGTCAGATAGGGGAGGAATTTAGTCTCACCTATTCATATGTTTTCAAATCGCAGTTACCTGGCCCAAGAATTCTCAATATAATCTTTTGCGTTTTACTCAACTTCATATTTTGTGGACTGCAAAATTATTGCAAATTCTTTATAATCAATGTTTATCATTGAACTTGTAGCTTGGAGTTAAAATGATTCAAGAAATACATTTGTGGTCGTTGAAAGTGTTTGAGTTTTTCCTCCATTTCCTTATCTTCTTCATAGTTTACCTTATTTCGAGACGAAAAATGAAAAGAAGGCAATCATCGGAATAAATAAGTGTTTTCACATAACAGTTCATTCGATTCCATCCTCAACAAAACAATGTATTCGATTATTGCGATTAGAATATTTGGTATTATTTTTTGTTGCCGAATACTGAAACAATAACTATAATACGATGATAAACTAACAGCGGCACAAAAAAGTAGTTGTCTTTTCGATTCTGAAGGGTACTAGATAGGAAAAAAACTGAAATTTGATATTTTTGCTTCAAATTAAGAGATTAGTCAATTTTACGATCAAACCAAATGAAATTTCAAGTTCACCAATTGTTTATTTCACTTGGAAACTATAAGGTCCATCGGATTTATATTGCACAACTAATATTTTGTGGTTTCATCATTACAAATGGACCTGATTGCGAGAAGAGCGATCACTCAAGTTAACAGCATCGTTCTATTTGTTCACAATTTGCTGAACTGTAAAAATTTTCGAATAAATCAAATAAATTCTGCTGATTTGTACCGTAATAAGGAATATGAGCTAAGTTAATAGAAAGTTCTACAAATCGAGGCAGTGCATCATACATCTGTATAACAAATCTAAACTCAAACAAGCCTGATTACATTTTGTTGATGACATGCGCACGTTTCGAAAGTTGTTATTTCTCTTCAGTGCCCTATAATGCCTAACTACTACAAATCTGTCAAGTGCCTATATTCGCTCTGCACAGAAACACTAAGGTGATATATATCATACACTAGCGCCATCTAGTGCACGCTAACATAACAAACATACCGAGCCTATTCGAGTAAAGAAATGTATTCCCGATTTTTTTCAACATTACAAACGCAGAAAACTTTCCTCATGCCCAAGTCCGATCATGTTACGCCGTAATACTCATAATCATTCATATAAATTGATGAATCATGATGCACTAGATGGCACTAGTGTATGATTAACACCTTATTGTTGCTATGCAGAGCGAATATAGGTGCTCGACAGATTCGTAGTCGTTGTACATTATAGAGCACTGTAAGAGAACGAGAATATTATGATGTCAAAGAAGCAAATTGGCATTGTTTTTCATGTGTTGCTTCAATCTTACAGTTACCTTCCATATTTATCAACAACATTCTATATTCTCAATTTCACCACAAAATCGTTATTTATGAGAAGAATTAATGCATTCGATGGCTTAAGTAACATATGATGCGAATCGCAAGAAACCCATTCTAGTCGAACCCGAAAACATATCCATTATTCATAGTGAACTCGCAAAGAAAACATTGATCCTAGATTTACGTGCAGTTCGTATGCGAAAAGGTGGAAACAAAAACGTAAAGGTTTTAAAATCTCGACACCAGTATGCCGTTATTTCATAAACGGATTACAGCCAAAATGGTATGCAGAAGGGTAGCAAGGGATGAAAAATATCTCACTATTTCCGAAAAGTTCTACGTAATCCTTGTAAGTTCCTGAGGATGTGTGGATAAAGCCCTCCTCCGGGTTATAAATTGAATGGTTATGGGAAATTCACCAGTTTTACTACTGGGAAAAAAAACATGAAGGATGTTTGTGAAGCCAAAATAATGGTCAAATTGCATGATTTTTTGGTTTGTCTCCTGAATATGGAATTCATATTCTGATTTTCAGTTTAATTCATTAATATCATTAATGAGGTAAAACTTCGTATTTTTATGTACCTACATCTACTTGTCGAACCTATTCCAAATAGAATGAGGAAATACTTGTGTTGCAAATTCACCAAATTGTTTATTTTCTGAAATTGTAATTAAGTGATTTTCTGTCTGCGTATAATAATTTCATGGCGTTAAAAGATCAGCGCAATAAACCACAGACATGTTCTCTAAATCGAAGGCTAGGGTCAAAAACTAATCCGAAGTTTCTACGAGGAGCTGATGTCACGTAGGGAATATAATATATAGTCCGTCTACAATTTATTATTTTCGATAATTTCAATATACTTCTTTTTGTAACATTCTAAGACAAAAGTAATGTATAAAAAAGGTTGTGCAGATAGTCGGCTATGGCCAAAGTTGCATGGCAACACTATTTGTCAAATATTGTTGATTGTCAACAGGTAAACAATTTATGAAAAAATGTCGTAACCTGAAAAAAAGAAAACAGGTAGAATACGTAGAAAAGGTTTTCGAAACGTAGAAAAATTAGTGCAATTGACTGAACTGGGAAAATGTTTTGGCCTATACTCAAGCTTGGATGCAAGAACGCCAAGTGACAACCATTTCATGGCCAGCAGCTTCACCAGATCTTAGTCCCATTGAAAGCATATGGGGGCTAATGAAGATATTAACGAAATAAAGATGATTTAATTCAGTCAATCCTGGACTATCATCACTGAAAATTATGGCGGTGATCTAGTTTCGGGTGTACCTTGACGTTCAGTCTAGTGTTTACAGTTAAATGGAGGTTGTAAATAATATGTAGATTTTGTTATAATTTTATAATTCAAGAATTAAAAATATATACTGAATAATTACAATTGAGCTTTGTTTTTTCCGGACTATAATTGGATGAATATATATATATATATATATATTGGAATATATTGATCAAATACAGCTGGATGGATGACTGTCAAAAATGTAATCCAGAGGTGAAAGCGTTATTACTTTATATGTCTGGGGCGAACAACACTTTTTCCAGAAGCATTGCTTTTATCTTCAGAAATTAAGGGCCACTCAAGGAAATTTTAGAAGTAAACATAAGTTCGTGCGGTTTTGATAACATATGTTGTTACTAGTTCATTATTTCATTGTTTTATCTGACAATACCTTCATTTAGAACTGTCATTATTAAGCTTTCTTTTCCGTATCTGTCATTTCATGAAATGTAAACAATACAGTTTTCGTGTGCTCTTAAAGTGTCAACTTTTGTACCGAATAATGCATTTTCGAGGAAAATTTTACTTCATTACTTCAATATGAAGAAAAAATCTGCTGAAAGTTATCGCATTTTAGTGAATCTTGAGACCATCCTCTAGCTGAATGAACGTCAGAATTGTCAGAGTGGTTTGCTCGATTTAAAATGGCAATTTTGATTTGGATGCTTATCAAAAAGTTGGTTAGTTTTAATTGTCATTATAAAATAAAACACTTGTTTACATTTTCTACTTTATTTTTGGTATTGACGTACGTTTCGTCTTTGCTAGAAAGACTTCATCAGAATACGAAGTAACAGTTGTTGTACAATGAATTTATAAGATTTTTTACAGAAGGTGTACATGTGTTTTTAATTGTTCGTCGGGTTGGTTTTCTCAAAGAATATTCCCTTCAGAATCGTGTTCACTCGATCCCTTGTAAATATTGAATAGAGGGGTGTAATAAAAATCTATTTGTTCATTTACTAGGTTATTGCTGTTTTTATGTTTATTCATTTCGTAAATTTCCCATAAGTTCAATTTTAGACCTCTATTTTCAACATGTAGAATTTCTATTTCTTTTGTGAAAGAATGGTTATTTTCAAGAAGGTGTTTAGCATAATGTGAATCTTTTTTATTTTTATCGAAACTTCTTTTATGTTCGGTTAGGCGTGTACCGAAATTTCTACCTGTTCTACCAATATAAATCTTTGGGCAATCTGGGCAAGTGAGTTTGTATACACCTGATAATTGAAGTTTATCCATACTGTTTTTATTGTTTTTGATGTATTTGCTAATAGGATTGTTTGTCTTGAAAGAGACTTTAATATTTTCTTTTTTGAGTAGGTTTTTTAGTTGAATACTAATGTTTCCGAGATATGTGAGGCTAACGTATTTGTGTTCAGCTAGATCAGATGTTACTGGATAAATTTCTTTTATTGTGTTTTTGTGTATACGTTGGTTAATTAAATTATCTATTAGAGATGTATTATATCCATTGTTGTAAGCTATTTGTTTAATTATACATTTTTCTTTTTGGAAATTGACTTGGTTTAGTGGAATGTTCAATAAACGGTATATCATACTATGGAGAGCTGCTAGTTTGTGTTGGAATGGATGAAAAGAATTACGGTGTATAATGGTATCTGTTTGTGATGGTTTATGATAAATTGCGAAGTTATGTTTATTGTTTTCTCTAGTTATCGTGAGGTCAAGAAAGTTGATGGATTCATTATGTTCTATTTCTGAAGTGAAAACTATTCTTGGGTGGAGATTATTTATAAAATTCTCAAATGTTGATATTTGTCTGTTAGTACCTACGAAACATGCAATTATATCATCCACATACCTATACCATGTAAACAAGTGTTTTATTTTATAATGACAATTACAACTGATTTCTACCAAGCAACGGCCCAATCTATCATAAATTTGGTTAGTTTTATTAAGTGTCTGATGAAGAAGGATTATGTATATATTTTTTACTGATTATTTTGTTTATTCGAATAACTCCTAACTAAAGAGCTTTGGTCAAAATTTATCAGGTTTTTTTTTCTGGAGAATGTGCTATATTTTTCTCAAAAAAAGAAATAATAACTTTTTCTATTATGAATAAAATAAAATAAATGGAGGTTTATACTTGATAGAAGGTTTATAAATTAATTTAAATATTTTAATATTTACAGATATTTTCTGTTAGCCTTCTACATATTGAATTCCAAAAAATTATATTTAATATTATAACTTCAGGAATTAAATTAATTAAATTACTAAGTGGGACTTATATTAATTAAATTAATATAAGTACCACTTATATCAAACGACATATAAGATTCATTATAAGACATCCAAATGATATAACAAAATCCAATAAATATAAATTGTCAACAAAAATCCTATAAATTAAATATTTTGACTAGACAACATTTTGTTTCTGCTCATCCTTCTTATAAAAACAGATATCTTTTAAAAATATTTAACATAATCTTAAGAATTTCATTTTTTTTTTCTAAAAAGTAATTTATTTAGATATCCAATAATATCGAATATTCTAAGTAAGATATTTTTATGAAGAAATTCTTGAGATTTTATTAAACATTCTTGAAGGATACCTGTTTTCATAAGAGGGTTGAGCAGAAACAAAATGTTGTCTACTCAAAATATTTAATTTATGGGATCCTTGTTAACAATTTATATTTATTGGATCTTGTTATATCATTTGGATATCTTATAATGAATGTTTGATGTCGTTTGATATAAGTGGTACTTATATAACATTTATATAATTCCTGAAGTTATAATATTAAATATAATTTCTTGAAATTAAATATGTAGAAGGCTAACTGAATATATCTGTAAATATTATATTAAAATATTGAAATAATTTTATATACCTTCTATCAAGTATACACCTCCATTTATTTTATTTTATTTTATTCATAATATATAATTATTTGGTTTCCTTAACATTATTTATACAGATGGTTCTGCTATAACAGAGGCCCTTAAATTGCCTTTTAATCTTTAAGATCGATGATAAACCACAGAACTATTTATTTCGAGTTAACATTACACCCCATCTGAATGTTCAGTATTCATTTACCAAGAAGCTTTCTGAATTGTTGAAGGTGAGAAAATATTTTTGTTGATTGATGTTATATTTTATTGAATGATATGATTGAGTACTGACGAAGCAAAGTCTCTCTTAAAACTTGTTTTTTAGTTATGTTTTTACATATTTTGAGATTTTCTAAAAAGTAACTTAGTTAGATATCCAATAATATTGAAAGTATATTCTAAGTAAGATGAAATTCTTGAGATTATGTTAATTATTTTTGAGAGATGAACAAAATTTTGTCTTCTCAAAATATTTATAATAATTTATAGGAATTTTGTTAACAATTTATATTTATCGGATTTTGTTATATCATTTAAATGTCTTATAATGAATGTTTGTTTTATATGTCGTATGATATAAGTGGTATGACATTAATTTAATTCTTGATGCTATAATATTAAATATAATTTTCTGAAATTAAATATGTTGAAGGCTAACAGAATATATCTGTGAATATTAAAATATTTAAATAATGAAAACTTTTCTGAATTTTACTCAGAACATTTTTTGTTATCTGAACTTGTAATTATTTAACATCCAATCTAAACAAATTTTGTATTAGGTGATGTTTGAATAAGTTGGTCATTATTTTATATTTCTTTTGATTATTGGTTCATTTCCACCACATTTGATGATAATAAATATATGTCTATCAAGTGATACAGTGATATCTAGATGATGTTTAAAATATTATTCTGAATTTTTTCAAGAGATTAATTCAGATTAAAATCTGTTTCATGGAATTAGCGCGCAAAAATGGTAGCTTCAGATATATGATATATTCGAATGTAATCAGAGTTGGCGAACGTGATTTTTAATTCGCGGATACGAGGTATCGATTTTTTACTAATCCCTACCTTAAATGAAACAGGTGGATGTATCCATAGCGTAAATAACAGCGGATCTCGTATTTCCCGTGTTCTGAACACGGGATGATGATTCAATCACAATGTGTTAATGCAAGCCTATTACAATTCCGGGATATAATGAAACCTTGGGGCGAACATGGATGATTATGCTATTAGCGAATGCATGCTAACTTCTCTGATTGTGATCTGTATAATAGGTGGTAAGGGATGAATCGGCCAAGGTAGGCAGATAAAGGGCAACAATTGACATTTAGTTGAATATAAATGTATTGTAAAACCAATCGAGAAAAGATATGAAAATTGTAACGAAATAAACTTCAATAAAAAATGATTACCATTAGTACTACCATAGACTTATTATCCTAAGGAGACAAAATATCCCTCTGTTGAGTTAGTTGTTGTGAGGCCAACATTCAGATTGTTTGGATAAAGACGAATATAGCAGAACTAACGAGTGCGATAAGGATGAACAAATCTGGTAGTTCTGTGCTGGCAACGTTGTAAGAAATTCAATATTCTTCAAATTCATAACACCACGGGCGTATAATAAGCGTTTTTTTACCGATAATAGGATAAATCAGGATGGAAATTCTGATTGCTTTTACATATTTCAGATTGATGATCCATGTGTCCAAAAATTATAACCAACAGGAATGTATCTACTGATATTTGAAGAAAGAAAAGGTGGAGCGTCCTTGAAAACGTGGTCTATGAGAGGGATATTAACTCGTGTGATTTGGTCCTTTAGTTCGCAGGGTTCACCTTTTACAAAAAATTTCTTGTACATGGAATTATCATAGAAGAAAAATGTATCGGTTAATGGATAACGAATTTTATGCGATAAAATATTAATATACAGCTATAAATGTGAGAAACTTATGAATAAAGCAAGGATTTATTTATAAGATTAATAATAGTGTGTGACTTGAATACAAACGATAAGGAAGCATATTCTCAAATGAGTAGTTCGGCAACACAGGCCTTGGTAGTACAGGGTTATCCATTTTGTGCTTCATTTAAAATATCGATCAAATTTTTATTTCAATATAATGCTTGTACCTTACCATTATGAGTGGAATACAAACTAATGAAAATGTTCTTCGCGTGATCTTTTACAGGACTCAATTTTTGTGAGGTAATTTTCGATGACTCGCCGACACATTTCGGACAATATCTCACCAATAACTTGACGGATGTTGGTTTTCAGATCGTCAGTAGTCTGAGGATCATCGGCATAAACACGATCCTTCGCATAACTCCACAAAAAAATCCAAAAACTATAAATCACAAGATCTTAGTGGCCAATCCACATCGCCGAAACGAGAAATTACGCGTCCTGGAATTTTTCTGGTAATAAAGCCAAAACGGGTCGTTTTGTGTGGCTTGTTGCACCATCTTGCTGGAACCACATTTCTTCCAATTCCATATCATTAATTTCTGGCCAAAAAATCGGTAATCATTTGGCTGTAACGATGAGAATTAAGGGTTTGTGTGACGTCTTCTTAATTTTCAAAGAAATACAGGCCAATCACTCCACCAGACCAAACTGCACACCATAGTGTGACTTTTTGTGGACATAATGGTCTCTCAACAGATACATGAAGATTTTCACTGCACCAGATGCGACAATCTTGCTTGTCATGGTCAGCTGGCTCTAGTTCTTGTGTCAACTGGACCTTACAAGGATGGAGATGCAAATCCAGATGCAAAATACTTCATAGCGTGCCATAAGAAAGGTCCAAATGTTGTGCGCGCCGATGAATTCATAAACTTGGATCTTCTCCAACACTTTCACTTACAGTAGAAATATTTTCGATCGAGCATTCATTTCGATTATGTATGGACATCAGTAACAGATTCAGCCACTTCGAATTTTTTCATTCTATTACTAATTGTACGCGCAGATGGACGATGACGGCGATCATAATTTGCCCATAATCCACGATGCGTACTTAATGCTGAAACATTGTTTTTGTAGTAAGTTTTTACAATTTTCACACATTCAGCAGTAGATAAACGATCCATATTGTTAAATGACTAAGCTTAAACTTCGGATCACAGTCCTGTTCTACATAAGTCACTGAAACAGGGCTGTGAAATCCGGACCACGAAATGGATATATATATATATATATATATATATATATATATATATTCTGGGCTTAACAATATGGTATATCACATATTAGTAAGATACAGCCTAGTGCCGTCTACCCAGTCCTCTTCTCCAAGCCTCGCGATCCTGTGTCAGTTCCACGTTCAACTGTCTCTGTTCCATAGATTGGTGCACTCCCTCATTCCAAGAGCGTCTCGGTCTTCCTCTTTTCCTCCGTCCTGGTGGGACCCACTCAAATAACCGCCTCGGCCATCGATATTCGGGCATTCTCATTAAGTGTCCAAACCATCTTAGACTTTGGATTTCGATTCGGTCTATTACGGTTTCTCTGGCCTGTAACCGATCCCTCATGCTATCATTGGTGACATCTCAACTGCGTTGAGTCTGCGTTTTAGGTCAGCGTTAATGGTCCATATTTCACTGCCATAACACAGAGTCGATTCCACCATCGTTCTTTCTACCCGTATCTTCGTACGATTGGAGATTCCTCTATCCCACCGCAAAGAGTTAAGACAACCAATAATCTTTCTTGCCCCTTGAATTCTCTGTTTTATCTCGACTCCACCAATGCCATTTCTGTCAACGACCGCACCTAAGTACTTGAACTGATCTACTTGTTTAATTTTCGTGTCTTCGTCAATGAGCACCTCAAAACTTGCTTCACTGTTTACGACCAGATATTCGGTCTTTTTCAGATTCACGCTCAGGCCCCAATGTTCATATTCCCTGTACAATCTTTTGATCATATATTCAATATCAAAAGAATCCTGTGCTAAGATGACCTGATCGTCTGCAAAGCTCAATGAGTACAATTTGTGGTCCCCCACAGGTATACCCATCTCTCCGCAGCTCCTTTTCCACCTAGCCAACACCACCTCGACATAAAGGTTGAACAACAGAGGTGACAAACTACATCCCTGCCTCGAAATGGATAACCCTTTATTTACATTGGACCAGTTGAATAATGGGCCATTAAATGTCAGCCTCCGTAGAAAAGGTAAATGATATATATATATATATATATATATATATATATATATATATAATTTACCTTTTCTACGGAGGCTGACATATATATATATATATATATATATATATATATATATACATATATATGTATATATATATATATATACATCTGCCGAACTAGCTGGCATCCGTACAAAAAGGGTATCGGCCTGCATCCTCGTGTATACTTCGTGTATATTCGGAGTTTTTTTTCCGCACAAGATGACTTCCGGTATAGATAGCGGTCGAGTTGGCGTCCGTATACTTTTTTACCTATAATGGTACAAGTTGGCTGCCGTATACTTTAGTACCAGCCAAGGTGGCACACTGAGATGTTGCCATACTGCTGTATTTGTCTGGTGTAATGAATGGTAATACTCAAGCGGTAAATATTACACAGAACGATTGCTGGTATGAAGGGGATTTTTTCAGGGTTCGCTGTTATTCTGTTGCTTCGGATAAGTCATACGGTACGCGAGTTTTGATGGTTCATTATTGTGAATTATTGAATTGATTGATGAATTTCTCGTGAATATCATTGAAGAATTGATATTTTTTTAGAATTTTATCATATAGTTTAATCAAATCTATTTCCTCATATGTTTTTCCATATTCTCATATTCAAAACTCTCTCTGTTTGAATAGATTTCAATATTTTTTTTCTCTCTGATTCTATGAACATAATGCGTTGTCGATTCGTCCAAACACCTGTAATTTTATAATTTTGGGCCGAGACTCGCCTCAAACGACGAGTGGGACTTACCGAAAGAATTCGTGGTCGAATTCAATTCTGTCTGACGGCTGGTCTCAAGCAAGATAACTTTCTAAAAAAAAGACCTAGTGACTTCAAACTTGCAGATAGTTTTATAGTCTAAATGTCTCACTCGATTTCGATGATTCAACAGAACTGCTAAACTGCACACCAGAGGTAAAAAAAAATATTTTTTTGAAAAGTCAATATTTCGGAAATTACTTACCGGAAGTTTCTCAAATTGTTTGTGGATGTAGAGGATATTGGTGAAATGATTTGCAACATGTAATCCAGAAGACTCTTCCACGAAGAGAAAATGGTTTTTTTTCTCATCAGATTTTGGCAAAAAGTATATGTATAAAGTTTAGTTCAATATATTATTTTTCCAGTATGTCTTGCCAATATGTATTGGCAAGTGGAGCCTTTCAAGTGTGCATTCTTTATTTTGTTAAGATTTTATGTTTCATTACAAGAAGAGTTCAAGAATTGACAAAAATTACGTGTTTTCAAGTTAAATCTACTGATGAAACATTTTTTGTTGATCCTTCTCCAAAATGAACAATATTCCCAATAGGAGATTATTTTTTAAACACATCTTTCATTATTAAGGAAGTGAAAAGTTTTTTCGTAACGACAAGATGAATGTAACACTGATCAAAAATGAAAGTTTCTCTTCAGAATTTAACTTCGTTATTTTCAGTCGACTTCAAAGGTTTTTTGTGCTAAATTGTGTATAAATCCTGAATATTTCCGTGTTCGAATTAAAAACCGATACCATCCTAATGAAAACTTTAATTTTCAATTGCAGAATTGGAAGATTAACATCATTTAATGTAGAAAAAGATAAAAGAGAAAAAAGTTAAAGAATATATCAAGTTATATTGATATTTTGTTCACAATCCTATTCCGCTATTTTGTTGCGTTGTGTTTAATCGCTCCACATTTGAAAACTATTCCATTTCGAATTCCAATAAGACGAATGTTTCGAAATAACTTTGGATCGCCCGAACAAACATTTTATTGCAGGAATAAAAAAAATATATAATACCGATCTACAATAATATGAATATTTTTGAGTAATTGGAAAGAACTCATTTTTATTTTGTGAATCCATTATAAAATGAAGATTGTCCTAGTAGCGATTAAGTATCATTTCATACGCGTTAAATATTACGTAGTTTAGCAGGCACCTTCCAAGGCGCCGAATGTCTATATATCGCGAGTCTTCGATAGGCGGTCTCAAACGATTAGATTATAAACACAAAACGAAGATGAATAATTCTTGGTCAAATAGAAATTTGTCGTGTTGGTGCACGAGCAATAAAAAACTCGAACGGAATAAATTGAATAGTGGAAATTTTAAGGGTACGTTTTAACGGAAAAGGTTTGTAGGTATATGTAGATACAAATATAAGAGGGAAATACCGATCTGATGAAACTGAGATTTTGAAATCCACTTCCACGTTATCGAATGAACGAGTCGTTTATTCTAGCAGAATTTCGGGATTATCATAAAAGTACCTATACAACAGTAGGCTGTTGTATCTTACTATGTCATAGGTTAAATTTTTTGCGTAATGAGGAACCTGTGCGTAGAATATGAAGAAAAATATCATTAATCACGCGATAAAAACGTTCTACAAAATTTCGAGTATAGGACTTAAAATTTATGTTTTCTTGGAGAAACACTTATACCTAATACTGAAAAATTGGTCATTTTCCTGAAAGGTCATATTTCAATTAGTAAACTTCAACCATAGGCATCCAATCGTTATAAATTAAAAAAAAATTTTTTATGTAACTTCTATTAGAATTCAACGATAAGTTAATGTCATTTCTATGCTAATGGCTATAAAATCGACCACCTGTAATATGGAAAACGCAGAATTTTTATTATTTTTTTCATTAAATCTCATCGAAAGTATCTAATTTCGTTCTTGTGTTCCTTTTTTTTCAATTGCCTCAAAAATGATTTCATTGAGCATGACTATGAGAAATATATGACCCAAAAGCAATATTAAAATTAGAACGAAGTGTTATTAACATTTCTATCACCGTTATTGCAAATAATAACCGAAAATTCAATTATTAATTGTAATTAGGTTTTGACATTAGCTACCAGAAACATTGAGTATGATTTAAAGAAAACACTTTATTTCCTTTAATTTTCATTGTTAATAAGGGGTATGAATAATGGTAATAGGAAGCTCTAGAAATCGAGACAGTGTAACATACATCTGTATAACAATTCTATACTCAAATAAACTAGACAAGGTTTTGTGATCAACAAAACCTTGTGAATTAAGAGATTGATTATTACTGATTTTCCTTGTTAAATAAATTTTAAATATGAATGATGTAACGAAAAATATTGTTCAGAAAGGCTTCACCCATGGTTACTAGACTTGATCGATCGCGAACGGGAAAAGCTCACTTTTAGGACTGATAATGAAATATACTATTAATGAGATGAATAGAGTTTGCGGTTGGCTCTAGGTGAAATGGTTAGGAGATCGGTTGTGGTCTGTATGGGTCTTGTTACTGTTTCCTTACGCCACTTCAGAAAGAGCGTTGATTGTTTATCCAAAAGCGAATAATTGGACGGATATCGGTATAGAAAAATCAGAATTGAAACTTCTAATCAGATTTTTTCGATGATTAACATTTTTGCAAATTTAGAATTGTTTTTCTGAAAAAACGGAAAATCAAATGAAAAAAAATACACGGTTAAGTTTCAATTCGATTCCTTGACATTCCTGTCGACTCAAAGGTTTTTTCACATTAGGTTATATTTCAGATTTCGGATGAGATCAGTTGGAGGGAGATGGCACTGTTAATCATATGACCCTTTTTCAAGAAGTTACTGACAGATTTGAAATTGTTAGAGTAGATTTGAAGTGTAAATCGACAGATGAATAAGAAAGCGGTCAAAAGTCCTAAAGTCACATCAGTGCTTTGAATTTTTCTCCTGAATTCCTGAATACGAGATGTAATTCGTTGTTATTTACAAGAGAGCTGGTTCACAATATTTCAAATTAGAAATTACGTTTCATTTTAGATTTTTCAGTTAAAATTTAGGTGTCTTTTATTTGAGAGGGTCCGAAAATGAATAACCAGCAGTTTTTCTTATTGATTTTCCGCAGAAATCTGATGAAGTAATC
Organism: Megalocaria dilatata; assembly: GCA_034642435.1. Classification (NCBI taxonomy): domain Eukaryota; kingdom Metazoa; phylum Arthropoda; class Insecta; order Coleoptera; family Coccinellidae; genus Megalocaria; species Megalocaria dilatata. The sequence continues at coordinate 37,528,777 of CM067855.1, forward strand.
GAAAACTAGTGAGAATGTTTGATGCGTAACCCCGCACATCAAATCTCAGACTTGGCCGTTATTGTCGAAAGGACTCTGTATGAGATGTCCGGTGCGTGGTTTCGATGCACTTTGAATCGCAAACTAGGCGATATCGATATCGCCAGAAGATTATGATTTCTAGAAGATTTCCGAAACCGCTGTTAAGTAATTACAATTATAAATTTAATTTTCTCGCGGTTTCCAACGTCACAGAACGTGTTATTTTTTCGTTCAAACGTTGTTAAATTTCGAATACTGATGAAAAAATATTCTCGAAAAAAGGGTAATTCAAATAAGTCTCATCTGTTGACGAATCTTCTTTTCGTGTTGACATTTCAATAGTTGTTAAGGGTTTGTTTTTTTTAACCTCTTTTCATCACCAGTTTCACCTGTAGAAGCATAAATACCCTGTCCTGCTTGTTAAGTTTTCAGTTGTCTGAAGAAGGAATATTTATTTCTCGAAACTTGAGTTACAAAAAATGTGTAAAATATCAATTTATTGGTAGTAAAACAGTAATTTCTAATAACTCTTTTTTATGTATTTTATATCCAAATACGAAATTTCAATTCAAAGGCGCTGACATGCCTTTACCCATCAAGGTTCTGGTAGCGTTCGATTTTCTCTACTAACGTTGCTCTAATTAATTATTTTTTTATTTCATAATTATACGATTCTCACGAAATTCATTTCACATGAAAAAATTTTGAAAAACCCGTCATTTTTTAAGTTCTTGTCGAACTTCAATTTGATTGGATCTCTGTTTTTTGAGATAATGGACAAATTACAACAGCCGTTTACCCGCCGTTTACGAATTTCTTCATGGATGAACAAGCGCGTGGAAGCTAGTGATCTCACGTCAGTGCTTTTTAAAAAAAATTATGTTCAGCACTATTTATTTTGACGCCGAATCAGAAAGGACATTCGATGTCATATGTGAAAACATTATTTATTGCAGAAAGGTTGGATGATTCCTTCAGATTGTATTAGGAGATAATCTAATTGAAATATGTAATAACGACTATTGACAAAATGACGATTTTTTCTGATAACCACTGAATTTTTCCAGGAATTAAAAAATTCAAATCGAAGCATCCATATTCTTGTATTATAGATTTTTATTTTTTTATGATTGACAATATTTTTCTTCGTGTTAATTCAATGAAACAGTCGTTGGAAAATGGCAGTGCTTGAAGGCACTTTTATCGAATGTATATATAATAGATAACTAAGTGAATAAATATTATTATTATTAGGAATTAGCTCAGAGAATTCAAATTTTCACGTATATTTCAAGTCTAAATGTGCAATGCAAAATCTGCAAATATTTTCGGAAAATATTTCAAACAGTTAATAGCAGATATGAAGCGAGTTGAAAATACTTTTTTGATGTAGTGACAGATTATATTATGAGTAGACAGAAAAAATGATATGATCATTTATCTCCTCTGGTTAACTATTACTTTTCATCATTATCACATTTTATGGAAACAAAATAAATTAAATCAGATAACAGGAGGGAAATATTACAGTGGAAACTTACTACTCTTGTTCATTCCATTGAATTCATTTTTACTTATTCACTTTTTTTATTCAATAATAAATATTATTTATTATTCGAGGAAATATTTTATTTTGTATTTTTATTTTTCCATTTAATTGTGCGAGTTAAGAGATAGCGTGTGTTCTATGTTCGTTACTGTTTTCTTTATACCACTTTAGGAACTGGGCCCTGACTTGTTTACCCAATAGCGAATGGACAGAGGGTCCCCCGAAACCAGAAAATTTCTTTCCTGGTCCTGGGTTCGGATTTTCAACGTTACGGTATGAGTCCATTAGGCCAGGCGCTGGCAAGAATGCTACGGAGAAAAGATTGGAATTGCTTTTAATTTTTTTCGGTATTAACTGATTTTGCCATAATATACTTAATTTGTTTTTGAGATTTTCATGATTTGTTTGACATAATCAAATGTTGATTTATTAATACTCAGTCTGCATATTTTTAAGTCAAAACTAACGGAGAGAAAGCTCGAACTCTCTTTCCAATCCTAAGGGTTGCATTCGAATACCTTGGGCCATTCTTCGTTAGTTGACTAACGAGAAAATTTTTGAATTTTTCCAAATCTTTTTCTACATCGTCTGATTTGATGATGAATGATAATTCAGCATCTCATTTAGATCCTGAATATCATGTCGAACCGATGATTTTTTATAATTTTTAATATATATTAATTCATTCACTCAAATTTACTCAAACAAAAGGCTCATAGAATTGGGATACACAAAAATACTATGTGCAAGGATTGGCTATAAGATTCATGGTGACGCATGAAAACGGGAACGAAAAGAGGATTTCTTTGTAGAAATGAATGTTTGTTCAAACTTGAAATATAGCTTTCAAATTTTTGAATCAAATTCTATAGTCGTGGCGAATAATAGTCATTACCAAGTTGGTGCTATGCGAGAGAAACTTTTTTTTCAGAAGAAGATATTAGGAGTCTGCGGAATGAAGAAGAGTCTTAATATTGAATTGTTAAATAAATAAAGTAACTTTGGTGAAAGATACTCCTTAACTTCGAAGGTGAGCCGTAATATAGCATTGATAGAATCTGTTTATTCAATCAAATTCAATCGCCGATCTGCATGAACGAATAAAACTTTCGATAACAGCGATTATTATCTTCCACTTGACTTAAAGTCATCCGAATAACGTTAAACCGCCATTTTACAGAAAAAAATGATGTATTCTATAATACGGATACAAAACGCTTGTTTTTATTCAAACGATGAATGAGAAAAAAAAAGCTTCATGAATTTAATGCAATCCAATATATTTCTAATTCGAATACCGCTCCAATCCCAAAAGTTTACGTATCAGCCGAGTGGATTATTCCTAAAGTTTCAATTACTGAGCTGCAAAAACGCATAAACCTTTCAACGAAATCAACGAAAATGTATAATCAGTTACACAAAATCGATATGAACTGATATGAAATATTAGGGGAAATCCTTGATTTGAATATATTTTTTGAATTTTCAGATAATGTGAACTCGACGAAATTTTTCACAAACGTATGCGTTATAATTTTACTATTTTATACCACATTCCATTTAGAAAAGATCTGCAGTTTCGAAAATATTGTAAAAAATAAGAAAAAATTTCGAATATCAGTAACTTCGAAATCAAGAAAACTAAATTGCTTATTAATGAATCCATTAAAAATATTTCGACTCCATACCTATCTTGAAAATTCAAAGATAGCAAGATATTACCTAGAACATGCACGCAAAAAAATCCATAATAAAATAATAATCCTTAACATCAATATGAATTAATGTCCAACGTAGCGCTAAATAACAATTCAGTCTCATGCATCATACAGTCACTGCGCTCTTTCAGGAAGCCAGAGCTGTTCATAGTCTGCTTACGTATCGATTGAACGGGAAAAAAACCATCTTCACCTTCTACTCTTATGAATTCCAAGAACGAATGCAAGATAATTTCAAAGTAAACAAATCCACGTTGTCAAATGTACTGGATGCCAAGTGATCCGTTGTTTCGATAGCCCCATAATATACAAAGTATACACGAAATCGACCCGAGCGCCACCATGATAAAACTCGGTGAACCTAAAGTATCCACGGCATACGAGATAGGTCCAAAAAGGGTCAATTTGGCATCCTGCTGAAAATTAGCGCAAACGATAAAGGATGTTCCCTTATATCATTTACCGATGTCACTTCGTGTTGGTAAGCTGGCATCCGTATATCAGATGCCACCTTACCTCGGATGCCATCTATACCGATAAATTTACATGGGGGGATGCAGCCTTGTACGCTGGATATATATATATATATATATATATATATATATATATATATATATATATATATATATATATTGAAAATTACTATGCAGAAGTATTTGGATATTACAGATAGTAGCTGGAATTAATTCTCCCGAACCTATACAGAATTTAGTCTAAATAAATCTCATGAAAACATTCAGACTTAAATTTTAAAACATGTCCTATATACACTGTATCACTTTATGGACATATACATTATCATCACATGTGGGGAAATTAACTAATAAAGAATCAAAAGAAATATAAAATAATGACCATGTTATGTAGACATCACCTTATACATATATGTTTCGATTGGAGGTTGAAGACTCACAAGTTCCATCACCAAAAACTGTTCAACATATAATTCAAAAAAGCATTTTTTTAAGTTCCTTTAAAAAAATAGAGAAAGTCCTTTTCGAATTATATGTTGAATATTTTTTGGTGATGGAACTTATGATTTTTTAACATCCAATCGAAACATGCATGTATAAGGTGATGTTCAAATAATTTGGTCATTATTTTATGTTTCTTTTAATTCTTTATTAGTTAATTTTCACCTTATGATGATAATATATTATGTCTATAAAGTGATACAGTGTATCTAGGACATGTTTTAAAATTTAATTCTTAATGTTTTCATGAGATTTTTTAAGATTAAAAGCTGTAGAGATTCTGGAAAATTAATTTCATCTCTAGTCTTTATGAAAACTTAAGGAATTGGGTCCATTTCAATACGTCTATGGATTCTACACTATTGCACTTCTGATTCTGTACTCATATTTTTTTCCTACATATTTCAGTAATGTATATAATAATATTTATTTATTTATTCACAAAGGAATACACACAGGTGATTTCCACACCCAAAAAGAATATTGTAAATGAATGTATATGAATAATATATAGAATTGATTATATAAAATAATGTTGAGAATTTTCTAGGAATTCATTAATGAACAACAACAATCGCTTCGCCAACAAAATGGCTTCATCAGATTCAGTGTTTCAAATAAATCACAAAAGAAAACATCAGATATCGAACAGGTATGATATCTGTGAACATCTGTTTGTTTGTTCAAAATAATATAAAGGAACTTGTACCGGCTTATTTCGAGTAATTCTAACAATTACCTGTCTGAAACTTTTTCTTCAATCTCATAATTCTTTTTGAAATTATATTCGAATCTTCGGAAGGACTGGCGTTTCTTGAGGTATTTGACATTTAATTCTTCTGATGTTTAGGTATTCTCTTCTCTAGAGATCGAGAGATCTACCAGTTTTGTCAATATAATACCATAGTTATGTGTCATGTTATAAACTCCAGATTTATTTTTAAATATTTAATTGAATAAATCTTTACTCGATGAATAGCCAAATGTAATTATATTATATAAGGTGATATTATTATAATTTTTACAAATTTAATTTTAATTATAATACAACGATCGATTTGTCCTACTAGAATTGATCTTATTATTTTTCTGTTACCAATAAGAAGTTTTATTTCGTTCATTCAGTCCACCTTGAACCTTCCAATCAATTTTGTTAATTTCCCTCTTTTTGTGTTGGAAGGGTTGCATTGAACACCCCTAACGTTCAGTATTTGAAAATACTGAAAAATTATTATTATTCGAGTAAAAGTCAAAGTTGTCGCATGTAGCCTTTGCTACCATCATGCATTATTATTCGAGTAATAGTCAAAGTTGTCGAATGTAGCCGTAGCTACATTATACATTATTCTCGTTTGTAATTGTACAAGATTAACGCGATTGCTGTAAACGTAGCAATCCACCTTACACTTGTTTGTAGTGTAATTGTTATTACATTAGCTTGGTATCATATACAGTGATACCAAAATATATTAGTTTGTTTTGTTAAGTACTTCAGTTCCTTATCGTCGTTGTGGTTTATCATTATTAGATAAAGGAAGTTGTCCACTTTATACTTTACGAAATTAACCATCGAGATTAATTAATTTGCAATTGTCTATGATTTCAAAATACTAAAATAATAGGCAAATACTACGGTAAACTAACCGTAGTACGAAACAGGTTTTGTTAATCAATGGGACATAAGTATATCTGCCACTTATGTCCAATTGATCGCTCGCCACAGTAACATCAATGTATTTATCATACACTAGCGCCATCTAGTGCACGCAAATATATCAGGTGTTTTTTTTATAGTGATAAAAATTTCGATAGGGATAACTGTGATTTGACAGAAGGTGGAAGCCATGTTGTTTTGACATTTCTGTTCAGTACGAATTGACAAAAATTATTATGGAAAGACCTGTTGGAATTCTTTTTCAAAATCAGTGTGATGTTCGCCAAAGTTATAGAGCACATCATGAAATTTATGGTTTTCATAATCGTTCATCAGAGCAGCTTATTCGTCGAACTATCGATAGATTTCGGACAACATTTTCTCTACTCGATGCAAAAACAGCAACAAGACAAAAAACTGTACGTACAGAAGAAAATATCGCAGCTGTAGGTCATAGTGTTAATGATAATCCAGATTTGTCTATTCGTCGACGCTCACAACAAGTTGGACTCCGTGCATCCACCACATGGAAAATTTTGCGTAAAGATCTTGGTCTACACCCATTCAAGATCCAATTGGTTCAAGAACTGAAACCACTTGACCATAATAAGCGTCGTTTGTTTGCTGAATGGGCCCAAGAACAGCTTGAAGTTTATCCACTTTTTTATCGTAAAATTGTGTTTAGTGATGTAGCTCATTTCTGGTTGAACGGCTATGCAAACAAGCAATATTGCCGTATATGGAGTGAAAACAATCCACAAGAAGTTCTGCAGGTTCCATTGCATCCTGAAAAATGCACTGTATGGTGTGCTTTACACTCTGAAGGCATTATCGGTCCATATTTCTTTAAAAACGATGCTGAAGCAAATGTAACAGTGGATGGTGCTCGTTACACATCGATGATCAATGATTATTTGTTTAAAAATTTGAATGGTATCGACCCAGAAGTTTTGGTTCCAACAAAATGGTACTACTCCTCATGCTGGTACCTTAAGAATTGATTTATTGAAAGATAGATTCGGCGATAACATTATTTCCAGAAATGGTTCAATTAAGATCTCCAACATCATGCGACATAACTCCACTTGATTATTTTCTTTGGGGTTATGTCAAGTCATTGGTTTATGCTGACAAACCAGAAACAAAAGACGCTTTGGAAGCCAACATAACTCGTGTTATTGATGAAAAAAGGCCTGTATTACTCGAAAAAGTGGTCCACCATTGGTCTGGTCGAATGCGGTTCCTCTGAGCTGGTCGTGTTGAACATTTGCGGGAAATTATTTTCAAAACACAAATGTCATAAAATTATCTTTCAAATAAACAAAAAATTTGGCTTTAATCTTAATGTAAATGTGTTTTATTTCATTTTAAATTTCTATCACTCTAAAAACAACACCTGAAATATGACTGGATTTTTGAATGACCAAATTTGTTTTCGGCTTCTATTTATATTAGAGTAGTTACAAAAATTTTCTTTATTGAGATTATTTTGTTATTGAGGAAACTGAATAACAAAAGTAATTCCACGCAGATATGAACATCGGAAGAGCTTCCTCAATAACAAAATTGATTCCACATATTTGAACCATTGGTTACAAGTGGGACATACTTTCAAGCATAATTTTCAGGATAATTGAGGAAACTCTTCAGATTTTCACAACAAAGAGTTTTCCGAATAACAACACATATTCGAACCATTTGTTACAGATTGGACATACCTTCAAGCATAATTTTCAAATTTTATATATTGTGGCGTTCGGAAAGAAATTTCGTTTTTTTGAGAAAATGAAAGAAAATTTTTGTATAATGAATGAATATTTTATTGAATTATATATTGACCATTCTGGTCAAATACCTTAAGCCATATTTCTGGTAGTAGCATGATTTCACGCTCATAAAATTTTTGGTTTTTGCTGGTAAAAAACGGCTCCAGGTGATTTTTCAACTTTTCATTCGAAGTTAAGGTTTTACCGTCCAAAAAATTTTGCAATGACCGGAACGAATAATAATCCGAAGGCGCCAGATCTGGATAACATGGTGGGTGAGGCAGTGTATCCCATTCAAGCTGTAAAAGCTTTTGGCGAGTGATTAAATTTGTATGAGGTTTCGCATTATCTTGTTGGAAAACTATACCTGTTCTGTTTATTAATTTTGGCATTGTCTGTTGAAGTGCATCATTCAATTTGTCCAGCTGATGACAGTAGACTTCCAAAATAGTTGTCTGTTATCCGGTAAAAACTCAAAAAAAATATCTCTTCAAAATCGCATCAAACAGACAGCATCAACAGGATAAAACATTTCTTGTAGTATAAAAAAATAGTCTATTGAAACATCGTCTGATTAAACATAAGTTTAACAAAAAGAATTCTGTACACTCTCGATTAATCAAACTGTACCAAGTGAGAATGACGTGAACATTTCAAGTGCCCGGAAGCGTCTCAACCCAAATCTCAGAATCAAGCATAACATCTCAGGTTTTCTGAGGGCAGAACGCCAAGGGTTGCATTTCTTGAAGAGCACTCTCCAATTATCACCAAACGTACGTTGGTTTTTGCAGGGTTGGCGGAAACTGTGTACAGCATGTTACTACACATCTAATCAATTTTTATGGATTACTTCCTAACCATATATGTAAGCATATCCTAAGGGAAGGCTGAGTGAAATATTACACATAAACGTGCAATTTTCATTCAGCGGAAAGCGTCTCTAGTGGATTCGGGAAAATTTACAGCTGGCGGTCTCGAGGAAAAATATTAAACTTTAAGTTTCATCTGGTGGGAATAAATGGTGTTTCAGAGCACTGTCATAATAGAAGTATTTTGTAAGGAAATTTTTAAAAATATGATTGAAGTAGAAACTTCTTGAAGTCATTCACTATGGAATTTTATGAAAATTTGATATGTACTGTAAGGGAGAGACCGCTTTTGAATGAATAATTGAAACGTAGAATATATAAGATGAAAAATATTCAGAACAAATTTATATATAAAATGACCCAGGCGAATTCAGCAAAAGAAAACCATAAATTGCAGTCATTTATGTATACTCTTAACAAGATATTTTAATCACCTTTCAATGTACTGGTTAATTTGAAATTATAAATTTGAATAAATCGCGAACAAATCAATTAACATATTTTCAAGGTTAGCAATTACATATATCATACTTTTCAACCGTTTTTGTCTACCATATCTTAAGTTTGAAAAAAAAAAATAAGATCCGAATTGGATAACTTTGGACATTTTCGCTAAGCTCAGCCTGTAAGATGAGCACTGAAAATTTTCATGGGCGTTGAAAAGTAGTTCATCAAATAACTCCCTAAAAATTACTTGACACTATCATACAGAGTAACTAATGAATTTTATTCTTAAATGAAAAGATTTGCACTTCAATTTTTCAACTAACTAGATGGATATTTTTCCTGGTAGGACAATGATATACCAATTCTCATATTCTGTATTCACATGAGTACAGTATGCGGTTAGCTCTAGGTGAAACACTATAACAATTTTATTCAAAAAAATTCACACAGTTTTTATGTTTCACAATTTATTCAAAATCCTGACACGGTTTCGGTCTTTCGATCATCCTCAAAGGAATATTAAAACTTAAAACTTGAAATTGAAAAGTTTCTTTTATTACACTTAGGACATGTGTGTATTTTTACGGCGCATGGAAATTACAGCATCCAATATAGGGGTGTTGCCGAATATTATTTAGGAATTTGTTAAATTCTCGTTTTTCTCAATGACTTTTTTGATTGAAAGAATCTCCAAATAGTCTTTCGATTTACCCTTATTAACATTATATAGTAGAATGACATCTTTCTCATTAAAGAAATGATTATTTTCTATATAATGTTCTGCAAAACTGGTTGATTTATAGTTTTTCAAAATAGACGTCCTATATTCTTTGATTCTATGTTGTAAACATCGATCTGTCTGTCCAATATTTGTAACATTAGAATCGTCACAATTAAATTGATAAATCCCCGGTTCGGAAACGTTGGGGTTCCTTTTGGTGGACAATAAAGAACGGAACCCAAACTTTTCCTAATCAGGGATTCATCAAATTAATTGTAATGATTGGTAATGCTATTGGGACAGTCCCCCTAGCCCTCATCAATACGCCTACCAGGGTGGCAAGTCGGCAGAACTTGCATTGCTTAATCTGGTCGGCGAATTAAACCAATCTCTCGATAATCGAGAGATAGCACTAACAGCGTTTCTGGACATTGAAGGTGCTTTTAACAATACTCTGCCGGTTTCTCTCGCTGAGGCTATCACTGCGAGAGGAATCGACCCACCAATCTGTAGATGGATACAGGCAATGCTATGCGGCAGAACAATAACGACCTCATACCGGGATGAGGTCTTCGAGGCTGCGAAGGGCTGTTCGCAGGGAGGTATTCTCTCACCCTTACTGTGGACCATTCTCGTTGATGACCTGCTAGCGATAATTTCGCTGTGGGGAGTCGACGTTCAAGCATTTGCTGATGACCTGGCAATCATAGTGAAAGGTAAATCGGAGGTGACGATATCGGCCGTCCTTCAAGAGATACTGAACACTATTGACAAATGGTGTATAAGAGAAGACATGTCTCTTAACCCACAAAAGGTAGTTATAGTACCATTCACTAAAAAACGGAAGTTGAATGATTTAGAACCGCCGACTATCCATGGTGAAATAATACAATTCTCATTTGAGGCAAAATACCTGGGAATAGTCCTGGACAAGATCCTCACCTGGAATGCACACCTGGATAAAGTGTGCCATAAAGCCAGAATGGGTTTCTGGACTTCCAGGCGGATCTGTGGTAAAACCTGGGGCCTAAAGCCCAGGCAGGTGTACTGGCTATACACTATGGTAATAAGACCACGGATAGTGTATGGCGCTGTAGCGTGGTGGTAGAAAGGCCAATAAACGGTTGGCGAACAAAAGCTCACCCGACTACAGAGACAGGATTGCCTTGCAATTACAGGTGCGTTTCGCACCACACCCACGGCAGCCATGGAGGTCCTACTAAATCTACCACCCCTGCACCTACTCGTGCAGAGGGAGGCGCAACGGACCACATACAAACTATATCAACTGGCGATTGACAGGCCAGAGGCAATAGTGATGGAAGGCTCAAGACTGCTGGACGAGCTTTTAACGAACAGTATCTTATCGATGCCCTCGGATCTAATGTCAAAAATCACGAGCCAGGAACGGAATTTCAATGTAATCGTCCCCAGTCGGGACGAATGGACCCAGCATGGTGAGGTTCTATTGAGAACCGACCTTGGCTTGTTCACAGACGGCTTGCGAACGCCGAACGGATCAGGAGCGGGAGTCTATGGGAGTAAACCGAGAATTAAGATCTCATTGAGTCTCGGTCAAAACGCAACCATATTCCAGGCAGAAATATTTGCCATTGAGGATGCGGCGGAACTGCTGATAAAACGGCAAATCCACCACGGTAAAATCAAAATATTTACTGATAGTCAGTCAGTACTAAAAGCTCTGTCCAGCTGTTTTACATCCAAAACAGTCTGAAGTTGCCGCACGCCTTTAAACAGGCTCGGTATGTATAACGGAGTCACTCTGGTTTGGATACCGAGCCACTCAAACTATTTGGGTAACGAGGAGGCGGATCGGCTGGCATTTGCTGGAGCTGCGCTGCCTCTGGTAGGACCGGAACCATTCCTGGGAATACCACATGACGTGGCTAACGAGGCGATAACAGGCAGAATGAACTAAAGGCTAGAGTCTTTCTGGCGGAGCCATTCTGGCCTGAAACACTCGAAGTTGTTCCTTGGAACAGCTTCGAACAAAAAAATGGCGAACCTAGCGCTAGGTCTGGATAGGGCCAAACTAAGAACACTTGTCGGAATTATGACAGGTCACTGCAGACTGAAAGCGCATTTGCACAAAATCGGTCTGGCTGAAGACAATGAATGCAGGCTGTGTCTTGAGGACACTGAAACAGCCATGCACATCGTCTCAGAGTGCCCAGCGGTGAGTTGCATCAGATTCGAGATCTTTGGCCAGGCTTTCATAGCCCACTGTGAACTGAAAAAATTACCCCTGAACAAGATTATCGGTTTTATCCAAAAACTGGATCTCATCGGGGAGAGATAAATTGGGGGTGAACCACAATAGTCCGTGCGGACGCAGTGGTAGGGTGGACAGATGCCCGCTCACCATGAATAATAATAATAATAATGCTATTGGGTGTTTTTTCAGAGTGATAGAACTTTAAATTGAAATAAAACACATTTAAATTAAGACTGAAGCCACATTTTTTTATTTGAAATATAATTTTATGACATTTGTTTTAAAAATTATTTCCGGCATATGTCCACCATGACTAGCTCTGAGGAACCGCATTCAACCAGACTAATTTTGGACCACCTTTTCGAGTAATTTAGGTAAATCACCATCTTGTTGGAACCAAAACACTTCTGGGCCGATATCATTCTAATTTTGAAACGAATAATCATTGATCATCGATCTAAAACAAACACCATTCACTATAACATTAGCTCCAGTATCGTTTTTAAAGAAATATGGACCGATGATGCATCCAGCGTGTAAAGCACACCATACAGTGCATTTTTCAGGATGTAATGGAACCTGCAGAACTTCTTGTGGATTGTTTTCACTCCATATATGGCAATTTTGCTTGTTTACATCGCCGTTCAACCAGAAATGAGCTTCATCACTAAACACAATTTTACGATAAAAAAGTGTATCAACTTCAAGCTGTTCTAGGGCCCAATCAGCAAACAGACGACGCTTATTATGGTCGAATGACTTTAGTTCTGGAACCAGTTGGATCTTGTATGGGTGTACACCAAGATCTTTACTCAAAATTTTCCATGTGGTGGATGCACAGAGTCAATCTTGTTGTGAACGTCGATGAATAGACAAATCTGGATCATCATTAACACTATGACTTACAGCAGCGATATTTCCTTCTGTAGGTACAGTTCTTTTTCTTCTTGTTGTTTTATCGAGTAGAGAAAATGTCCGAAATCTATCGATAGTTGGACGAATAAGCTGCTCTGATGGAGGATTATGTAAACCATGAATTTCACGAAGTGCTCTATAAGTTTGGCGAATAGAACACTGATTCTGAAAATAAATTTCCTCAATTTGCAATCGTTGTTGCGGCGTGAGTCTTTCCATGATAATTTGTCAATGTTTACTAAACACAAATGTCAAAACAACATGGCTTCTTCCTTCTGTCAAATCACAGTTATCCCTATCGAAATTTCTATCACTCTAAAAAAAATACCCGATACATATAAAGGGCAGACAGGCCGATGTTATTTTTAGATTTCATAGATTTTCATGTCTCCTTTCAGGGGATTATTAATCGATATAGTGTTAACATTTTTGGTCTGAACTCGATTATCCTTTGATCGGACAGTGATGACTCATCTATCACTCTTCAACCTTTGACGCCTTTCTTGATGGTAACATTGGTGAGTATCACATCCAATATTTCCTACCTGGATTGTGCGATAAAGAAGTATGTTGTTTTCACATTAATATTCAAGGTATAAGCTATAAGATAATTATCATAAGTGCTGGGCCATTTGAAATTTCTACTTTTTTATCGGGTATAAATAAAGAACTGATGAATATTTTTCCAAAGTTATGAGTTTATTCAATCTAAAAATTAATCGAATGATACTGTAACGTATATTTCAATAAAATATCATATACTACTCTGTCAAGAAAGTACAGGGAATTTTCAATTAAAACAACATTTTTACATTTAATCGTCAAAATTTATTGGGTCGCCTTCAAAATAGGCCCCATTTGCTCCAATACATCTATGCTAACGGCACTTCCAATTATCGAAACATTTTTTATAGGCGCTCTCCGGGATGGACTTTAGCTCTCGCGCCGAATTTTGTTTTATGGCTTCAATCGACTCAAAACGGGTGCCACGAAGGGGCAATTTTAGTTTTGGGAAGAGGAAAAAATCGCAGGGAGCCAAATCCGGCGAATACGGTGGTTGCTGAAGCACGTTTGTTGAGTTTTTGGCGAGAAAGTCAGTCACAATCGTAGCTCGGTGAGAAGGCGCGTTATCGTCATGCAAAATCCATGAGTTGTTCGCCCACAAATTTGGCCGCTTCTTACGGATACGCTCACGCAAACGTTTCAAAACGTCTAGGTAATACTCCTTGTTTACCGTCTGACCCTCTGGAACGAATTCGTAGTGCACCACGCCACGGATATCGAAGAAAACAATGAGCATCACCTTCATTTTCGAGCGGCTTTGGCGTGGTTTTTTCGGTTTCGGCTCATTTTTTGCCACCCATTCCGATGATTGCTGGCTTGTTTGCATATCGTACTCGTAGACCCAGGTCTCATCACCAGTTATAATGCGTTCCATGAATGTAGAATCGGAATTACAGCGATCCAGCATGTCTGAAGCAACCTGTTCGCGATGACGTTTTTGAAGAAAATTCAGGTCTTTCGATACGAGTCGTGCGGCCACCTTTCTCATGCCCAAAATATCAATCAAAATCGTACGTGCGGACTTGTGGGATATCTTAAGATCATGTGCTATCTCTCTCAAGCTGGTACGACGGTTTTACAGCACCCTTTCCTTAATTTTATCGACGTTATCTTCGATCGAAGCCGTCGATGGGCGACCACTTCACGACCGTCCTTGAAGGCTCTGTACCACTGATATGCACGAGTTTTCGATAGAGCATTATCACCAAAGGCCTTTTGCAACATTTTCAATGCAACGGCACACGAAAATTCATTTGCAACACAAAACTTTAAACAAATTCTTTGCTCAACGTAATCACCCATAGTAAAAATCGGCACGCACTCTGACATCGACTGACTTAATCAGCTGTTGCAAACACACTAGTTGACAGATCCCGCTCAAGCTTGGCATAGTAATTAAGGACAGTGGTACCAACCTAGGAAAAAAAATTTTTACCTGCCTCATTGCCCCGCCAGATTTAAATCGATAATTCCCAGTACTTTCTTGACAGAATGTATATCAGTGGTATTTGCAAATACCTCTGAACTACTGATAAGTCTTCAGTTATCTGATGATGGGATAGTTCTTTTCCCGAAACTCGAGTCACAAGAAAATGTGTAATATATATTTTTATTGGTATTAAAACATAGTAATTTTTACAATTTGTTTTAATTATAATCAACTACCAAATAGTAACGGCTGAAACAATTCAGTATCTGGGAAGTTTTCGCATATAGCCATAACTACAATATGCATTATTCTCGTAATAATCGAATTTTTCGTTTGTAATTGTTCAAGATTAACGCGATTGATGTACACGTAGCAATCCACCTTACACTTTTTTATAGTGTAATTGTCATTACATTAGCTTGGTATCATATACAGTGATACCAAAATGTATTAGTTTGTTTTGTTATAAGTGTTTTACTTCAGTTCCTCATCGTCGTTGTGGTTTATCATTATTACATAAAAGAAGTTGTAGACCACCGCACATATAGTGTTCTTTGAACTCAAAACCACCGCTAAACAAAAATACAGTCCACTTTAAACCTTACGAAATTAACCATCGAGATTAATTAATTTGCAATTGTCTTTTATTTCAAAATACTGAAATACGATGCAAATACTACGGTAAACTAACCGTGGTACGAAACAGGTTTTGTTGATCAATGGGACATAAATCCTATTGATCGCTCTCCACAGGAACATCAATGTATTTATCATACACTAGCGCCAACTAGTGCATGCAAATATATCGGGTGTTTTTTTTTAAGTGAACTTTCGATAGGGATAACTGTGATTAGACAGCAGGTAGAAGCCATGTTGTTTTGATATTTCTGTTCAGTAAGCATTGACAAATTATCGTAAAAAGGCTTACGCCGCAACAACGTTTACAAATTGTTGAAATTTATTTTCAAAATCAGTATTCTATTCGCCAAACTTATAGAGCACTTCGTGAAATTTATGGTTCACATAATCGTCCATCAGAGCAGCTTATCAGAGAAGCTTGTCGAACTACCAATAGATTTCGGACAATATTTTCTCTACTTGATGCAAAAATAACAACAAGATAAAGAACTGTACGTACATAAGAAAATATCGCTGCTGTAAGTCATAGTGTTAATGATGATCCAGATTTGGTTACACCCATAAAAGATCCAACTGGTTCAAGAACTAAAGCCACTTAACCATAATAAGTGCCGTTTGTTTGCTGATTGGGCCCTAGAACAGTTTGAAGTTGATCCACTTTTTTATAGTAAAATTGTGTTTAGTGATGAAGCTCATTTCTGGTTGAACAGCCATCTAAACAAGCAAAATTGCCATATATGGAGTGAAAACAATCCTCAAGAACTTCTGCAGGTTCCATTGCATCCTAAAAAATGCACTGTATGGTGTGCTTTACACGTTGGAGGCATTATCTGTCATATTTCTTTAAAAATGTTACAGTGAATGGTTTTCGTTACAGATCGATAATCAATGATTCGTTTCAAAATTTGAATGGTATCGACCCAGAAGTGTTTTGGTTCCAACAAGATGGTGCTACACCTCATGCTGCTACCGTAACAATTGATTTATTGAAAGATAGATTTGGCGATAACATTATTTCGAGAAATGGTCCAATTAATTGGCCTCCAAGATCTTGCGACATAACTGCAGTGGGTTATTTTCTTTGGGGTTATGTCAAGTCATGCTGATAAACCAGAAGCAATAGAGGCTTCGGAAGCCGACATTACTCGTGTTATTCATGAAATAAGGCCTGAATTACTCGAAAAAGTGGTCCAAAATTGGACAAGTCGAATGCGAGCTAGTCGTGGTGGACATACGCCGGAAATTATAATATTTTCAAATTATAAATTTCATAAAATTATCTGTCAAATAAAAAAAAAATAGTTTAAATCTCAATTTAAATATGTTTTTTTTTTAATTTGAAGTTCTATCACTCTAGAAAAACACCCGATACATACGCGACATACCTTAGCGAGCCAATTCAAGTACAGAACTGTATTTCCGATTGTTTCTAACGTTACAAACGGTAAAAAGTTTCAATAGGACATCTGATGTAACTATCTACAGCAAGACTTTCAAAGCAGTAAAAATAGAAAGACTTTTTTATTATTAACGAGTGCCACCATTTTCCGAACATCTCTTCAATGTTTTTCTTCGTAATTGAGGCGATTTGAATTTTCGTTAAGTGGTCGTTTGCAACTCTTAAGACGCCGTATTCGAATGATCGGATGAACCGTAACGGTTTTATTCTTCATTTAGAAAAACCCAGTGAATTTCAGGCCGATAGTAATGTGTGTTCTTTATATTCCGTCCGAGGAATCGATCTCCTTTGAACGATCCTACGAAATGACATTCGATCAATGCAAAACGATGAGTCAGCCTCTTCACTTCGCTCAGGTAGAACCTCATTCGAATTAAGAATAGTCCGTCAGATTTCCTTAAGGATTTACGAGCACGCAATGCGGATGAATGAATTCCTCGCGTTGCCCACGTTTCGCGAAGCTCCTCATAATCTGCACGATATAGGGTATGGGGAATATGCAAACCCATCTACCATTTGAATAAGGAATGATTTCATACTGTACGTTCATCGAAAGTTTACTTCACCGATATTTCAAAAGGGTTCCATTGTGAATTGAAACATGTTGGCTTGTACATGATTTGTATGAATACGAGGGTAGTTTGATGAGTCACCGACTTTTTTCAAATATTTTTTTGGTTTATTTAACCCTGAGTAATGCTTATCTAAACTGTTACCAAAATTTAAGAGCCAGGTGTTCCAGGTGGGTTGAAAAAGAGACATTTTTCCCAAAAAAAAATTTCAAATAAAAATGTTGCCCAGTTTAAACTGACTGTACTGAAAAAAAAGTACTTGGCGCATTCAGTAAGAATTCTAAAATGGTATAACACTTGGTAAATTCTAGCTGAAATTGTAGACAATTTTTTTTTAATAATCACGTTTTTAACAAATTTATATACCTTATTCTAATGTGCTCTGTCTCGATTTCAAGAACTTTCTATTACCAAGGCTCATACCCCTTATTAATAATTTTTGGTACAGATCAGCCGAATTAATTATGGTCACATTTGAGCATGAGGAAAGTTTATTCTGCGTAAGTAACGTGTAAATATCGAGAATACATTTCCTTACTCGAATTAACTCGCAAAGGTATGTCTTGTATGTATTTTGCATACTCTAGATGGCGCTAGTGTATTATTAACTAGTATACATTGCACTGACGAAAACCAATCAGTTTGAAACGTGCTAATGTCTGCAATTTGCCTCTGTGATCAACAAAACCTTATCGAGTTTGTTTGAGTATAGAATTGTTATACAGATGTATGTTACACTGTCTCGATTTCTAGTACTTTCATTTACCATACCTCATACTCCTTATTAATAACAAGTTTTATACTATTGTGGAATCCTTAGTAAATGCACCAAAGTTTGACGTCACTTGGCAAATTCGCGTAGTACAATTTTTTTTTTCAGTACAGTCAGTTTAAACTGGGCAACATTTTTATTTTGAAATTTTGTTTGGGAAATATGACTCTTTCATCCAACCTGGAGCAGCTGGTTCTGAAATTTTGACAACAATATAGAGATGAATTATTCAGAGTTACATAACAAAAAAAAATATTTGAAAAAAGGGGAGATTTGTGGCAACACAAGCCTGTCAGAGGGTGTAGATTTTTTATAATTTTTTTAAATGCTTAGAATTCGGAAAGCATGCCACATAGATTTTTTTTATTTTTCTGAACCAGGACAACTTGCCCTGTCACTGCAGCTTGATGTTGATTTCTGGGACACCTCTAAACGTGTCCCAAATATCTCGTCTTTCATATTTTGAAACTCACCAGCATTTCTCTGTCTACATTCATTCTTGTCAAGACGTTTCATTAGCTACGCCCAAGAAATTTTGAGCATTCCGCCCCAGTGATTAACAAAATCTAAGCGAGCTTGTTTGAATTCAGAATAGTTATACAATCTGTATCGAATTCAGGAACTTTCTATTACCACAGTTCATACTCCTTATTAATGATATTTGGTACATATTTTCAGCCAATTTAATTTATTTGAATAAAAATATGCTAATTACGGCGTAACAGGATCTGAGTTGAGCGTCAGGAAAGTTTTATGCGTTTGTAACGTTAGTAACAATCGGAAATACAGTTCTTTACTTGAATTGGTTCGCTGCAGTATGTCGTGTATGTATATTTGCGTGCGCTGGATGACGCTAGTGTATGATGAATATATTGATGTTTCTGTTCAGAACGAATATAGATACGTGGCAAACTTAGTAGTTGTTGGACATTACAGTTTACTGACGATTGAAACCAACACATTTCTAAAGGTGCGCATGTCTGCTAATTATGCCCCTGTGATCAACAAAACCTAATCGGGCTACTTTGAGTGTAGAATTTTTATACAGAGGTATGTTACGGGTCTCGATTTGAAGAACTTTCTATTAACATAACTCATACTCCTTATTAATGATATTCCGTCAAATTCTGAGCAATCTACTTCATTTAGTTTATGCCATTGAAAGAGACAATAATTAGAATTTCAACAGAAATGGAAAAACAGATTAATTTTCTAATCAAACATTGCACCTGATACCCTGAATTCGAATTAGTTTTTAACTAGTTCAAATGTCGAAGTTTAATCAAATATATGTTACAGCATGATTGAATAATTCTGTAGATTGGATAAAAAAACCACCGTCGTTACTTTAAATATTATATTATACAATAAAGGTTGAGTCATGTAGTGGTTATTTCGAGTCTTGCAACACTTCTGCCATTTGTGTTTTGACACAATCGTAGCTTAATATTTGACATTGATGGAATGGGTCCCTTTATACTTGAAGAAACTGGGAAATATTACAAATATAGACATATATTATCATCATATGTGGTGGAAATCAACTAATAAAGAATCAAAAGAAGGAATAAAATAATGACCAAATTATTTAGACATACATGTTTCGATTGTATGTTGAAGAATCACCAAAAAATATGTTCAACATATAATTCAAAAAGGCCTTTTTTCATTTTTGAAGAATTAATATCACATTTCCTAGAGAAAAACCTGATAAATTCGGACCCAAATCTCTTCAGTAAGGAGTTATTTGAATAAAATAAGTAATCATTACGAAATATATAAAAATAACTGTTTTCATTAGACATTTCTGCAACATAAATCAAGTTTTGGATAAGCATAGCCTATACGAAAATTAGGTTATATCAGGGAAATATACAATAAATCAATATCAATAAAAGAAGATACGACTTAGACTCAGCATTAGAAAACAGCAACGCGCATGTGATAATAAAAAGAATTTCTCAAATAATATATACTACTCTGTCAAGAAAGTAGGAAGTGAATTTATTGGGTCGCCTTCAAAATAGGCTCCATTTGCTCCAATACATCTATGCCAAGGGCACTTCCAATTATCGAAACATTTTTTATAGGCGCTTTCCGGGATGGACTTTAACTCTCGCGCCGAATTTTGTTTTATGGCTTCAATCGACTCAAAACGGGTGCCACGAAGGGGCAATTTTAGTTTTGGGAAGAGTAAAAAGTCACAGGGAGCCAAATCCGGTGAATACGGTGGTTGCTGAAGCACGTTTTTTGAGTTTTTGGCGAGAAAGTCAGTCACAATCGTAGCTCGATGAGAAGGCGCGTTATCGTCATGCAAAATCCATGAGTTGTTCGCCCACAAATTTGGCCGCTTCCTACGGATACGCTCACGCAAACGTTTCATAACGCCTAGGTAATACTCCTTCTTTACCGTCTGACCCTCTGGAACGAATTCGTAGTGCACCATGCCACGGATATTGAAGAAAACAATGAGCATCACCTTCATTTTCGAGCGGCTTTGGCGTGGTTTTTTCGGTTTCGGCTCATTTTTTGCCACCCATTCCGATGATTGCTGGCTTGTTTGCATATCGTACTCGTAGACCCAGGTCTCATCACCAGTTATAATGCGTTCCATGAATGTAGAATCGGAATTACAGCGATCCAGCATGTCTGAAGCAACCTGTTCGCGATGACGTTTTTGAAGAAAATTCAGGTCTTTCGGTACGAGTCGTGCGGCTACCTTTCTCATGCCCAAAATATCAATCAAAATCGTACGTGCGGACTCGTGGGATATCTTAAGATCATGTGCTATCTCTCAAGCTGGTACGACGGTTTTCCAGCACCCTTTCCTTAATTTTATCGACGTTATCTTCGATGGAAGCCGTCGATGCGACCACTTCACGACCGTCCTTGAAGGCTCTGTACCACTGATATGCACGAGTTTTCGATAGAGCATTATCACCAAAGGCCTTTTGCAACATTTTCAATGCATCGGCACACGAAAATTCATTTGCAACACAAAACTTTAAACAAATTCTTTGCTCAACGTAATCACCCATAGTAAAAATCGGCACGCACTCTGACATCGACTGACTTAATCAGCTGTTGCAAACACACTAGTTGACAGATCCCGCTCAAGCTTGGCATAGTAATTAAGGACAGTGGTACCAACCTAGGAAAAAAAATTTTTACCTGCCTCATTGCCCCGCCAGATTTAAATCGATAATTCCTGGTACTTTCTTGACAGAATGTTTGTTGAAAATTTATTATGAAGTATTTAAGTATTACAGATACTAACTGGAATCAATTCTCCAGGACATCTACAGATTTAAATCTAAATAAATCACATGAAAACATTTAGAATCAAATTTTGTTAAAACGTATTCTAGATAACATTGTATCACTTTATAGACATATATATTATCATCATATGTGGTGGAAACTAACTGATAAGAATAGAAAGTAATATAAAATATGACCAAATTATTCAGACATCACCTTATACATATCGTTTTTTTTCAGAGTGATAGAACTTTCGATAGGGATAACTGTGATTTGACAGAAGAAAGAAGACATGTTATTTTGATATTTCTGTTCAGTAAACATTAACAAATTATCATGGAGAAACTCATACCGCAATAACATTTTCAAATTGTGGAGATTTATTTTCAAAATCAGTGTTCTATTCGCCAAACTAATAGAGCACTTCGTAAAATTTATGGTTTACATAATCGTCCATCTGAGCAGCTTATTCGTAGAACTATCGATAGATTTCGGGCAAAATTTTCTCTACTCGATGCAACAACAATAACAACAAGACAAAGAACTGTACGTACAGAAGAAAATATCGCTGCTGTAAGTCAAAGTGTTGATGATGATTCAGATTTGTCTATTCGTCGACGTTCACAACAAGTTGGACTCTGTGCATCCACCACATGGAAAATTTTGCGTAAAGATCTTGGTCTACACCCATACAAGATCCATCTGATTTAAGAACTAAAGCCACTTGACCATAATAAACGTCGTTTGTTCGATGATTGGGGCCCAAAACAGCTTGAAGTTGATCCAGTTTTTTATTGTAAAATTGTGTTTAGTGATGAAGCTCATTACTGATTGAACGGCCATGTAAACAAGCAAAATTGCCGTATATGGAGTGAAAACAATCCTCCAGAAGTTCTGCAGGTTCCATTGCATTCTGAAAAATGGTGTGCTCAACACGCTGCAGGCATCATCGGTCCATATTTCTTTAAAAACGATGCTGGAGCTAATGTTACACTGAGTGGTGCTTGTTACAGATCGATGATCAATGATTATTTGTTTCAAAATTTGAATGGTATCGACCCAGAGGTGTTTTAGTTCCAACAAGATGGTGCTGCACCTCATGCTGCTACCGTAACAATTGATTTATTGAAAGAAAGAAATGGGCGATAACATTATTTCGAGAAATGGTCCAATTAATTGGTCTCCAAGATCATGTCATAACTCGACTGGATTATTTTCTTTGGGGTTATGTTAAGTCATTGATTTATGCTGATAAACCAGAAACAATAGACGCTTCGGAAGCCAACATTACTCTTGTTATTGATGAAATAAGGCCTGAATTACTCGAAAAAGTGGTCCAAAATTGGTTTGGTCGAATACGGTTGCTCAGAGCTAGTCGTGGTGGATATATGCCGAAAATTATCTTTAATACATGAATGTCATGAAAGTATCTTTCGAATATAAAAAATTTGGCTTCAATCTTAATTTGAATGTAATGTAATGATGCATGTCAACGATCTTCTCCTCCTTGAGCAAGATAGTGTTTTCATCGCAATTACATTTAAAACTACACGGCAACAATTTCCTCAATCTTGGATGAAACAGTTCAAACTTGTACAATAATTGAATACAGCCCCCATTGAAGTATGCGTATTCTAGAATTTGCATAATAATTGATTTACGTTAATCAATTACACCAAATAATCCAAAAAGGTATCTTTACATACCAGGCAATTCTTAGTGCCGTTTGTGAAATGCCTGATTCAAAGATCGACGAGGAATCATTTGGGTTTTCGTCAAGACTACAGGCTAGAGCAGCAATATTCTCAGTTGTTCTTGAGCGACGCACACGGTTATGTTTAGTGAATTTTAACAATTTCAATGCGTTGTTGAAGGGTGTATAGTTTTAAGTTGTCAAATGTCAAAAGGTGACCGATTCTAAAGGAACAGATAAGATTTGAAACCTCTTATTGGAAAACCCTTTAAAACACCTAAAAATAAGAACAAATTTATTAGAAACCGAGAAATCGATATTTGAATAACCATCACCCACTTTGAAAGACGCTTTACATTGCCGCAAATCTGCATTGGTCGATATGCATTCCAAACGATATAATTCGCTTGAATGTTATGACAGTGTGCATGTTGTGTAGAATTCCTATTGCCTGGGCAAATTCACGTATTCGCCAGTTACACTGTATCCATTTTTCTGAAATACTGTAATGTGGAGGTATCTATGTAATTTCCACGTTACTGCTGTCGATACTGTTATACGAGTGGAGAGATGCGCGGTTAGTTTCCGAAACAGCTTTTGTCTAGAGTTTCGTTTCGTGTATGGCAGATCTAGGGGAAATGGGTAACAATGTATAAAATTTATATTTTCGGCTTGTGCATTTAATGCATTTAAATGGTATTTGTAGACAGACGACATTGTTCTAGAAACGTGGAGCAAATGGGAAATATGATCGGTGTTGTTGGGCATACAGCAAAGTGTAGTGAAATAGAACCTCATTCATCAATTTTAAAGTGACTTTTACTGTTCATTAACGCCTCAATTTGGTTAATAGGATTTCTAGTTCAGAAAATATTGAAAAATGAGAGAAGTTTTCAAATGCGAATAACTGCGAAACTATTGCACTGATTTCACCCATTAACGAAATATTTAGAGCTCAAACTTTTCCTGAAAGTTTCAAGATTATAGCTCTTTTCGTTCGAAAGTTAGCGTGCTTAGGGACGGAAGGGTGGTATTACTTTTGACCTCGGATTCTTCATCAGTGAGTGCATCTTTCTCGATTAAAACCATTTTCAGCTCAAAAATCGATAATTGCAGACATATTGGCGAAACGATATCGCGCTGGAATCGGCCTAGGGTAGCGAAAATTCGTATTTTGGGAAAGTAGGCATTTTTGTAATATTTCAGAAAAACAACTCTTTCGAATGAATTTTGAAATTCACTTCAAAATATGAATTAAAAGAGACGTTCGGAGAATTAATCCATGAGCATGAAAATCTCTAAAAGTTGATTTCCGGAATTCGAATACACACATCGTCAAAAGTCTTGGCCCGCTATCAACTCTCAACTCATTGATTGTAACAAGACAATTTTTTGTGTGTGCAATCTTCAGTATCTCATCGCTTAAAATAAAACAATAAACCAGCAAAAATGTTTCTTGTTAGGGAGAATACAGGTGTATTCGAAGTTAATCAGTTTTCAGCGAATAACGAAAGTTATAATATTGAGAATATTCCGTGGAAAATGCCGAAACATCCAATTTCTCAGTTTGAACAGGCAAGGAAATAATAATGTTTATATTGAATTGTATCAGTCCTTACTTGGTGAAAATCCATATTAAATAATTTGAAATAAGGTTATTCTGATTTTCACAAATTTTTATTGTTAAACTCACAACAATTGTTTCGCTATCACAGTAGCATCATCAATAATGTTTATGTGATAAACAATTTCATATCATGAGTGGTTTATGACAATATAAAATTATATATAAAAATTAGAACAACCTCACACTCCAGAACACAACATATGGTATAAAAGTTTAGATAAAAGTAGACGAGTATGAGCATCAAAGAGTAATGTAATGAGCAGGAATAATAGAATATATACAGTCAAAAAAACAAGCAAAGCATATATAATATAAACTGAAAAATACCCGCGAAGCAGGACAAACCCTGCTTGTGTGTAAGAATACAAATAGGTGGAGCAACAATCATGAAAGGTACACAATAGTAGGAGATTGATTATATACAAAATTATAAGAGCATACAAATATAAAGTATTCAAACCTATATAAAACAACAGTAAAATACAGACAAATGTATCAAAGTATATAACTGTCGCAGGCTAAGACTCAGGTATCAAAAGATTTCTGCAACAGTGGAATAAGTATGTCGTTTAAAATACTGAGTATGCTGAACATGAAGTCTGAGCTTATTCAGAAATTTTCTCGGGTTTGGCTCGCATTTTAGTGCTTCTGCTAGACAGCTGAAGAGTTTTGGGCCAAAATAATGATAGTTCCTTTGACCGACCGACTTGTGCATGACTGGAATTAGAATACTTCTTTTGTGGCTGGTCTTATAGCCATGGCTACAGGTGATCAACTCATTCTTGTTTTTATATTGGACTGCAGTTATATTCATGAAAAATAGTTGCCTTGGGTCGAATATTGAAGTTTTCCAGTAGAGGAGGTTGCTAGGATAGTTGTATATTTTTTGCAGAATACATCTTAAAAAGCGTCTTTGAATGACTTCAAGTGAGTGCAGATGTGTTTTAGAGACTCCTCCCCAACCAATTATGCCGTAGTTACGTAGAAAACATCATCGAACTAATCATTGTTCCTCTGCGCGAAGAATTTGGTGATAATTCCATTTATCAGGATGATAAAGCCCCACCACACCGCACACAAAGGGTTCAAAACATTATTCAAGAGAACAATATCCAGAAAATGAACTGGCCAGCAAACTTACCAGACATGAATCTAATTGAGCACGTATGGGATTACTTAGGGAGAGCAATATCCAATCGGCAAAATCCACCATCAACTTTTCAGAAATTGAGTTTGGCTCTTCAGGAAGAATGGAAAGTTATGCCAGAAAATTTCATTAATGACTTCATTCGTGGGATGCCTAGGCGTTTTGGGCAGTTGATTGAAAGAAGAGGGGGTAATACGGACAACTGAATTTGGATTCAGTTCTGGAATAACTATAATTAATCAAAAATAAATAATCGATAAATTTCGATTTTTTCTCATTTTTCTAATTTTGTCTCATCTAGCATAAATCAAAAAGTAACAAACAAAGATTTTCAATCAAATATATTGAAGTTGAAATACAGGAAAATATTCATCTCACTTCCAGAACATAGATTGTTTATTTCTTAAGAAACCTAGACGGGCCAAAACTTTTGACGATGTTTGTATATTCCGGAAACCAACCTTCACAGACACCTTAATTCATAATAGTAACTTCCATCCATGAAATATCAAAATGTCCACTTTCCACTCATTTGTATACAAGTTGTTTCCAATCACACTATTAACGGATAATTTAAAAGAAAAAAATTGAAGTTCCAATAACATAAACGTCAACTAACGGTTATAACGGAAATATAATGGACAAATTAATTTCCAAAAAACACCGTAAAAATCACTAGCATCCATTAATCTGCCTCTCAAAGAAAAAGATGAAGAAAAATTTTACAGAATCAATTATATTTCAAAAATTATTACCCAAATTTGCAAAGGACTCAAAAAAAAACAACACCAATATATGTACAAATAGGAAGTATCAAGGATCAATTTTGGTTAAAAATATATTGTCTGAAAATTGGATAAAAAAGCGGCATATACAAATTGCATTGTAGTGCTTTTTACATATGTCAAACCGGCGGTTCAATCATCATTAGAGTAGACGACTATAAAAAATTTATACTCCAAAATAAAACAACTACTAGTTTTTCTGCTCATTGCATCAAAGAAAACCACTTCAAAGATTTCGGTGAAACCGAAATTGTACATTCAAGTAACAAAATCAAAAAGTTTGACCTACTCGAATATCTGTAGATATTTCCAGCTCTCCAGCTCACAAAAAAATTTTGGCGATAACAAACGATCACTTGGAATTTCATCTATCCTCATTACTAACATCTGTTAATATCTAGTTCCTTTGAAAATTAAGCGAATGTCGTTAACTTAACTTACTGCTAACAACCTCAAATAAAAAAACCCGCCACTTTCAGTTGTCCGAAATATATAAATTTTAATGTTAATGTTATTTTGAAAATGGGTTGAAACCCGGAACAAACAGGTTGTATATGAATAGTTGCGAAAAAAATTAGTGGGCGATTCCTTGTCAAAAAATAGGGTGGGTCATTCATTTAAACCTCATTTTTTTGAGCCCTCCCTGCTTAGTTACAGCCCCCTAAAGTTGGCGCCCGAATAACAGTTTTCAATTTATTTTCTTAAAAACCAAAAAAACTGATAAGAATAAAATCGAGCAGACATTTTATGCGGTCGAGAAGGCACTCAAAAATTTTTTTGATGGTGTTCTTTTATGATTGCAAGGGGTAGAAAAAGCCACCCCTTAATTTTCTTTCGCAAGAAACTTCTTTCCATATTCCTATTTTACAATAAAAAAATTAATTTTGAATAGCTTGATCCATTCCAAACAATTAAGGTCTCCTGTAATTTCTTGCTAAACTTCAAGGTCTTTGAGAAAAAAAATAATTTATCAACATGATAGTGAGTTGTAGACGCAGGAATTATTTCCTGCTATTTATCTAGTAAGCGGATGTCATTTTGTTATGACAACTGACTAGTTTTGATTAACTATGAATCAGTCACAATTATTTTTTGATCTGGCTTATCATTTTGAGATTTTTGTAACCTACTCATTAGGATGGCGGTGTACACAAACACAGAAATGACCAATATGCATTTTGTTTACGGTCTTTCTGGTGGCAATTCTCTGAAAGCATCCAGAAGATATGCAGCAATGTTACCCGAATGTGTGACTGCACATCACACTCTAGTCACATGAATCCACCAAAGATTTCGGGAAAGTGGTACATTTAAAATAAATAAATAAATAAATAAAAAATTATTTACCACCATGATAGCGCGAGTCGTAGGGGCTGAAATTATTTCGGAACTATAATTTATCTAGTAAGCGGATGTCATTTTGTTATGACAACTGACTAGTTTTATAAACTCTGATTCAGTTACAATTATTTTCTGATCTGGCTTATCATTTTGAGATTTTTGTCACATACTCATTAAGATGGCGGTGTATACAAACACAAAAATGAACGATTTGTATTTTGCGTCTTATTGGTGGTAATTCTCGGAAAGCATCCAGAAGATATGTTCCCTGAACGTGTGGCTTCACATCACACTCTGTTTACACGAATTCACCAACGATTACTAGAAAGTGGTACATTTAAAATAAATGTTTGAATTGTATCAATCCTTACTTGGTGAAAATTCATATTAAATAATATTGAAATAAGATAAACTGATTTTCACAAATTTTTTATTGTTATATTATTATTATATTATATAGTTATTCAAAATGTGATCTTGCCTGATGATGCTACTGTGATAGCGAAACAATTGTTGTGAATATAACAATAAAAAATTTTTGAAAATCAGAATAACGTTATTTCAATATTATTAAATAAAATTTATTCAAAGAAATGTATATGAGACAGTAATTTACTTCCACAAAACTTTTTTTTTATTTTTGTGGAAATAAATTACTGTCTCATATACATTTTTTTAATTAAAATGAGTTTCCACCAAGTGAAGATCGAATCAATCAAATATTTGATAAAATTTATTGTGGTCGCCAACGCGAAATTAGAATTCCAGCAATAAAAGGAGCAGTACTAAATTTTGTCGACGAGCAACCTGACATCAGTAATAGGAAAATTGCTCAGCATTTTCAAATTTACCATATGACGGTGTTTTCGATATTAAAGGAACAATTTTTATATCCATATCATATTCAACGTGTACAGGCTCTCTTACCAGGGGATTTTACGAATCGTCTCCAATTCTCACTTGGATGTTGGGAATGATTCAACAATATCCTGAATTTGTGAAAAGAGTCCTATTAACAGAGGAGGCAAATTTTTCTACAAATCCAATAAGTAATTTTCATAACAATTACATATGGGCCGAAGGGGACCCTCACGCTATTATTGTAGCTCACCACCAAGAACAATTTTCCCTGAATGTCTGGCTTGGATATGTTGGGAGTCAGTTAATTGGTCCAAAATTTCTACCACCTAGATTGAATGGAAATACATATGTTCAATTTCTAGAAGAAGAACTTTCTGCACTTCTTCAAAATATTCCTTTGCGTTCCCGAATGACATTGTGGTTTATGCAGGTTGGGGTCCCCGAACATTTCAGTATTGGAGCACGTCACCATTCAAATCATGAATATTAAAATCGATGGATAGGGCGAGCTGGACCTCAGTTCTGGCCTGCCCAATCACCAGATTTAAATCCTCTGAATTTCACTTTTTGGGGACATTTAAAAATATTAGTTTGCAAGATTCCCCTTTAAGATATTTTATTTTTAAATTAAGGAACCGCATTGTTCTTTCACGTAGGGTTATTCAAATTATTCTCGGATTTTTTGGCCGGGCGTCGAAACCTAGACTCTTATGTAACGGCTGAAGGTGGTCACTTTGAACATTCAATATGATCAAAAATAGCAAGAAAGAAATATTCAACGATAGAAATAAACTAATTTGTTGGTTACAATCGATGAATATCTCTTTCTTGCTATTTGTGATATATTGTATTTGGCCTTTCGTCGTATACCTTCTACCTATTTAATATGATATTCAATTTGTAAAAAGTTTAAAATTGTTTGTTTTGTTAAATTTATTTAATATTTGTACCAGTTCTCAATAAAAATGCCAACTTGACATCCGCCTAATGGATATATTTAAGGTAGAAAATAATTTCAGCCTCTACGACTCAAGCCTGTTATCTGTTGATAAATTTTTTTCTCAAAAACTGTGAATTTTGGCGTGAAATGACAAAAGGGACTTTATTTGTTAAGGATAGATCAAGATATCTAAAACAAATATTCTTATGGTAAAATATGAATAGGAAAAAAGTATCTTGCGAAAGAAGCTTTTGGGTGGCTTTTTCTACCCCTTGCAGACATAGAGGAACACCACCAAATTTTTTTGAGTGCCTTCTCGTTTGCATACAATGTTTGGTTAATTTTATTCTTGTCTGTTCTTTGGGTTTTAAGAAAAAATTAAAAAAAATTTCGAGCGCCATCTTTAGGGGTCTATTACTAAGTTAGGGGGGTAATGATTAAAGTAAAACAACTTAATTTCCGCTAATTTATTCAATTTCACAACAATTGTTTCGTCATGACAACAGGACTTCGTCAGGTGAGTATGGTACTAACTACATATTTGAGATTGAGTTCATTAAATATTCAAAATGTACAAAAAAGAAGGTAGTGGGCATTAACAGCAATTTGTTTTCTTATTATTACACAAAGTTTCAGAAAAGGTTAAGTAAGGGGGATTTATTGAGGTCCGTCTGGTCGTTTAGGAGAATCTGTTTTTTATTGTATCTGTTTATTTCGACGGTTTCTAGGTAGTTCAACCTGAGGTTTTTTTTCTAGGTGTAAGATTTTATAGTTATTGTCAAAATCATGTCCTGTCTCCAGAAGATGGTCCGCATATGTTGAATTTCCGTTTTTCTAAGATATGCTTTCTGGTGTTCACGTATCCTAGTGCCGAAAGATCTACCTGTCTGACCCACATATACAGATGGGCAAGTATCGCAGTTTAACCCAAAGACTCCAGACTTTTTGTTTTAATGGATCAAATATTTATTATTTTTTATTAAATTTCCTAACGTGTTTCTTGTCAGAAATTAAGTTGTTTTACTTTATCAATCAAGATGTATTTCCGACAGGTAGAAACCGATACAATCATTACAAACATTAAGTTAGGGGGGCTCTGAAAAATAAAGTTTACATGAAAGACCCACCCTGTTTTTTGACATGGAATCACCTTTTTCGCTACTTTTCGAATATATGTATATTTCAAGAACATAAATTAAATTTTTGTGAACTTAAGCCAAGTGTATTTGTTTACATTATTAATATCAAAAAACATATTCATAACAATCTAATAGCGGTGTTAGAAACCCATCAAGGTTCACTTCACAAGAATCAAATGCACACAAAACGAAAGAGACTCGACGAATTCGTGCCCCGACGTTCAAACATGTCAGAATCCGTTTGAAGTAAAGGCAAAAGCTTCCTTTCTCGACGACGGGAACACGGCTCTAATCAAGGTAAACAAAACACCCTCCCACGTTTGAAAATGTCACGCACTTCGCGTCACGTCAATTCCTGATGTACGAGATATTCAATTCGATCGTCTGTGATCTTTCGGAGAATGAATTTATTGTGGAACAGTAGGCTATGTTGAATTATAATCTCATCCGAGGGATGAAGCTTACTCAAGCACCCCGAGCTAAGCCTAGAAGGCGACACAATCAGGACCGATCGTGTTCATTAGGATGAACGCCTACGATATTGTGGAACAAAATTGGTCTAATTATTTTACGGACTATTAATGTATCCAAACCTAAAGAAATGTATGTTGTAGTGTGTTATTGTACCTGATCAGAGACAAATTTCTTTATAATTAAAAATACAAAATCAGATTTCTGAAAACGTTCACTGTATGCAGGGTGCCAAAGTTAACTCGGGCCAAATTTAACAAAATGATTTAAAAGGTGTTCTACCGAGAATTTACAACACAAAAGTTCTTATTGAGGTCCAATTAACTTTCGTTATAGAGTTATTTAACCCTTGTGTTAGTAACCGGGTACTCACCGCGGTGTATTTGTATGAATAGCTTAAAGAATATTTAATATTTTATTTTAAGCTCTCGAATCGTCGTTCTTTAACTCAAAAGAAAGCTAGTCGTGAGTGCATTTAATTTATCTATTTTTTATTCTTTTCTTTAAATAAGCTTAAACTTCAGCTATCGCCCCATTGGCAACCGGATACCCGGGTACCCACAATGGAAAGAATAGAAAATAAATTGAAAATGGTTTCTATAAATGGTTGCAACTAAATTTAATTGAAAAAATAAAGAAATATTACATTTTTTCATAATTAATGAAATTAAACCTGACACATTGTATGAGATTAATTGAGTGCTCATCACATAGTGGCTGGTGACAATTGGCACAGCTCTTACGAGTCTTTCGCCGTCTTTTTATTGGCAAGGCATTGCACACATGACAAGATCCTATCACTTTTTTTCTTCCGGTTTTATCTTTTTCAACCACCGGACCAGGATTTATCTCGATTGTTTCTGCTAATGCATGACCCAAAATACTTTCAACAGCAATCTTTGTTGAGAAGTGACGCATTATTTGCGGATTCGCCGTACGGTGTTCAATCATCGGCAATGCTAGTTCTTCACTTAGCTTCCGCATAAATTGACGACATTCTGTCGTTTTTTTGGCAATCATTTTATTATTTTCGTAATAAATTATATATGATGCAAGTGAAGAAATGTCTAGCATGTTGAAGAACAATGCCATTGGCCATCTCGAAGATCGTCGTTGACTTGTGTACCTCCGGACCTTTTGGTCCATTGTGTCAACGCCAGCTTCATATCTATTATAAAAATTTATAATTTCTGGTTTTTGCTTAGCGTCATCACCAACTGATGCATCTGAATGCATTGTAGATAACAGAATGACAGCTTTATTTTTTTTTTAGGAACATAAGAACACATGGTAACCTTTTCGTGAAATCCAAAAACTGTCGAATACTGCTCTCGTGTCTTATTTGCTCCCATAACACTAGGGATGTAAGGTTTATTTTTTTTTAACGTGCCAACAATGGTAATATTCCATGATAACAAATGTTTAGCAACGGGTAGAGTACTAAAGAAGTTATCCATGCAGATGTTTCTACCACTACCTCGGTACGGAGCCGCCAATTCTTTCACTACTCTTTCACCCTGATTTTTTTCCCGAGTGCCATCTGTTTTACCAGTGTAAATAATCCCTTGCAAAGGATATGCGTTTTCCGCATCACAAATCCACCAGATCTTTATACCATACTTAGCTGGTTTCGATGGTATATATTGAGTGAATCCAGTACGGCCACGGTATGGGTAAAGCTGTTCATCAAATGTCAAGTTTGCGGTTGGTTTGTACATCTGAGCTAAATTTGAATTCAACATTGTCCACACATCATGAATTGGAGCTGCCTTGTCTTTTTTTTACGTTGACTTCGAGTATTATTATTGTCGAATCTCAAAAAACGCAGAATATTATGGAACCTCTTCAATCCCATCGTCGCGCTATACAGCGGATAAGAATTGGAGTGCCACATATCAAAAGTATGATCCGTATTTGAATTATTTGCGCCAGCACAAATCAAGATACCGAAGAATGAGTAAATTTCGGGTATCGTAATGGGCTTCCATTGACGCTGAGAGTCTGGATGGTCAGCATTATAATGTTGATAAATTTCGTAGGTGAAAATTTTCTTGAAAGTCTCGCTTATTGACAACATTTCCGTACTGCAATGAGGCCCACTTCGCTGACGTACAATATTATGAGCTGCGGTCTGATGCTGAGTCAGTGGAGTTTTGCTCCACACTGTTTTATCTTTCGCAATGAAACTACCAGATGGTTCTCGAGCATCTCCTAAAATAAATAACAATAACAATACATTAATTATTAAAAAAAAAAGTATAATTTCAACTAATGTTGGGAACAAATATCTTGCTACCTGCAGGCTCAGCAGTTTCTACTTCTTCGTCGTCTTCCTCACTTTCGCTATTCTCAACCTCTTCTTCTACTTCTGAATTCCCTTCAGCAATTTCTCCTGTATCTTCAGAATCTTCAGGTTCATCATGCTCTGAATTATCTTCGTGATTTGCGATTTGATACGTTTAGCTGTATTCGCTGGAATCCAGTCTTCGTCATCACTGTCAGACGGCCCGCTCGAATCACTGTCATTTTCCCCAAGTAATTTGTGGGTACCCGGGTACCGGGTTGCTAAAAGACGTCGGTAAAGTTGGTTACTAACATACGTGTTAAGATTCAACTATTTTATATCGCTTCACAATTTTTTCACCAAAAATATAGTATAACTGTTAATCCATTACATTAATCGAAATTCATTGTACATCATTGAAAAGAGCGAAAAATTCTCCGTAGACTTTGGTTTCATGGAAATTTCTTCAAAATACTCGCCCCATACAGGGTGTGTTCGATTTCTCCAGAATTGATCAAGGTATGGTATTTGGCAAGAATTAAGGACTGCACACCAGCTTACGAACAAAACTATTTGTCCTTCATATTTTTCATAGAACCCTTAATAACCAAACCCAGGAACGCATTCAGACCAACGCTGTATCGAAATTCGGGGAATAATGCTAGCTGTTCTCAAGTTCTTTTTGTTAAGCATCTAATAGAATCACCTTGACACATTGACAGTATATCGTTGGTACTCGGTCCTAGAAACTCATACACCCTCTCTTTGTGCTTCGGCCTAACGGTTACGCAATATTCACTCACTCTCTCTAGAGAGTATTCCTTGAGAAGTTAAAGTAACTTCTCAAGGAATACTTTAACTTGAGAAGTTAAAGTAACTTCTCAAGGAATACTCTCACCGTAACGCATTAAAAGACCTGGAAGTGAATGTACTATTTACATTATTTGTTTGTAATTAGGTAGTAAATGTGTAAAGTGAACCCAACAGTGAACCTTGTATAGGTGAACCCAGTAAAAGTGAACTGTGAAAAAGCTCGTAGATATACTCGTCGACGAACAATATAGGGTTTTCATCGCAACAATTCCAAACAACTCAAACCTGTACACTTGTAATATACAGTCGTCCAACGAAAACTTAACACCTCGATTTTTCGACTTTAAAATGAAAATGAGAAAAATCACTTGAACCCGTCAATTTCTGTTTCAAGGAGGAACAACTTTTCCGCTTTTTTCAAGTACCCTAACGGGGGTGAGCACAATCCCTTGATTTTGAATCGAGATGATGGGTGTTGCGATAATTAATTTTGAAGATCGTGTCGAGTACTATCTGACTTTAAAATTCCACTTCAAAATATCCATTGATAATGAAATAACAGCGAAAATAGTGAAAGAGACAATGTGGAATTTATCTCGAGAATATTATTCGTATCCAACAGATTTCAAAGGTATTTAGTAGTTATGTTGTTAATTTTTTGTCCAAAAAAGTATTAATTTCTTGTCCAAAAAAGAAGACGGACCATGTTTTTGATTTACCTTAGTCTATCGTGAATTTTTAAGAACGTTACAAGTGTGTCAAAGCGATTGTAAATTTGTAGAAGAATTAAAAAGTATGTGTATTCCGTAGAAGAAAGGCTGGAAATGATAAAATTATTTCTTAGAAACGACAATTTTACGCTACTGCTTCAGTCGGAAACAAAAAGAGAGGACGTGGTTGTCTTAGGTTACGTAGCAATGGATCCGACCTTGAGTACTAGGAAATTGTCCGATATATATGGTGTTTCACGCACAACAATCATGAGAATCCTGAAAAAATATAAATTCCATCCTTTTAAGATACGATTGATTCAGGAACTAAATGAGGATGAACTCGATCCCCGACTCTAATTCTGTGAAGTGGCCAGTGAAATTATTAACGGTAATCAAAACTACATGTTCGATATCTGTTTTTCGGACGAGTGTTCATTTCATCTTAACGGCAGTGTAAACCGGCATAACTGTCGGTATTGGTCAGATGAAAATCCAAGATCATTTCGTGAGGTGCATACTCAACGTCCCGAGAAATTGAATGTTGGGGCGGGTATTTATGGAAATCACATAATCGGCCCTTTTTTATACCCAGTAATCTCACTGGCCAAATTTATTTATTTCTATTGGAGAACGCTATTTATCCAGCCGTCGTGCAAGTATTGGAGAATGCAGAAGACCATCAAACGATCATTTTCCAACAAGATGGCGCACCACCTCATTTCGTTCAACCGGTGCGTCAGTTCTTAGATCAACATTTTCCTCACGCCTGAATTGGAAGAAGGGGACATATTGAGTGGCCACCCAGATCACCTGATCTGGCTCCACTGGACTTTTTTCTATGGGATCACCTGAAATTCAAGATTCACGCTACCCAGCCTGAGACACTGGATGATTTGCGAACTCCGATCATTAATGAATGCCGTCAAATTACACCAGAAATATTGAATAACGTACGTAAACGTTTTCAGCAAAGCTTACATTACTGCATGGAAGTGAATTGTGCCCATTTCCAGCATTTAATAAACTAATCACAAAAGTAAGTACTCTTTCTCTATTTTACCTGTCATTTCGTTATTGATGGAAATTTTGAAGCGAAATTTCAGGATCAGATAGTACTCGATAAGATCTTCACAATGAGGTATCGCAACACCCCTCATCCCTGTTCAAAATCAAGAGGTTGTAGTCAACGCAGTTGAGGGGTTGCAGTTACGGGGATTCGAAGAGCGGATCAGAAATTGACCGAGCGATTTTCCACATTTTCATTTTAAAGCCGGAAAATCGGGGTGTTCAATTTTCGTTGGACCACACTGCATGTATTTAGGCTTTAAATAAACTAATAGAAGGGAATTAGATCTCTTTTAATCCACAGTAAGTATGGTTATCCCATATTTTCATACTAATTGATTAAAGTTAATCAATAATTAATAATTCAAAA
Organism: Megalocaria dilatata; assembly: GCA_034642435.1. Classification (NCBI taxonomy): domain Eukaryota; kingdom Metazoa; phylum Arthropoda; class Insecta; order Coleoptera; family Coccinellidae; genus Megalocaria; species Megalocaria dilatata. The sequence continues at coordinate 37,565,592 of CM067855.1, forward strand.
AGGTATATCTACATACCAAGAAATTCTTTTAGGGTGGTTAAAACCAGTTATTACCTATGGTGGTGAGACTCGGATATTAAATAAAATGGAAATAAATAAATTACTGGTATGGGAAAAAAAACTTACGCATTATTTGCCGTTCCTGTCAAGATCTGCATACGAACGAGTGGAGATGCAGATACAACCAGGAACTGGAGGTACTCTACGGGAAATAAAATATTGTGAGATACATTAAGGCCAATAGATTGGGAGGGGCAGAAGAAGTGGAGATTATCGTCTCATAATGAAGGGTCTTTCAATAGGAACGCCCCATTTTTAAATTATTCACGCATGGCAGCAATTGTTCATTTGAGACAATGTCAATGTCTACCATTTAAACATGGAAAGAAACAACAATTTTACAAATAATCCAAATTTAGTATGAAAAATCGCGATCTGTTACTCTAACTTTACGTGCTTCAACTCTAATTTTTGAACGTTTAGTGAAGAAGTTTGAAACGAATTTTACACTTCATGAGGTTACAGTGCCAGTGAGACGAGAAAATGCAAGAAGTGAAGAGAATATTGCTGCCGTACGTGAAAGTGTTTGTGAAAACCAAAATTTATCGTTTTCTCGACGTTCATAATACCCAGGCATCTCCCAGACGTTTTTGTGGTCAATTTTACGAAAATACCTTGGTTTGCATCCATACAAAATTGTTTAACCCAAGACTCAAACCGATAGATCATTTGAAGTGTCGTATTTTCGTCAATTGCTGCTTAGAAAACCGATAAATTATCCGCGTTGTTCCTGCGGTTTAACTCCATTGGTCTATTTTCTCTGAGGTCACATCAAGTCATTGGTTTACAGCAATTATCCAGCAAATTTAGACGATTTACAGATCAATATAGTACGAGTAATTGCTAACATACGACCTGCTTTGTGTAAGAGAGTCATGGAAAATTGGGTTCATGGACATCATTCCTTCCAGCATTTTCGTGGTGGAGATTTAAATGAGAGTTTTGTTCTATAACTAATAGTACCCAATTTACTTTATATTGAAATAAAAATTTCAATTAGTTTCAAATAAATAATGTGTTTTATTTACAAAACCAAATTTGGCGCTGTTAATGAAGGACCCTTCACAATATATTGAGATGGACCAAAGGGCAGACGATCGGTGGGCTGACCCAGAAGAAAATGGAAGGATTCTGTTAATGAAGATCTTAGTAAGCTGAATATACGGCGATTGAAGATTGTAGTACAGGACCGAGAGAGTTGGAAGGCTATAGTTAGAGCGGCTAAGACTTTCGAGGAGTTGTGAAGACAATGATGATGGTGATGATTCTACAGGCAATTTGCAAAACAAAAGTTGACATGACAATTTTTTGTGTGTGTGGAATCTTCACTTAATCTTATCACTTAAATGAAAACAATAAACCAGCAAAAAATGTTTCTTGTTCGGGAGAATACAGGTGTATTCATTAGTAAATCATTTTTCAGCGAATAACAAGAGTTGTAATATTGAGAATATTACGTGGAAAATGCCGGGACGTCCAATTTCTCAGTTTGACCAGGCAAGAATAGTAGCCCTGAATCAAGGAGCTTTGTCAAACAACCAGATTGCGCAACGTTTGAATATTCCACAGACTGCAGTAAGACGCATTGTGACCCTTTAACTGAAAACGGGCAGCGTTGCCCGGAGACCGGTGCCTGGTCGTCCTAGAGTAACATCTACAAGGAAAGACCATTATATCGCAAATATTACTCGAAGGAATCGAACGGTATCTGTAACAGCTCTTCGAAGTCATTTTTTGAGGACCTATAGACGGGTAGTATCAACCAGTACCATAAGAAGACGGTTGAATTCCTCAAATTCAAGAAAAAGAAGACCTTTAAGAGTACCTCGGCTATCACCTGGACATAGATCTACCCGTCGGCAATGGGCAGAACACCACTAAGACTGGCTTTTACCACAATGGCGCAACGTAAATTTTTCGGACGAATCACGATTCGGTTCACAAAGTGATAGTCGACGAGAAAGGATTTGGAGAGGTCCAGACAGACTAGAGCGACTTAATTTCGCCCTTTCAAGGCGGATCGATTATTTGCTGAGGGGGTATAATATTCGGTCGCCTCCCCCTCGTATTATCGTTGAACAAACAATGACTGGTGCCATCTACGTAGAAAACATCATTGAAACAAAAATTGTTTCTCTGCGCAAAGAATTTGGCGATAATTCCATTTATCAGGATGATAACGCCCCGTCAGACCGCACACGAAGGGTTCAAAACATTCTTCAAGAGAACACTATAAGCGAATGAACTGGCCAGCAAACTCACCAGACATGAATCCAATTGAGCACGTATGGGATTACTTAAGGAGAGCAATATCCAATCACCAAAACCCACCTTCAACTTTTCAGAAATTGAGATTAGCCCTTCAGGAAGAATGGAACGATATGCCTGAAAATTTCATTAATTACCTGATTCGTGGGATGCCTTGGCGTATTGGGTAGTTGACTGAAAGAAGAGGTGGTAATACGGACTACTGAATTTGGATTCAGTTGTGGAATAACTATCAAAAATAAATAATCGATAAATTTCGATTTCTTCTCATTTTTCCTATTTTGTCTCATCTGGCATAAAGCAAAGAGTAACAAAGATTTTCTATCAAATTCATTGGAGTTGAAATAGAGGAAAATATTGAGAAACCCAGGGGGGCAAGACTTTTGACGATGTGTTATTTTGTAACGTTTCACAATTATTTAAAACAAAGCATAACTTGGAAACTGTAATTTAAATCAGAATTCAGTGTACACCATTGTAAAGAGCGGAAAATCTTCCGCAGACAAGGGTGGTTTCATGGAGCTGTGTTTCTAACACATAAAATAACAGAGAAATCACTTCACGATCCATAAGGTTTATTCTTGATTTATTGAATCTGTTAATGAAGCAAGTAGCATTCGAGCTATACACTACGAAACATATTGCACCCGGGAGGAAAGATTAAAAATTCGCCTCTTAGAAGAAATATTCAAGAGTTCCTTTTTTGATCAAGATACCCCCAATCATTCATGCTTGATAGGGTTAAACGCATACGTGTTTCCGTCCCTCGTTTTGTTGAATTTTACAGGGAAAGGATCGCTAATGTTGATCGCTTAGGTCGCTTGAGGGAATCAAATCTGTTCTCTGTCGACCGTAAAGCATACTCCTGGGAACAAGACAACCTTGATACCGGCCTTGACAAATGTATTCACGAGAAATGCCATTTTGTGGTTTTCTCAGATGGGGTGAATTGCAGGCAGACAACAAGGCGCTTCCCAGGGGGAAATGTAATGGAGTGATCATCCCTTTTTCTAGTGAAGAGAAAAGTGAGGTTTATATGGTGGCGACACAATTGAGATTTACAGATAATAGCGGGAATTTATTCTCCGGAACCTTTACAGATTTAAATCTAAATAAATCTCATGAAAGCATTCAGAATTAAATTTTTGAAAAAAGAGATTTGGGTCCGAATTTATCGGGTTCTTTCTCTTGATAATGTGCTATATATTTTTTTAAAAGGAAAATAACAGAGGTCTTCTTGAATTAAATTTTGAACATTTTTTTGTGATGGAACTTGCGATTCTTTAATATCCAATCGAAACATGTATGTCTAATTAATTTGGTCATTATTTTATATCTCTTTTGATTATTGATTATCTAGTTTCCACCACATGTGATGATAATATATATGTCTATAAAAAGAAACAGCGTTATCTAGGACATGTTTTTTAAAACTTAATTCTCAATGTTTTCATGAGATTTATTCAAATGTTAATCTGTAGAGTTTCCGAAGAATTTGTTCCAGCTATTATCTGTAATGTTCAAATACTTCTTCATAGTAAATTTCGAACGAAAATTTTACCCCCCCCCCCCCTAGAACTCAGAAACGAAGAATTTTCGAAGATTTTAAAAAACAGGTTAACTTCTGTTTTGAGGGGAACGAATTTCCATCATGGGTTTGTTTCAAAAAAACACCCCTATGAAGGTGTTATCGACCCTCAACATTTTATGAATACGGGGGAGATATCGAGTGTTGGTTAGTTTGAAGAGTTTTGAAGAATCCAAAAAACTTAATATAAGAAAAACAAATATAAACTTCCGCTATTTTATTGATTTACACGGCAATTGCTTCGTCATACCATTACTTCAGCAGGCGAGTATTAAAACTGAGGTATACTCTGCAAAACATGACCTTAAATACACAGCTCTGGTACAAAAAAAATAAAGGGGTGACAAGAGGTGGTTTTAATACTCACCTGATGAAGTCATGGTATGACGAAACAATTGTCGTATGAATCAATGAAAAGCGGAAGTTTATATTTGTTTTTCCTATATTGAAGATGAATTTCCATCAAGTAAATATTGAGAAAATCAAAATTAATTTTGAAGTTCTGTATTAGGGAGAAAGAATTCCCATGACGATATTGTTCCGAAAAAACCACCTGAGGGTGGCAACAACCCACCAATTTCTTTTTGAATAGGAAAGAGATGGCGGATGTGTTTTAGTCAAAAAATTTTTTTGTTCTCTAAACATCCTAGTTCGGTGTTTTTTTAAACAATTTGATATTGAACATTATCAGAAGGATAACTCACACAGAAATCCAATACATTCAAATACACCAGATCTGTCAGTAATGATAGGGAACATTTTCTCTGGATGTTTCCTATCATTACTTACAGATCTAGTATAATTATTTTAATTTTTGTTGATTTTACTATCTCTCCATTAATAAAATTCACATATATTGGAGGTTTCGATTAACATGTATAGTTATGTAAGAGTAATATAATAATTTTTAAAGTTTAAATTATTGCTGAAGAGCTTTGTTTTAATGAAGAATATAACATATGTCTAATATGAATTCAATTACATTCATTTAAATAACTTTATACTTCAGAATTTTCCTGACTTGAATGATTATATATTAGTAGAAACAAATATTAAATTATGATCATTATCACGGTGCAATCTGCAATGTTTAAAGGTTTTTTTGTACTATTCCTCAATTTTAATTTGAAATTGTTTTGAAATATTTTAATGAAACTACGAACTGTCGCGTAACTCTTCTTGTTAATTTACGGAATTCCCATAGAAATTCTTTCTAAATTACATCATCCAAGGGAGACTTTTGATGATGTGGTATCAGTTGAAAAATATAAAACGAAATAGGTAATTTTTCAAGTATTTACAAACATTATAGAAACTAGAGCTCATGTACAGATATCTTAGTCTTACTAAGTATAACTTAATTTCATCCTATAAAAGAAGAAAGAAGATCTAAAAAATCACATTTTTTGCATATGATAGTGAAGAAAAATTATGTCGATATGAAGAGGAATCGATATTTCAGATTGATAATAAGGAACTCTTAGAAAAGATGAATTAGATCATTCTTTTGGATCAACTAACAATGCCAGGTTGCTTCCTTTTGCTCATCTTTGTTCAATTAAAATACTTTAAAATAAAATAGAAAGGCTTTTTACTTGATAGAAGAAATATAACAAAATTTGAATATCAAAACAAATTGAAATATGTTTATCTTCTACAATTTTAATTTCCAAAAGAATTTTTTCATTTGACATTGTATATTGAGTTTTGATTATATACGTCTATTAAATGTAAGCGGTGCTTGTTTTAGACATTAATTTAATTCTAAAAGTTTTTTTAATAAAAAAATTCTTTTGGAAATTAAAATTGTAGAAGATAAACATATTTCAATTTGTTTTGATATTCAAATTTTGTTATATTTCTTCTATCAAGTAAAAAGCCTTTCTATTTTATTTTATATATAATATATAATTATATTTTGGCTTCAATAAATCTCATTATAGAATGTCAATGAATTTAAGTAAACCTTAAAATAACTCACTTTGTTCTTTGATTTTGTTAGAACATAGATCAATCTTGAATATATAGTTGATCTGTAGTTCGAAGCTTAAGTCTTTTAACACGTGAGTGATGTAGGTTATGTTTTTGATTTTGATATTTGGATTATTGAAAAAGGGCTGATGAAGGGATTATCTAGAATTATATTTGTTTTTTGAAGATATAGTGCACATTTGAAATAATTTGTTCGAATATTTAAATGTATTAAATATTTCAAATAAATTATATTCTTTGGGAAGTCCTTCAAGTGTGTTCATGTTTTTATAAGGCAAGTAGTATTTCTTAAGATAAAACCAGAAACAAAATTTTGTCTCCTTTGAATATTTATTTATTAATTTTAATTACTTTCGTATATCTGTTGGGTTATTTATTTCATTTGATATTGTATATTGAGTTTTGATTATATACGTCTATTAAATGTAAGCGGTGCTTGTTTTAGACATTAATTTAATTCTAAAAGTTTTTTGAATAAAAAAATTCTTTTGGAAATTAAAATTGTAGAAGATAAACATATTTCAATTTGTTTTGATATTCAAATTTTGTTAAAATACTTTAATTCATAATATCCTGATTATGCGATACTTTTATTTAATAAAGTCATTGCCAGTATTCAGTGTTGGTCATATGGGTGAGTTATAAATTGAAATATGAATTCGAGCTTTCAAACTGTCTCGTCCTTTACTTTGTTATATTTTCTCTATTCATTTGGGACTATTATTCTGGATATGATCGATATTGGGACATTTTCTGTTGAATGAACATTTTTGAAATCACCGATTCGAAAACTTTTGAAAAAATAAGCCAAAGTTTCTTTCAAGTTTTGGCAAAATACAATATAAGGTCCAAATATAAGACTATTAAAAATTTCGTTTTTAGAATATCCCAAAATCAAAAGCTCCAGTCGAATTGAATTATGAGAATAAGCATTTCTATAGTTATCAAAATTTTTTTAAGATTATCATAGTACTAAAAGCAAGGAAAAATGTATCGGGTGTTTTTTTAAGAGTGATAGAATTTGCGATAGGGATAACTGTGATTTGACAGAAGGGAGAAGCTATGTTGTTTCAAAATTTCTGTTCAGTAAGCATTGACAAATTATCATGGAAAGACTCACGCCGCAACAACGTTTACAAATTTTTGAAATTCATTTTCAAAATCAGTGTTCTATTCGCCAAACTTATAGAGCACTTCGTGAAATTTATGGTTTACATAATCGTCCATCAGAGCAGCTTATTCGTCGAATCGATAGATTTCGGACAACATTTTCTCTACTTGATGCAACAACAACAATACAAAGAACTGTATGTACAGAAGAAAATGTCGCTGCTGTAAGTGATAGTGTTAATGATGATCCAGATTTGTCTATTCGTCGACGTTCACAAAAAGTTGGACTCTGTGCATCCACCACATGGCAAATTTTGCGTGAAGATCTTGGTCTACACCCATACAAGATCCTACTGGTTCAAGAACTAAAGCTACTTGACCATAATAAGTGTCATTTGTTTGCTGATTGGGCCCTAGAACAGCTTGAAGTTGATCCATTTTTTTATCGTAAAATTGTGTTCTCTCAAGAAGTTCTGCAGGTTCCATTGCATCCTGAAAAATGCACTGTATGGTGTGCTCTTCATGCTGGAGGCATCATTGGTCCATATTTCTTTGAAAACGATGCTGGAACTAATGTTACAGTAAATGGTGCTCGTTACAGATCGATGATCAATGATTATTTGTTTCAAAATTGACCCAGAAACGTATTGGTTCCAACAAGATGGTGCTACACCTCATGCTGCTACCGTAATCATTGATTTATTGAAAGGAAGATTTGGCGAAAACATTATTTCGAGTAAATGGTCCAATTAATTGGCCTCCGAGATTATGCGACATAACTCCAATGGATTATTTTCTTTTGAGTTATGTCAAGTCATTGGTTTATGCTGATAAACCAGAAACAATATATGATTTGGAAGCCAAACTAATTCGTGTTATTGATGAAATGAGGCCAGAATTACTCGAAAAAGTGGTCCAAAATTGGTCTGGTCGAATGCGGTTCCTCAGAGCTAGTCGTGGTGGACATATGCCGTAAATTAATTTTAAAACATAAATGTCATAAAATTATCTTTCAAATAAATTAAAAATTTGCCTTCAATCTGAATTTAAATGGTTTTTATTTCAATCTTAACTTCTATCACTCTAAAAAATCACCCGAAATCAGAACGCATTCTGAAACTCGCGAGACAAATCCACTACATTTAATGACAGAAAATTTGTCCATAAATATGGTGTCGATAAAATGATGATAAGTTTGTTCGTAAAAAATTTTCCGTATCTTACTGAATTGTTAGAATACCGTAATTCGTTAGTTGCAAAATGGTGGAGGAACCTCCGTATATCTATTTTCTACGGAGGCAAGTAAACAAGAATTCTTCAACTGAATTACTCTGCAACTAAATTTTTCTTAGATTCAATTAATTTTTGTTTCCAGAATTTTTAATTCAATATTGAAGTATTTATATTACATATTTCAAGTATTACTTTTTGCATTACGTTGCAGAGATGCTGATGTGCTAGTTGTTTGATGCCAACGTGAAACGTTCTGATAAGGTGAAGTCACAATTTTATTTCAGTATCTATAATTAATTCTTGACATCATTTGTTTTACTTGCATTTTGGATATGAGAACACTGTGGTACTATTATCAGTGATGAATCTGGTTAGTATTGCAAAATACTCTGAAATTTCAAACTGATTTAGCTTTCCTTGATGCAAATCTCTATTGGTCTCTGTTTTTTCCATTTTCGGACATTCATTGACACTGCCATCTGTGTGTTTGCTTGCAACATCTCATAATGAATTAATGAGGAAGAGCCTCCAGTTTATGAAGGAAATCATTAACCTTTCAACTGTTCAACACAAAAATGCTCAGCTGTTTCAAGGTTACCTCATTAGATATCTATTTTCTCTCTTTTCATCTTTAATTTGATTAAATTAGTCAGCCGAGATAATCTGTGAATTAGCAATTTTAATTAATAATTTATATTTTCTTTGTATTCTTTTATTCCTTTCTGGTACTGTGTAATGAATTTTAATTTTATATGTCCACTAATTTGAAACTGTATTTTCCAGTACAGTCATTCAATTTGATTTTAAAAAGTTTCCGAGAAAATTTATTTTGGAAATTGAAATTCAAATTAATAGTGAGTTTAGCAGAATAAATCCGTATGACATTTAAGATATTGAAATAAGACTTCTCTCAAGTAAAAAAATCTTTTTTTTATAATTTTATTTGATACATTATCGTTATCTTCCAAATTCAATTTTTGATTTGTGTAAATTTTGATTTGGATGTACACAATGAAATTATCCTGATAAATTCAATTTTTTACAATATAAATGAGTGGTGATAAGTAGCTCGAGGAGTGTAACTCATTCGTTGCTTTGTTGTCATAGGCAGATGAAGTTTAAAAGAGATATTTCTGAGATACTTAACCTTACTATATGAGCTGTTCATGTCAAATTAGTATACGTTATCTAAATTGAAAATGAAGCCAAGATATAAGCGACTTCGTAACAAGTTCTGCACAAGACACCAATTTAGACATTTAAAATTTGATAAATTGCCTCTGTGGAACATACAATATAAACTGGAACAGTGTAGTCCTTTTACATGTTATTGTTAGCAGGCTACGTTCTTCTCGCTAGGTAGGATGTCGGTGTTCCATCAATCAATTATTCAAGAAAATTTCGGTGATTTTTCAGAGGTACAAAGAAATGTTTTCAGTTTTCCCGGAAGAATACACAAGGAATTATTTTGAATTTTTTAACGAGTTCACACTTCAGTGAAAATGAAATATTGGAAAGATATGTATCTTTTCAGCAGGCGATTCTAAGGGTGTACTCTAGAGTTCGAATTCACCTGAATAAATAAACTTGTATGGTTATGATATATAGGGAACAATTACTATTGTTGAAATATTGAATTTTTCCGGTCGTTACTCTTTGATAGTTGATTATAATCAAAACAAGTTTTTAGAAATCGGTGTTTTACGAACTAAAATTCTATCGCAAGAATCCTAAAATCGAACACTGTTATGATAAATACGTGTTATTGGTGAGTCTGTCCAATAAAATTGGATTACTTTCATTATCCCATTTATAAGCTTTTGAATTGGGCTGCTATAAGCAGACAATATATTACAGATACACTCATTTTCGAAATTCTTACAATTTTTCTTATGCTCAAAGTAAAAAGAACATTATTAAGACATACATAGTATTATATTTGGTATGATAATTAACACAAAGTAAAACAAAAATGGGAAATAAATAAAATTTATCCAGGTTAATAAACAAGTAAAAATTTAAAAAACAAATTATAACATTTTAAAACATTAAAAATAATTTTTCTGAAGAAAAAAGCCATATAATGGCATATTGATATTCCATATTAGACCGTCTACCTACCTCTTGGTTCAATTTACCCATGTATAATTATAATAAAATCATAAATTTTTTCAAAATATTATTTTTAAATGATATTGATTTCTCGCATATCAAAATGGTAAAACATTTTTAAATTAATGAGGTAATTTAAAACACTTGGCTTAACTTTCACCGTTTATTTCATGTCGGCTGACATATATGTTTCGGGTTTTAACCCATTTTCAAAACTATATTCAGTTATTTAATCTGAAAATGACTCAGAAATAATAATTGATAATAATTATTTCAAATCATCAGAAAATATCAGAAGTCTGGGAAACTTTCATAATATATAATGGGTATGCCAGAAATCTCTAACTGTGGCAGCATAATGCGCTGGGCAGCCATCTTGTTGGTACTAAAGGGTCTTTCATTAACAGCGCCTCATTTTGTTTAGCGAATGAAACAAAGTATTTATTTGAAATTTATTGAAATTTTTGTTTTATTATAATTGGCTGGATGATTGCTGTAAACCAATGACTTATTGTAACTCCAAAGAAAAAATGTAGGTAATGTAGCTGAGAATAATTTTCCTATGAAAATCTGCATCATTTCCGACGCTTTAAATGATCTGTTGGTTTGAGTTCTTCAGTTGAAACAATCTTGTATGGATTTAAACCAAGGTCTTTTCGTAAAATTTGCCACAAAGATGACTGGGAGATGCCTAGTTCTTGTGAACGTCGAGAAATCTATTAATTTTGGTCTTCACGAACACTTTCACGTACTGCAGCAATATTCTCTTCACCTCTTGCATTTCTTTATCTCATTGGCACTGTAACATTATGAAGTGTATATTTTGTTTCAAACTTCTTCACTAAACGTTCAACTATTTTTTTATCCGAACGATTATAACGACCAAAAATTGGAGTTAAAGCACGTGAAGTTAGAGTAACAGATCGCGATTATTCATAATTAATTTAGATTTATTGTTGGAGTGTGTACCTTTCCATTACTAAATGGTAGACATTGACAAATAGAACTGTCAATGTTACAATTAAACAATGGCTGCCATGCGTGACTAATGTCAATTCAAAAATGGTGCGTTTCCATTGAAAGAGACCCTTTACATACTATAATACATTTTTTTTTCGAAAAATTTTCTGGGAAAAATGTCTGTTTTCCATCCAAGCTGGAGCAGCTGTTTTTGAAATTTTGATAATAGTTTAGAAAAGCATTATGCAGGGTTACATAACAAAAAATATACGGAAAAACTGAAGATTTGTGGTAACAGGAGTAAAAAGACCGTCACAGGGTGTAGAAATTTTAGATAGATTTTTTTTAAATGCCTATCATTTTGAAAGCATGCCACATAGATTTTTTTATATATTTCTGATAACCAATACGACTTGCCTCGTCACACATTTCAGCCTTTATAATGAAAATATATCTGAATTATATCAATATAACTTTGTTATTTGTCTAGAAAAAACATCCATTGTTTCATATATCATATAAATGTAAAACCCGAAGAAGAATACAGTTATAATAATATACTCATTTCACAATATAAGCTGTTATATAATACGTATTTCCTGGTTGTTCCAATCATCCGATAGCTCTAACAATATTATGATCATATTTTTAATTGAGTATGTTATCATATCTGATTAAAAAATTATGAATAATGATATGCTTTGCGCAAATCATATTTTGGTACAGATATATAGACAATAAGGTGGGCCAAAAATAATTTTTAATTTTTTTTTTCTTAGCTACCATGAAAATCTCATCCGACATGAAAAAAAAACAAGTTCTGGTAAGACCTGAGCTAAATATTAATATTTAGAGGTGCCTCATCGATATTTTCGATTTCCCATTTAAATAACACAGGAAATTTTGATTTTTTTGTTTGGATTTTTAATGTACACAAACAAATAATTGTTAAGCGAGAATCAACACTTATTTTTATAGGAAATTTACCGATCTACAAAAAAGGTCTGAAACATTTTTTGGCTGAGTCAACTCATTCAAAGTTCAACAGAAAATTATAAAAAATGATTTCCACAATTTTTCATCTTATATTACAAATTAATGGCTAATAAATATAACAAATAGTTTTTTTCGTAAAACTCATCGATTGTTTAGCGACGTAACCATAGTATTCTCACAAAATATCGATCACGTTTAATAAAATCAATTTTTTAAATACTTAATTTAAACAAAAACTCTACTCTGTGTGAGTGATGACTTAGAAACATTAATCTTTGCCTGAAAAAATAATGTGTCCTATTTGCTCTTGATTCTCGGGAAATGTAAATTAATAAGAGCCATTTTTCAGTAATTTTTCAATTGCAATACAACTTTTTTTTTATATCCCTTACATATTGATTATTTCAAAATTAAACTAAAGTCTTTTTGTTACAATCGGGAAATTTTTGTCGGTGATTTTTAACAACTTGCAATAAATATTGCAATTGTTCTTCATTTTTAGTAAGACATTTGTTGTACTCCTCTATTAAAGCAACACCTCTTTCTGCTACATCATTGACCACGCTGAGACGCTTAAAAAATTCCTGATTCTCTTGATAGCTTTCATCCTGTTGGACTTTAACTACGAATAACTTTGAATGAGTTGACTCAGCCAAAAAATGTTTCAGACCTTTTTGTAGATCGGTAAATTTCCTATAAAAATAAGTGTTGATTCTCGCTTAACAATTATTTGTTTGTGTACATTAAAAATCCAAACAAAAAAATCAAAATTTCCTGTGTTATTTAAATGGGAAATCGAAAATATCGATGAGGCACCTCTTAATATCAATATTAAGAGCTCAGGTCTTACCAGAACTTGTTTTTTTTCATGTCGGATGAGATTTTCATGGTAGCTAAGAAAAAAAAAATTAAAAATTATTTTTGGCCCACCTTAATAGACAACATATTGACTTGCTTCAGTGGAACATATTCAGAACTAGAAAACACACTGGAATGCTTTGAACCATAAAGTCAAATTCACTCTGGAGCCACAATCTAATAATAAAATTAATTTTCTGGACAAAATTTCAACTCAGAATAATAATGAGATTTCCTTCTATATATTCAGAAAACCCACAACGATAGATAAAATCATACCCAATTTCTCTAAGCACTCTAACTCTCATGAATTCACTGCCTACAGATCAATGATACATAGTGTATTTTCAATTCCCTTAAATAAATAACGTTGAAAATAGAACTGAATACAATCGAACAAATAGCTACAAGCAATCAGTTCAAAGCAAACACTGAATTCTTTCATAAACAAAAAAAATAACTCATTTTGAAACAAATATAACCCAAAATTTGAATATCAAAACAAATTGAAATATGTTTATCTTCTACAATTTTAATTTCCAAAAGAATTTTTTATTCAAAAAACTTTAAGAATTAAATTAATGTCTAAAACAAGCACCGCTCACATTTAATAGACGTATATAATCAAAACTCAATATACAATGTCAAATGAAATAAATAACCCAACAGATATACGAAAGTAATTAAAATTAATAAATAAATATTCAAAGGAGACAAAATTTTGTTTCTGGTTTTATCTTTAAGAAATACTACTTGCCTTATAAAAACATGAACACACTTAAAGGACTTCCCAAAGAATATAATTTATTTGAAATATTTAATATATTTAAATATTCGAACAAATTATTTCAAAAATCTCTAAAAAATGTGCACTATATCTTCAAAAAACAAATATAATTCTAGATAATCCCGTCTTCAGCCCTTTTTCAATATTCGAAATATCAAAATCAAAAACATAACCTATATAATTTGTTCGAATATTTAAATATATTAAATATTTCAAATAAATTATATTCTTTGGGAAGTCCTTTAAGTGTGTTCATGTTTTTATAAGGCAAGTAGTATTTCTTAAAGATAAAACCAGAAACAAAATTTTGTCTCCTTTGAATATTTATTTATTAATTTTAATTACTTTCGTATATCTGTTGGGTTATTTATTTCATTTGACATTGTATATTGAGTTTTGATTATATACGTCTATTAAATGTGAGCGGTGCTTGTTTTAGACATTAATTTAATTCTAAAAGTTTTTTGAATAAAAAATTCTTTTGGAAATTAAAATTGTAGAAGATAAACATATTTCAATTTGTTTTGATATTCAAATTTTGTTATATTTCTTCTATCAAGTAAAAAGCCTTTCTATTTTATTTTAAATATAACCCACTTTCAAAACAGAAGACAATGGAAAAAAACTGTGAAAATAACATATTTTGGATCGATATTGTAAAAAATGTCTAAATTTGCTACATTATTCACTGTCATTCGCATAGTCAGATATGTCGTAGGTTGCTTATGATATTTCGGTCCAAGCTACGGCGGTTATTATTGTTCATATAGTAATCCAGTCGATTGTCAAAGTATTGGAAAATTAATTACATTTGTTTTTAGTGTAATAATCATACCTTTTGACATGGTTTATATACAGTAAACCAAGAATTATAGTTCGTTGTTATTATAGTATATTACGAGCGTTTTACTTTAATTCTTTACTATCTTCGTTGATTTATCTTATTGAATAAACAAAGCTAGATTATCATCGAGATAATTACATACAACTGTCCTTGAAGTAAAACTCGTCGCTAAATTACGCCAAATATTTCTACGCCTTATAATTAATACTGAATTATTCCAATAACAATATATTTGATTTATTTTCTGATTCAATTTTCACAACATGCATATACATGCAACATTCTACAATCATAGAAAATCCAGTTCATTCACTTCTTAATCACCCTCAACCGAATAACACTAGTCAAGATTTCAGAACTGATTTATAATGCAAGCTTCGCATTGTTCAGCCGACGACGAAACGAATTTCTCGTGATTTAATGAAGTTCTTAAACCGCCTTTAGTGGAAACACAAGGGTCAATTGTTCATCGTGACGTGTTTACAAAAACCCTACATGCAATTCGAAATAACCCTTCAGGTTTGCAACGAAAATGAAACAAAATAAATGTGAAGTCAATTTTGAACGTTCATTGTTCGTAGGTTCACCGAAACGGACAATAAATCTTTTCGCTGAGTAATGAATAAGTGGATGTGGGGATTATTAGAAAGGTGAAAAAAAGTACAGCTGTACCTACTGGACGTGACAAGAAGTCATTCATCAGAAAAGTTTTGAAAGGTACAATAATTGTATATATACTGTTGTCGTGATTGAAACAGTTTCAATCGTTTTAAATGTACATTTTGTATTTACATCATGTTCCAACTTTCAGTCCTTGTCCTTTTCGCCTTTAATGCAAGTTTTTTTATCAAATAAAACTTATGAAAGCACTGGCTTGACATTTAAAGCTTTAATATTTCTCATACATATAATTCTGCAGAGCTTTTCACGATAAGCATTTCAAAGACGTTTCTGGTGAACCAAGTTATCTGGAAACCTCATTGGATGCATAAATGACATGATCTACACTGGCGAGCAAAAAAGACAGGTCACTAAGATTTTACCCTGTTTTTTCCAATAGACTCACGTGTTCAAATTGATTCAATAATATTTTGTTCATCATCTATCTTTCATTAGAAAATCAACTAAATATGCACAAAATGTAGACATAAGGGCTGGAAAACTTCTTCACGATCGTTTATCAGTCGCGTTCCACATTGGTCATTGAAAAGTTAAGATACAATTTCATGAAATGAGTTTACCAATTGAAGATTGTGAGGATTGTGCGAGAATAGTGGCACTTGTTGAAAATGGGCTCAGCCAGAGATCTTTCACTAGAAGAATGAATGTTACCCTATCTACAGTCCAAAGAATATTGACAAGGCACCAGGAGATAGGCAGGCTGACCAGAAGACCTAGATCTGGAAGAAGATGGTGCACATCATCGAAGATTCATGTTTTCCACAAGTCTTCGAAACAGCCGTCTTACTGCTGTTGAAGTTCGAAATCGATTGATGGAAGTACCTCAGGTAAACGTAAGTGAATGAATCATGAGACGATGCATTTACAACCATACAGACCTACGACAGACTCAGAATTTTTCAGAGAGCATCGAATTGCGCGTCTTTTAAATAGAAGACGCAAATGCATGAGATAACATAAACAGGTTAGAAACTCAGTGGGCCAAGGTACTTTTCTCTGATGAATCCAGATTCAGCATTCGAGGAGCTGATCGTTGTAGACGCGTTTATAGTTATCCAGAAGAAAGATATGTCGATGCCTGTATAGAGGAATGAGTTCCATTCGGTGGAGGATCTGTTATGGTATGGGGAGGTGTGTCTTTAGAAGGCAGCACAGAGTTAGTTTTTATAAATCTTCAACAGCAGTAAGGTACATAGAGGAAATTCTTATGGAACATGTTGTACCTTTTGGGCTATTTCTGGGAGAGCAGGAGATTATTATTATTGAGCTCCGTGAAGCCCTTCGTCATAAACGGGAGAATATTCTACAAGAGAATATTCGAAGGCTCATCACGAGCATGTGAAGACGTTTGGAAGCTGTAATCAGAGCTGACGTGGAGGTCACACGTCATACTGATACTGAAATTTTAACAGTTTCGATACTTTTTTCAATTTCAAAGTTTCTAGTTTTTGATTTTTCAAGAAAATCTTATTATTTTTATACGAATCGAATAAAAAGTTTCAATTTGCTCTGGGCAATTCTCTCTTCCCTACCATTCCAGAAACTTTATGATTCTCGTAAAAATTTTAACTAAGAAAGGTATTTCAACAGCAATGATCAAGTGACCCGTTTTTTCTGCTCGCCAGTGTATTGACTCAAATAAAATATTTTGATATACTTAAGAGTTTCCACTTTTATAAGGAAGTCGTAACACTTTCATTTTTCAAGTGAAGCACCCTTTAAATATAGTTTTATACACCCTTACCACTTCCGTATCAACTTAGTTTCATATTTTGAACACCTTCCTGTTACCGAGAAATGCCAGCAAAATAAAATTTGAAGTACTGATGAGGATTTCCCTGGTATGTTGATGTAAGTTCTCAAATTCTTCAGTAGTAATTGAATGTTAATCAATTAGTATGCGAATTCCAAATGAAGCATACTTCGAGGGTACTTGAAAGACAATATAACAGATTAAAACTCGTTTATTTACAGTCATATATTACTAAGAATTATTATATAATACAATTTTGGGTTGTTTAACACACTTACTGTTGTTCATTTGGGTTCACTTCACAAATTAACTAACCTCAATTATAAGTGTGAAAATCAGAGATAATACATTCACTTTCAGGCTTTTTAGTTGCGATTCTTTTACTATCACGGGAGAAAGTGAATGAAAACGTTCCTTTATATTGAATTTGGAAAGTTACAAATGGGTGCGAGTAGAGTTCTGTTTTTATTTCATTATGGACTGCTTTGTGTTACTACGAGAGAGTTTTTCAACTTAATGTGGCAAAGTGAGGAATGTCAATGCAGGGGAAACGGAATTTCGACTTACTGGCCGAATTTTTTTTGGTTAATGCCGTAGGTACGATTTTATAACTGGCTTAGTATTGTGTTAGTACTGAGTTAGACTTTCTAACAGAAATGACGGAATTAAAAAAATCGATTGAGCGACCAGTATGGCAACTTTATATAAGGTTGCTCGTTTTTTCTTGACAGAGGGTTTAATTGTATTTTTTCGAACCCAACATCAGACTTAAGCCGCATAATCATTATATGTTTTGAGAGCTGATATAGCAAGACTTGTGTGTGAAGAAGTTCAATTAATTCTACGCAATAGTTTTTGGTTGGTGCCCTTTTAAATATGCAGAGCAATAAGCAGCATTTTCGTCATATTTTACTTTTTTAATATAGAAAAAGTAAAAATGCTGCTTAAGCGAGAAAAAATTAACCGATCTGTATGAAGAAGATGTGTTGACAGTACGCCAATGCCAGAAATGGTTTGCAAAATTTCGATCCGGCATTTTGATGTCAAATATGCACCACGTCAAGCTGATAAAGACATGATAAAGGTATTAGCTGATGCAGTTCGACGAATAACAAGGCGTGTGATCTTTCAGAGGTTAAATTTATCGAATTCAACTGTTTATGATCACTTAAAAGACCTGGATTTAACCTCGAAACTAAATAGATGGGTTCCCCATGTTCTCACAGAGAAAAATTTGTGTCGTCGCGTTGACGTCTGTGATTATCAAATGTCACGAAAATGATTCATTTTTGAAGCGAATCATCACTGGGGCCAAAAAATGGGTTGTATATAACTACGTCAAATGTAAGAGATCATAGGGCAAAAAAGATGAACGGGCTCAAAGCATTTTGAAAGCCAATATCTATCAGAACTAGGTGATGCAAAATAATAAGAAGAGGTTTTTTACTTGATAAAAGGATTATTATAAAATTGGAATATCAAAACAGATTTAATCTGTTAGTCTATAATTTTAATTCCAAAAAATTGTACTCAAAAAACTTCTAGAATTGAATTAATGTCTAATAAGCACAGCTTATATTCAATACACATAAAATTAAAACTCATTATAAATCTCAAATCGAATAAAAAAACGAACCAAGTTCAAACCAGGATATCACGAGGTCTTAGAGGTAAGTTATTTATTGTTAACTGATTATATTTTTTAAATGTGTTGTTGGACTGAAGAAGACCTTATCTTAATTCTTATTATTTTTGAGGATGTGATACATGTTTTGAGAATTTTTTGAAGTAACTTATTTAAATATTCAAATATATTGAATATTTGGAATAAATAATTTTTTTGAGAAGTTCTTGAAATTATGTTTTGTATTTTTGAAAAGGATTTAGTTTTCATAAATATAAGATCAGAAACAAAATTTTGTCTTCATCAAATTATTTAATAGAAATAAATTTATTTATCAATTTTAATTGACAATTTATATTTGTTGGGTTTTTTATTCCATTCGATATTATATAATTAGTTTAGATTTTATGTCTATTAAATGAAAGCTGTGCTTATAAGACATTAATTTAATACTGAAGGTTTTATGAATGAAATTTTTTTAAATTAAAGTTATAGGAGACTAACAGATTGAATCTATTTTTATATAAAAAAAAAGGTAATGCTGTCTGTTTGGTGGGATTTCAAAGGAATCGTTTGTATTTTTAGCTTTAACCGGATAACGCAACAATCAATTCGGAAGTCTACTTTCATCAACTTGACAAACTGAATGATGCACATCAATTGAAAAGGCCAGAATTGATCAACAGAAAAGATGTAGTGCTCCACCAATATAATGCGAGACCTCATACAAGTTTGATCTCTCGCCAAAAGGTTTTTTCAGCTTGAATGGGATACACTGCCTTACTCACCATATTCTTCAGATTTGACGTCTTCGGATTATTATTTTTTCCAGTCATTGCAAAATTTTTGAACGGTAAAAACTTCACTTCAAATGGAAGAGGTCAAAAATCTACTGGATCAGTTTTTTGCCAGAAAAGTCCAAAAATTTTATGAGCTACTACCAGAAAGATGGCAAAAGGTGTTGGACTAAAATGGCCAGCATATAATTTAATAAAATATTTATTCATTATACGAAAATTGTCTTCCACTTTCCGAAAATAACATTACTTTCCAAACAACCCAATATATTATTATACACAAATTACCCACTTCAATTATTGATATAGGTTACACTATCGCGGAGCCAAATATCGATTATCATTAACGGAAACTGCGCTCATATAAACTGCAGATAATTACCATTATAGCTGTGAAAAATCTTAAATTCTTCCTTAAGCGGCAATAAACCTTAAAAGCGACCCAAACCCACGGCAGGTAAATTTATTCATAACTTTGAAGTAGTATGGCAATTCAGAGTTGAAAAGTGTACTTTCCAAATCAGAACTAAATTCGTCATAAAGTCCGACATATTATTTCCTAGAACCTTTTTGCTTCCATTGGTCATTGGCATTATCTACGCTCGTGACGAACAAGGGCGGATCCAGCGTGTTCAATTCAGAGGGGGGCGTCATATACATATATTACAATTAATATATACATATATTACAGTTACAAACCTAATCACAAAGAAATATTTTATTTCTATACGTTGAAATAATTTAAATCAAATAACAAAATTAATTTTTCTCTTTTGTCGTCTCGAAAAACGAGTTATGACTTCCTTAACTTGATGGGTATGCATTTGTTAACGTGGAGAAATGCTAATTCAGTTAGACGGTCTTCTACCATTGAAGCTCAAAGCCAAGTTTTGAGCCTTCTAAGAGTGGAAAAGGAGCCTTCTGTTGTGCTACCCTAACTGATAGTGTAGCAAGAACACATAAAAATTTTCTTACATTAGGATACATTTCACTATCACAATTTTCTATAAGGTGAGAAATCGACTGTGGAATATTCTGACCCCGCTGCCATTTTACCTTCGACAGCCGATATTCGTTTTTAATTACTGAAACTGGAGTATTGTCTATTAACAGCTTGTAGTCGTTTCCAAGCTGTTCAACAGTTTCATCATCTTCATTAGTATAATCGACTTTTGGAATAAAAACACCTGCTTGAAATAATTTTAATACTTTTGGAGACAGACTCTAAGTCAGTTATTATAGAATCTAGAAGAAGGATGTATACAGCCCTGTGGAAATACTCTCCAGCAGATTGAACAAGATCATTATTGGCTCTGTGTGTTTGTCGTAATACTATTCTGGGGCATTTAATTTCTGCATCTAGTCGCTCAGTGACTTCTTTTGCCTCTTCAAAAAGCTGTCGGAAAGTTTTATTTCGTAGGACAGTCATTGTATAATTTATGACGTCCGTAGCTCGTTTTAAATCAATTGACCTCGTTTGCAATACTCTGTTTAAGGCTACTGTTGTACCTGAAAAATATTAATAATAAGTTATATTTAAACTACAATTTGGCTCTTCGCGTGATATAAACGCTAATTTGAACTGCATTTGCTGAAATGCTCAAAAGTTACTAATAAAATAAATTATTCAGATCTTACATTCAGGCATTAGTATCTAAGAATAAAAACAAAATATTTAGGTACCTAGAACATCTCTCAAGCAGATAGGGGATATGATGAAGCCCGAACTGCGCAACGTTTGCAGTAAGCAATGCACGTCATTGGCAGTTTTGTGGTCTTGCTAAGTAGAAATCTTTTCCAATGCGCTGCAAATTTTCAGTCGGTTGTCTCCTTGAAATTCTAGATGCCTATCATGAGTCTCTCGACTCAGCGCGCCTCTCGACTCAGCGCGCCTCACAGATACTTTGCATAGTAACTTTGTCTTTTTTAAAAATTTGATGTCTCTTAGCGAATCCATTGGCAAATGCCACAACTTTTCTCATCGTGCCCGAGGTGTTGCGGCAAGAAATAACTTTGGATGACGTAGGTAATTTATTATTAAAAACATCATTGCTGCACTGCAACGCTTGGCATATACGGGTTTTTTTTTGACAACTCCTGTACAGTAACTTGCATCTGAGGCCATAACCGAGCAGCTGTCAGTCCCAATACTCACACACCATGTTAAATCTATATTAAATTTGAGACAGAGATTGTCAACCCATTTTCGCCAGTGCTACACCTGTCAACCAAGGCTCTATAACGTCTTTATTGTTATCCACTTCATCAGATCTAAGAGTATCGTATCTATCACAGAATGTCACAAAATATTCCTTTATGATACCATTGTGAAGATATCTAATAGGCTCAGTTGTGAGATATGTCATATATCTGTTGTTTAATCGAATAAAATTGAAAAGTATTTAGCTTCCTTCACTTTCTGTAATATTGATTCCTCAATTATTTCCTTGCAAACATCAATTAACACATTTTGCACAGTTTTGGTGATGTATGTTGCGTTATATTCAGAAGTCTTTAAATGATGCTGCAATTTTGTGTCACCAGATTCTATAAGGAATTTCAAAAGGGCTCTGAAATTTCCTTCATCAGCTACCATGCTGACATTATCTGATTCTTTGGCCAACAATATACCATTGTCGCCCATGACCCTCCCTGGATCCGCGCTTGGTGACTATAAACGTAAGAGTGCCAAACAAACGTTTTATAATTTTTTCAGGATCAGGGCTATCAGGCACGTTCCTTGAATTCAATTTCTCCAGCTTGCTGCTCCACCCCCAATTAAACGAGAACAAAAGACTCAACACAAGAATCCTCCACTTTTTTTCAGGAAAGAATACTAATGAGTCAAAATCGACCGTGAGAGATTGGGACAGCCATTATTGGTGGGTTAGTCTCGAGAAGCAAGTGCCTTCGGGCACCTTAATAACGCAGAATTTCCAGTTAGAAATTCTCCGCTCGAATTCGTGAAAAACATAAAGTGATGTGCATTAAGAATGGCGGTGGACGATCGATGATTTTAACGTTTCGTCGCAGTTTTACAGGTTCGAAACGGCAATTAGACCTGGAACAGCTTGAGAAATTACCGCTCTCTTGACCCTAGCCTTTCAGGGAAAATATTTCATGGGTAAATCTCATTTATGAGATGAGAAGATAGAAAAACGTGTTTTACGCTGATAATCCTTACTTTGAGGAACACGCTTGAATTATTTCTGAGTTAAATATTTGAAGATTAAATTGGAAATGATTTTTCGGCCTTTGAAGTTTATCGAGCATCTCTATCTCTCTTATTTTCAGGATGCAAACGACCCTTAATTCGGCCATCTTTTTTTTCTAGCTAAATAAATATGGTTATGAAATAATATCAAAGTACTTACTTGACGTCAGCAGCTGTAGTGCCCTCGTACATAAATAATCATAACATCTCGCTCTTATATACGTAATATTCGTACATTTTCTGTATTAACACATACTTAAAGCTAAGATCCTTCTTATATTTCCTAAGTCAATAACGTCAGATAACGATATTGAATATTATGAGATTGAATCTATATTATCAACATTGTATAAGGTTGGGGAAAAATCTATTATTTACAAGAGAATTCCAAAACTTTGACATGTTTTGGATTGTCCGATTCGGGTCAAATATTCACTGTTTTGTTCTATAATTTGTTGACATTTCGAAGATAGCTGCATAAAGCCTCTTTCGTAGAAGTTTTGGTTCTCTTATATATATATATATATATATATATATATATATATATATTCTCTTTTTCTTTTCGTTTTTTGAAGAATATACCGCACATTCTCCAGAGAAAGAACCTGATAAATTCAGACCCAAAATCTCTTCAGTAAGGAGTTATTTGAATAAACAAAATAATCATTTATTAATATAAAAAAATACTTTGTTAATCACTAGACATTTCTGCAACAACTTACCAATTTTGGGATAAGCATGGCCCATACGAATTTATCAGGTTTTGTCTCTGGAGAATCTGCTATATATTCTTTGAAAAAAGAAAATAAAAAAAGGCCTCTTTGAATTATATGTTGAACATTTTTTGGTGATGGAACTTGTGATTCTTTATCATCCAATCGAAACATATATGTATAAGGTAAAGTCTTAATAATTTGGTCATTATTTTATATTTATTTTGATTCTTTATTAGTTAATATCCACCACTTGTGATGATAATATATATGTCTATAAAATGATACAGTGTATTAAGGACATGTTTTAAAATTTAATTCTAAATGTTTTCATGAGTATTATTTAGATTAAAATCTGTAGAGCTTTTCAAAAATTAATTCCAGCTATTATTCTGTAATATGTTAATGTAATGAATTTTCCAATACTTTTGCAATCGACTGGATAACTATATTAACAATAATAACCGCGATAACTTGGACCGAAATGTCACAAGCTACGTACGACAAATTTGACCATTCGAATGATAGTGCATAATGTAGCAAAGGCTACATGCGATAAGTTTGAGTATTACTAGAATAATAATTTTACAGTCTTTTCAAAGACTGAACGCTAGTCGATGCATCTCTTCCGACAAAATAAGGGGAAATTAACGAAATGGATTGGAAGATCCATTTGGAGGTGGACTACATGAACAAAATAAAACATATTATTGGTTACAGAAAAAAATGAGATTAATGCAAAAAAAGGATAGAATCAGTTTATATTTCCGAATGCTGTCTTGTGAAATTAACAGGCATAAATATACCAAATCTCTAAATGACTTTCCATGTTTTCTAAGGCCATATATAATTATTAGAAAACAAATAATCTGAAGTGAAAACAGTTTGAACGACAATTCTCAAAACTGCTAGATCGAAATATCAACATGAAAGCCAATATTAACATCAAAGTATCGAATAACAAAATAATGTCGAACTTAGGCAGAGCCGTCTCTAATGAGACGGAACAGACGTTATTCGTCCGATCACAAATTTGAAATTTTCATTCGAGTTTAAAATCTGTCCTGGAAATTTCAAGCCTTAACCGATTGACTGAACAGAAATAGCTAGCCGGAAATATGGGCATATTAATTATTATTAACATTTGACCACAAACCATGAGTAAATATGTCGACTATGCTGAATTATTTTTCCATGAAAACCTATAACCGATTAGATCCAGATTGGATAATCGTGCACCAATCAATTTATGAGAATGAACGAAGGAATACAAATGAAAATGTTCACTCAGTCGACTGTTCCTTTCATGCATATTATATGAAAGGTAAAATTTTGTTTGATTT
Source organism: Megalocaria dilatata (assembly GCA_034642435.1). Lineage (NCBI taxonomy): Eukaryota > Metazoa > Arthropoda > Insecta > Coleoptera > Coccinellidae > Megalocaria > Megalocaria dilatata. The sequence goes on from CM067855.1 coordinate 37,590,525, forward strand.
GCTATCGAATCATCGGAATTTCATTAGCTGCCACGGAAATTTATTTCATGATCGACAGGTCAGAATAATTTATGATAGTTCCGAATAAAATGGTGAGGATGGACATTACCCTCAACACAATTGATAATTGAAGATATGCCGGGTCCTGCAATAGTGCGTAGCGCTTCCATAGCTGCCGAACCACACATCTTAGAAATTTTTTTTTCGAAAGTAGGCTCCTTGTGCTTTCATTTCTACATCTCAGGAAATAATTTTCTAATATACAAGGTGTTTCCCAAAAATATTCTACAAATGAGTCATTTTAAAATGGATCACCCTGTATATTCTCATATATTTTCAATGGCCTTCAATATCTCTATGATTCCGTAAAATATTGGAGATATTTACCCAACGGTACAGACCTTGTTTAGAGAAAACTGTAAAAAATTGAAGGAACAGAAGTTCGCTAATAGTCTTCTTCCGTTTGCCAGAAGCAATCATAACACTAATCTGATCAGATATTTTTTTAAGAGACTGATTTACCTAGTTATCATTCGAAAATGATCAACCTGTCATATACAGATGTCCGTTATTGATGGCCAAATATTAACTTCAAATGGTTATTTCTCGATTTCTTCAAGTGTAACATCCTGTTTTTCTTCACAATAATGAAGAGAATTGAATGCCCCAAATTTTCTCAGAAGTAACTTCGGCCTTTTTCACCCCTGCGTTCAACAGAGCTGACTTTATTTGAATAATGATAATAAAAATAAAATTTATTGATACCTTTTTGACAATTAAATGTATAGGATAGGTCATAAGAAAAGTAAAAAAACTATTCACTAATATGTCAGAAAGATAATCCTTTACTGAATAATAACATCTACGCAACAATATACTTTTAACTGTTTTCTCAAATTGTGTTTTAGCATATACATTGTTTCCGCACTTCTGGTATTATAGCCATGAAAGCTGGATAACTTAACAAGGTTTTTTCATTTTCCTTCACATATATAAGACATTTCAGAGTGAAAATGGAGGACATCGTTAAAATATCATTTTCTAAAAACACTGACGAACTACATGACGAACGTGGAGTTATATCATAATGTATTGCTGTGGGGAAAATCTTCAGAAGTTGGCTTTAATATTACAGAAACGGAGCTTACGCATGGTGTTCAATATAATGTTTGATTGTATCGGCCTCTACTTGTCGGAAATACATCTTGATGATTAAAGTAAAACAACTTAATTTCCGCTAATTGATTTAATTTCACAACAATTCGTCATGACAACATGACTTCGTCAGGTGAGTATGGTACTGGTTCCATACTCACAATTATGATCACCGAGACAGGAATCTAGGCCTTTCAAATATGTCTCAGTTTTTGCTAGTTACCTTTGGGTCTGTTAATGACCGAAAATATTTGTCCTTCATGCTTCGACCAAACGGTCACGCAATATTCTCTACTCTTCGAACATTAAGTACAGCCCATACAGATTCTCTAGAAGTAAGTTCTAATCACATTTTTCTTGTTCTCTCAAGTCACACTTCACACATCTCTCTCTACCCATAAATTATTTTATATTCGCATTTCACTTTAATCTTCCAAGGAACACCCTCTCTCAATAACACAGTAACCCATTAAAGGCCTGGAAGTGAATGTATTATCTACATTATTCATTTGTAATTAGACAGTAATCGGTAAAAAGTGAACCCAATAAAAATGAATTCGGTGAATGTGAACAACGGTGAAAAGCTCAAAGAAGAACTACTCCACGAACAAGATAGTGTTTTCACCGCGAATAGAGTAAAAAATATACCCAAACAACTTCCTCAATTTAGTAAACAATCAAACTTGTATTGTTTACTTGTTTTAATGTATGTATTCAAGCTATAAATAAACCATTAAAGTCTAATATACATCCCTCTCACAACTCTATTTGAAGTATGCTCAACCAATAATTTGCATACTAATTGGTTAACGTTTAATAAATCAAAAGGAAGAATTCAAAAAGGTTTATCTACATACGCAGCAATTATTTTCAATTTCTCTGAAGATGTGATGTCGCAAAGTAGACAATGGTGGCCTCAGGAGTATCCCTCAACCCCCAAATGTTGGATGCGTAGTAGTCGAAGCTCATTTTCTTTCTCTCTTCATCTCTGCTTCAAATGCTATCGAATGGTGCGACACAAGTTGTATGATGCTTTTTCTATATAGCTGAAATATGATAACCAATATTTACTGAAGCTGAATGAAAATTCATATCAGGCCGATAACTGAAAGCTTTCATTTCTATCACATATTTTGATATCAATTTTCATTCCATTTCATACATAAATGAAATATATGGCATACATTTCATAGGTTTTGTATTTTGATATAATTTCATCCACTTGTAACTATAAACACGGTGCGGTAAATAAATCGCAGAGCGATGTGCAAAAACAAAATCCTTAACATCGTAAAAATAATTTCCATGACAAAACTAACGTAGAAAATAACAAGTTCCGAACCGACAACCTCTCGCATAAAAACACGTAAATATTCATGAAGACTCCCGATTCAAATCTGGATAACAGAACCCATATCAACAGTGGCAGTTAATAGTTCATCAAAAATTTCTACGAAATTTTTTGCTACTGTTGGAGTTCTCTTCCAGAGTAGTATTGTTGAGAGTTTGCATTCCTTTGGCAAATGCATTATTTGTGATTTTGTTTCAATCTCTATTCATTCTCATTCAACACTACTGAAAGCGAAATTTTCGTTGTGGATTTTTAGCATAAGAACGACTATGAGGGCCAAAGCCTTCTTGAACTTGATTAAAAAGCTTTATAATCATCTCCGTGTGATCTCTTACAGAACTCGATCCTTCTAAGATAATTTTCGATGAGTCGCCGGCAGATTTCGGGCAATATCTCACCAATAACTTAACAGATTTTAGTTTTCAGATCGTCAATAGTTGCCATTTCACATCGCCAAAACGAGAAATTACGCGTCCTGGAAATCTTTCTTGCAATAAAGCCGAAACGGGTCGTGTTGTGTGGCTTGTTACACCATCTTGCTGGAACCACATCTATTTCAATTCCATTTCATTAATTTCAGGCCAAAAAAAATCGGTAATCATTTGGCTATAACGATGTGAATTGAGTGAAACGTTTTTCATTTTCAAAGAAGTACGGGTCAATCATTCCACCAGAACAATTTACAACCCATACAGTGACTTTTTGTGGATGTTATGGTCTCTCAGCAGCTACATGAGTATTTTCACTGCCCCAGATACGACAATTTTGCTTGTTTACATAGCCACTGTGTGAAAAATGTGCTTCGTCGCTGAATAAAATTCTATGCGAAAAATCGTTATCCAAATGTTGTTGTTCAAGCACCGAATCAGCATATGTTCTACGCATTATATGGTCGGCTAGCTTTAGTTCTTGTGTCAACTGAACCTTATAAGGATAGAGCTGCAAATCCAGATGCAAAATACGCCACAAGAGAGCCGTAAGAGAAGCCCGAATGTTGTACGCACCGATGAATTGATAAATTTGGATCTTCTTCAACACTTTCACTTACAGTAGAAATTTTTTCTGTCGAGCGTGCATTCCGATGATGCATGGGCCTTGAGACATCAGTAACAGATCCCAGCCTCTTCGAAATTTTTCACTCTGTTACCAATTGTAGACTCAGATGGACGATTATGCCTGATATGCACGAAACGTATTGTCATAGATTTCATGAATTACACCTTGTAAACAGTTATAAATAATTATCATCAAAAAACTAAGATAATGAAAAACAATAAAATTCAAGGAAAAGACTCACCGTTGTATATATGTTGACTAGTAAGAGTGTAATCAAACCAAAATATAAATTAGATCAATTCATTCAGAAAAAAAGCTAATTCAATTCATAAACATACTTACAAACCAAAATTTTGAAGAAAAAATATATTTAGAATATATCACAACTAGTCGAGTAAAAATTCTTTAAACGATAGTCAAAAATGAATGAATCCTTTTGATAATCTCAAATATAACTCACAGGGAGTATTCAATTGATAAATATAAAATGTTTAAGAAAGCCAAAGTTGCAATAAATAGAAGTAATTTGAATTTATATAACTAGTTTGAAATTGGTGAAGAAATTGTTGAAAAGATTTGTTACTATCCTGAATTATATATAAACTTTAGTGAAATTATTGGCAAAGAATAAGCTGAATTGAATCTAACTTACCAGAATTATGTAAAAAAGAACAAATTTGATCAAAATTCAATTAATTAAGGAAAAAATGGTGTCTACGTCAGATATTCTGAAATCAATAATGTAACAGATATCCTTGAATATGCTTAGGCATCAATAGAATTGTAATACCATCTAAGCTTAAGAAAATTAATCGATTTCATAAGTAGTATTCAGTAATTATTCAGTAAAAAGTATTAAAAGTTAAATTATGTAAACTTTTTGACATTTGGAAAACTCTTCGTATGAAAATAAATATTTAAGCTCAAACAATTTTCATGAAATTGGTACCAAATTATTCACAGGAATTAAGATTTATTATTTAGAATAGTTCAAAGCCATGAAATACTGTAAATTTAGTAAAATCATCGAAAACATCATTTTTTAATAATTTTGACAGAAGCTAGTAAGTTTTGATATTCAATTTTTCGTTAAAACTATAAAAAGGGAAGGCTACGAAAAACTAATTCAGTATAAAGATACTCAGGAGCAGATACATGTCTCTCTGATTAAAGAATTTTCTCTTTAATAATTGAGTTCCATAAACTAAAAAAAAATTAAAATTATTATTGTAAATGGATATGTGGTAAACAAATACGTTACCTGAGTGTTTTGAATGGAAACATCCCACATATCAATCAAGAATTCAACAATTTAAATCCAAAAGAAGCAATCAATGAAGTGAGGTGGGAAATCAGAACATTCCAGGAACATTCTCCAAGAACCAGAACAAATTCCTGAAATCGAACAAAGCCAACATTGTTAATGGATGATTAAACTTACCAAAGGTAGAAATAAGTTTATGTATGTGAAGTTTTTCAATTTAATTTCAATTAATCATTGCTCGTTTACGTTAGAATTACGTTACGATATTTAGATAGGGTTAGGTTAGCATATAACATAGAGCTTAGTCAACATTTTTTAGTTTTCACGGATTTATATTTCAAATTACTTTGGTTTAATATACATTCTGTCAAGAAAGTACCGGGAATTATCGATTTAAATCTGGCGGGGCAATGAGGCAGGTAAATTTTTTTTTCCAAGGTTGGTACCACTGTCCTTAATTACTATGCCAAGCTTGAGCGGGATCTGTCAACTAGTGTGTTTGCAACAGCTGATTAAGTCAGTCGATGTCAGAGTGCGTGCCGATTTTTACTATGGGTGATTACGTTGAGCAAAGAATTTGTTCAAAGTTTTGTGTTGCAAATGAATTTTCGTGTGCCGATGCATTGAAAATGTTGCAAAAGGCCTTTGGTGATAATGCTCTATCGAAAACTCGTGCATATCAGTGGTACAGAGCCTTCAAGGACGGTCGTGAAGTGGTCGCCCATCGACGGCTTCGATCGAAGATAACGTCGATAAAATTAAGGAAAGGGTACTGGAAAACCGTCGTACCAGCTTGAGAGAGATAGCACATGATCTTAAGATATCCCACGAGTCCGCACGTACGATTTTGATTGATATTTTGGGCATGAGAAAGGTGGCCGCACGACTCGTACCGAAAGACCTGAATTTTCTTCAAAAACGTCATCGCGAACAGGTTGCTTCAGACATGCTGGATCGCTGTAATTCCGATTCTACATTCATGGAACGCATTATAACTGGTGATGAGACCTGGGTCTACGAGTACGATATGCAAACAAGCCAGCAATCATCGGAATGGGTGGCAAAAAATGAGCCGAAAGCGAAAAAACCACGCCAAAGCCGCTCGAAAATGAAGGTGATGCTCATTGTTTTCTTCGATATCCGTGGCGTGGTGCACAACGAATTCGTTCCAGAGGGTCAGATGGTAAACAAGGAGTATTACCTAGGCGTTATGAAACGTTTGCGTGAGCGTATCCTTACGAAGCGGCAAAATTTGTGGGCGAAGAACTCATGGATTTTGCATGACGATAACGCGCCTTCTCACCGAGCTACGATTGTGACTGACTTTCCCGCCAAAAACTCAACAAACGTGCTTCAGCAACCACCGTATTCGCCGGATTTGGCTCCCTGCGACTTTTTCCTCTTCCCAAAACTAAAATTGCCCCTTCGTGGCATCCGTTTTGAGTCGATTGAAGCCATAAAACAAAATTCGGCGCGAGAGCTAAAGTCCATCCCGAAAAGCGCCTATAAAAAATGTTTCGATAATTGGAAGTGCCGTTGGCATAGATGTATTGGAGCAAATGGAGCCTATTTTGAAGGCGACCCAATAAATTTTGACGATTAAATGTAAAAATGTTGTTTTAATTGAAAATTCCCGGTACTGTCTTGACAGAGTATTATATTTTAAAAATTAACATATTGAAAATTCAAATTGAACCATCCCTTATAAATTATATAAAATTAATAATATTTAAATTTAAATTATTCAACTGCAAAATTATAATATTAAGAGCTCGCTGGCAACAAGCAATATAAGCAATTAGATACAAGGGTGACCTGACTAGTATTCATAGTGAAAACTAGTGATCATTCTGAAATTATATATAAAAGTTCAATTACATAATAATTAAAATTTAACACATTCAAAAGTAAACTTTGAAAAATAATTCATTCATTTCGAAAAATAGTACTCGTAACTGACTTAAAACTTGAATAATGGATTCGAAATCCTAGGACGGCGATATAGAAAGAACTGGAGAACTAAAATAAGAGCATCGAGGGATATGTGCTTCCGGGAAGCATTTTCGCAGTGATATCCCCGTCGAGCAAGAAAATAAAACTGGGCTTATGTTGACTTTCTTTCTCGTAAAAGGATGTAAAAGCGATTTTCATCATGTCGAAAAATAGAACAGACCTGAGCCATTCCGTTGAAAATCTGACAGCCGCCCGTATCTCGTGATTTATAATGATTGTGGAACCAATAACTTTTGATATTATTCTATTATTCTTTCTCTTGATACCTTAAAGATTGGAGGCAACATAGTACGTTTTTAAAGTGTGATAATTTGCAAAATAGAAACGTTCCATTGAGATAAATTGATATTTAAAAAAAGATTCAAAGATTCCTTTGAATTATGAACGAACTGACACGGCAACGGGAGCTCAAGTGCGCTCACACATATAATTAAGAAAATTAATCTGTTAACTCTGAATACCAATTTACTTTGATTTTTGAATTGAATCCAGAGGCTATTAAGACTCTCGTAAATAATTACAGTATATTTGCAAGTGTTCCTACCGTGGATAGATGAAAAGTTTTTTTTAATGAAATTCAAATGAATAACGTTGTAACCTCCGAAGTAACAAAGATTCATCCTTTTACATACATTATATATAATAATATTGCATGCGTTGTTATTATAATTATTACAAGAAACAACTCCAAAATATTCTATGTTCGTCACAAAAATCACAGAAAGCTGTAAGGTTTTCTTTAAACCATTTGATATTCCATAATGAGTTTTATTCCACCCTAGTATATAGAATATCTTGGAGTTTAAAGTTTTATATCTTCAAATCAAGGATATTAGTTTTGTCAGATGAGATATATTTGTTGTTGATTTTTTTTATTTTTTAAATGTGATGTTGGACCGATGAAGACCTTATCGGAATTCTAATCGTTTTGAGAGATGTTTGAAGTACCTTATTTAAATATATTGAATTTTTCCTAAAATTTATATTTTCTGAAAAGTTCTCAAATTATGTTTTGTATTTTTGAAAAAAAATTAGTTTTCATAATTGTAAGATCAAAAACAAAATTTTGTCTCCTTCAATTTTTTATTTATTAATTTTAATCGACAATTTATATTTGTTGGGTTATTTATTCCATTTGATATTGTATATTGAGTTTTGATTTTATACTTCTATTAAATATAAGCTGTGCTTATAAGACATTAATTTAATTCTAAAAATTTTTAAATAAAATTTTGTTGAAATTAAAATTAAAGGAGACTAACAGATTCATTTTTAGTAAATAAAATAATAATTGTAATCTCGCATAGATTGACAAATCTATTCGATGTGATTCAGCTGCGATTCTAGGTTAAATCAGAGTACAGAATGTTTCATGGAACCCAATTTGCACTTGATCGATGATCTCTCGTAGTTTGACACAGTGACTTAATCTGTGATCAGCACTTTGAGAACATAAAACTAGATACATTGTAAAAGGATTTCGTGATCAACAAGTTTGATCGAATCACTAAAGTTTTGTGAAACTCATTGTATGAGTGTCAACCATAGACGTATTAAAACTAGGATAATAAGTCTATGGTGTCAACCTTTTTGTGGTTCAGTATGTGATGAAAGATTATATTATGAGGAACAACGAAACCTCAGACTCTTTAAATCTCGTCAGAAAACCGAGAATCGTATGGCTGACTACGAAACATACTTGCGAAATCTGTTTCTAAATGTACACAGAGCGCAAATTGTTCAGCGAAAGAGTTTTACGCGGTTTGAACGCACCTTTATGTTTGACACTGTGATACCCTTCGACACCATTCTTGCATTCTTTTTTTCAAATTATTTTACGCGAAATGATGTACACTGTTATTTAGTTATTCAAAATGGAAACATCCCTGGAAAAAGTGAATGCATTCGGCATTCGCCAGGAAGGGCAGACATAAAATATATGAATGCAACCCTTTTAAGACTGATTTTCTCACGTTGGGGGTGTGCCGGGCTCGCATTCCTCTTCAAAATAATAAACTCTGAGAGTACGTTATACAAGATTCCTTTCAGGAATTGCGGACATAAATAAAAGAAGGTCCTTTCATCTCGTGACTTGTCACGAGGATCTTATTAATGAGTGGCAGCTCATAAAGTAGGATAAAATGCTTGTAAATCATCGCCCTCATAAATTCGTTTGTCGACGAGCATAAATTCACTGCAGTGACAAAACCACAGATCGGAATGAACGAGAAAATGTGAATGCAAGAAATTCAGGATGCTGGACGTGAAAACAGAAAAGTACATGAAAGTTATCTCGAAATCATATAAGATGTTTCTTACATTATTTGCATATTCATTATTCAAAATGTACGAAAAGCTTACAATAGAATATGAGAGAAAGAGATATAAGCGATTAATAAGGTATAAGGGGCCATTAAATTTCGCTGTTTCAATCGGCTATAAATAAAAAACGAATAAATATTTTTTCAGAGTTATGGGTTAATTAGAAAGGCTGAACCTTGATATTTACGAATGGAAAACAATATCATTCAAATAACCTCCACGACTGGCTACTGTACCTTCTTCTTCTTCTTTGATCCCTAGCTAGCAATGGGCTAGGTTTTCTGCCTAAGCCCGTACGTTGCTGGCGGATGTTCAAAATCCAGTGGCGTGGGTTCCACTGGATTTTGAACATCCGCCATCACGCTTTTCCACGCTTTACTTTCCATGGCTAGGGCCTTTGCGTCTTGGATGTTAAGGCGCTACTTTCGTACATCCTCCTCAACGTGTCTCGTTGATGCCTTCCTGGGATCCGGCCGCTGCACCCGCCATGTCTATGGGGGTTTGCGCCAGAGCATCTTGTATGGTATCCGTTCTTTATTCATTCTGCAAACGTGTCTGAACCATCTCAGTCTCTTCTACTGGATCACAGCCTCGATGACTGATTGCTGGTGGCATTTCTCCCGTATGAAGGCATTTAGAAGATGGTCTCGGATGGAAATGAAGCTTTGAAGTGAAAGAGCTTCTAACTCTCAATTTGGGAGATGGCGTTTCGTTCTGAACATACGCACCTGAACTCTTCAGACAGGCGTGGTGTGCATGTCTGCCTGTGACGACAGTGACCATGTGTTCCATGTCGGAACTCTTTGTGCTCCGCTCTACTTGAACCAAGTGCGGATGGTCATCGTGAATCCTACCGGTTAGGTTACTTACATGTGAGCGTAGCTCTTTCACCAGGTGACTACTCAGCAGTCTCCACAATCTACCCAGGAAGCAGATAGTCTTACAAGAATACACATTATCGAGAACCACCCCGAAGAGTTGAACCCATCGAGCTTCCAGTTCCGGCTTCAGCCCGAAAACCTACATCGTAGCAGCGAAGCACTATCCAATCTCTAATGGCTCTGCAATGTCAGTACCCACGTTTTTGGGACGCACTTGCACGTCAAAGGGGCTTCTTATCCACCCACCCGAATGCAGTTCCATGAACCAAGATAGTCTCACGATTGATGCCTCAATTGATCCTGGTAAGAGCATCCTCAAACCGGCCTGTACGTCAAGACTCACCAATGGTCTAAGCCGTATCGTCGAGATCCACAAACCCCAGAAACGTCTCGCAAACGATCCTGGTTCAGGACGAGGCCGGTTGAACCGTCAAGTCTCGCTAAACCCTGAAACATTTCTCAAGATATCTTGAACATAAGTTTCTGCGAACAGATAGATGGAATACCCTTTTAGTCCAATATGCGGACTTTCAACCACTGCCCCCTCGAGTTCAACACCAATTGTGTGGCGAAATGGTACGAATACTTCCCGAGAGCCTTCACCCTTCCGATGTAATGCAGTATGCTACATAACTCACTCGGCTATTGGACAGCAACATCCGGAGATTCACTGGAATAGGGTAGGTTACGTTAGTTTTAAGGGTGAAGCCCTGTGCTGCTACAGACGTTCTTGTCACTGAGTTGGACAACGCGGCTCAGCCGTCCATTTTACCTTTAGGGTGAAACTATGGCCCCATTCGATGAACTTCCACCACACGGGTCCAGTGACTGACGCAGGTGGCATTGCTTTAGGCATCAAGACTTAATCCTCTATTTCACAGGGATGAAACTTGGATCGCGTCCCCAGCGCGTCAAGCTACAATTTCATGGGGGGCGGGCGGGGATGGTCAGTTAGGTATTGTCTAAGACTCTTTCTGTTCTTTACATGCTACGCCAGGAAGCAAAGCAGAATGCCGGGAAAGGAAGGTCGCTACAGAAGCTCCGAGGATCTGCCGAAGACATCTCATTTGGAAGCTTGTTCAGGTCGCTCTTAAGCAGGGTCCACGTCTTGGCACCACTTGAGCGAAGCGAACGCAGCTATTGCCTGGCCCACCCTGCTGTGGACTTTAGGGGTACAGGCCACTATAGTACCACATCCGATCAATCGGATTTTCAGTACAATGTTAATTGTTTGGGGCACAATCTCATGAATGGCAACTTCGTTTTTGTATTACAAGGTATCAATCGTTTCTGAATGGTTAGCGTAACACTTAGCTTTAACGAATATCAGTTCTGCTTTACTTGCTTGTTTTAAATATTTGATGGAGTAGTCCGTTAGTTTGTAATAGTTCATTTTAATTGGAATGAAATGAGAAATTACTTTGTTTTCTATCACTTTATTTACTGATTATACAGTGACTCGAGTTTCGTAGTGATACTACATTTTCAAACTGAATAAACAAGTAATGTCCCAACTATTATATATATATATATATATATATATATATATATATATATATATATATATATATATATATATATATATATACATATATATATATATATATATATATATATATGTATGTATTTCTTGATGGCTTCGGCAAACTTCAAAAAGTGGGTTTTGCCACAGGTCCGTCTGCTCATTTAATAGTTTTATTTTCGGTTGTATTTGTGGTTTTCTATGGATTCCAGGATGTCTAGTTTTTTTCCTTTCATTTCCATATCCAAAATTTCGAGATTATCGAATTCTGGGAAGATATGGTCGGTTACGAAAAAATGTTTCGCAAAATTGGAGTTATCTTTCCGGTTCCTAAGGGCAGACTGATGTTTTTTACCTTTTGTGGAAAGTTATTCCGATTGGTCCTATATGTATATATACGCTATTGCACTGTTGACAACTTAATTTATGAACTCCAGAATTGGTTGTTTTTGTCTTTTGCATTAAAAAAGAAGTTGGAAATTCATATGAGGCTGTGAAAGCTGTTATTATGTTAATGTTTGACAAAATAAGAGCTATTTTTTGTGAGATTTGTCCAAAATATGTTAATTTTCTGAATTTCTAGTCTATTTTATCTGATATGGAAATGGGAAATATTTGCTTACGAATTAGTTGTTTTTCTTTATTATTTATTATATTAGTTATTTTATTTTAGGAATTAGTATTTCTGGCTATTTGTTTGATTGTATTCAGTTCTTTTTTAACGTAATATTATTCAAAGGAATTGAAAATGCTCCATGTATCATTGATTTGTATGCAGCGAGTGTTCGGATAGTTTGAAAACTTGGGTATGTTGTGGGTTTTCTAAATAATTCATAGGAAATTTCATCGTTATACTTAAAGTTATATCCAAAAAATTTATTTTGGAAACATAATGAGATAAAAAAATAAATTTTCTGGACATAACTTTAACTAAGAATAATGATGAAATTTTCTCTGACATATTCAAAAAAACCCACGTCGTCAGACACAACCATACCCAAGTTATCACCAACCCAAGTGTTCTTCCATCCAAACTTGAATATAGGCCGAAGTATGGCATCTTGCATTATCCTGCTGAAAACGCCACCCCTTTGGCTATAAAGCATGCGCCGTTTCAAGGGGGAAATATTTTAGAATTCCACAATACTTTTCACTATTAATGGTACCATCAACTATACAGAGAGGCGCAGCACCACGCTGAGATATTGCTCCCCAAACCATTATTTTGGTGGGAAATTTTAATGGCAACAGATTGTTTTGATAGGATTTTTAAGTGATTTCCCCCAATTTGGAAACAACTTTCATCAGATATAAAGACATTATTAAAATTATCTTCTTGAAAACGTTGACAAAATTCTATCCTTCGTCCTTTTTATAAAGGTGTCATTAGAGTTTTTTTTTTTTTGATTTTCTTGATATATAGCTTTGTCTTTTCAGTGACATACGGACGGTTTCTGGACTCACTTTTATATTTCGTTGACTACCAAACCTGGTAACCAAATTGCGAAACCCCAGGCACGGATTGTGTCCTAAGATCAATAAAGCGTTTAAATTGTTTCCTTTAATCTTACGCGGTCTTCTTGAAACTGGTCAATGCCGTTTTTTATCCTCTTTATTGTCTCATAAACAACACTTTTTCCCAGTTCAGTCTATTGCATTAATTTTTTAACGTTTCGAAAACCTATTCTATCGAAATATTCTACCTGATTTCTTTTTTCTAATTGCTACATTATTTAAAAATTGTATACCCATTGACAATCAACAATATTTGACAAATAGTTGTGCTATCCAATCTATTTTACACATTACTTTCGTCTTAGAATGTTACAAAAAAGAAATATATTAAAAATATGAAAAATAATTCCGGATACTTTCTAGACGGACTATACTAATGTGAAAGCTTATATATACTGCTTGATTTTTGTGATATACTTCACTTTGGTGTGTTTTTATATTTATCCCTTGTTGTCTAGTCATGTAAACATTGATATGTAGAATATCTATATATCTATCAATTATCTTTCAAAAAAAAAGATTGTTTATTTTACAAAAGTTCAATAGTAATTAATATTAAGTTAAAAATGTTCAACTTGTTACATGACGACACGAGCTTGTTATCACTCCGTAAATTTCCCGGCTCAAAGCAAGTGAATTCGCACAATGTCATCGAGCTTTCAATAACATACAGAGTTTCTATCTTTCGGGATAAAACAGATGGATGCATGTAGATCGTACAGTGTAAATAAAACGTCAGTATTCGACAATAACAACACGACTGTCGATACGATCTAATAATTTCAGTCCAATATTCGTTTCCAGATAAGAATTACAAGGTAACTGGAATATGACGTTTTTATCAATATTAATATCAATAATTTCATTCACATATTTTTCTGAGTGAAAGAAATAAGCTTTACGATTTTTTTCGGTTTATAAAATTCAAAATTGCAACTTGAATACATGTGATGAGGGGTGTTCAATGTAGATCTCGGTATCGTAGTGATTTGCTTATAATATGAGTGATCTAATTATATCAATTACTAATGACACTATCTGAGGGTATAAATATAAAATTTCACTAATTTACGATCATTAATTTTCCAGGTATCCTCAGTGAAAGACAACAAGAATGACTGACGCCACAATGATGAAGATAATCAAGCTTCGCACAGTTATAAAGTTCCTTACTAAGCAGGAAAAAAGTCAAAAAATCATTCATGAAGAGATGGTTGCTGTTTACCAAGACTGTCGTTATTCACCGTTCAAAAGTAGTCAAGTGAATTAAAAAAAGAGGACAGAGAAAGCATTGAAAACGGTCCTATCTCGGACGGGCCTGTTAGCGGCACCACTGAAGAAAATTTGAAAAAAGTGGAAGAGCTGGTACATGAAGATGCTAGAATAAAATTCAAGATGTTAGCAGAGACGACAAACCTATACTCAGGTACCATCCATGACTCATCTTAACCTCTCAAAGGTCAGTGCAAAATGGGTATCGAGATTGCTCACCGCACCTAGAAAGCAAGTGGGCGTCAAGTGCTATAAGAAGTTTTTAAAGTTCTGTGGAGAAGATCCATCGACTATTTTCAACCGGCTGGTTACTGGGGATGAGACGTGAGTTCATCACTATGACCCTGAGAGTAAACAAGAGTCCTTGCAGTGGATTGAGAAGGGAGCACAGTCCCCAAAGAAGCGCCCCCTGTGGCATTATATCTTGACGTGATGGGGGCGCTTGTCTTGACTAGGACCCTAGTTTCGTCCCGGCGAAATGGAGAGTTAGGTCTCGATGCCTAAAGACACGCCATTCGCGCCAGTCACTGGACCTGTGTGGTGGAAAATCTCCCGAATGGGGCCCTAGTTTTGTTTTTATGGTGGAATGGAGGGCTGAGCCGGTTGATTAACTCAGTGACAGGGAGTCTGTCGCAGCACAGGGCTTCTCCTTTAAAACTAGCGTGCTCTACCCTATTGCAGTAAATCTCCGGATTTTTCTGTCCAATGGCCGAGTGCTTATGTAGCATACTGCGTTACCTCGGGAGGGTGGATGCCCACAGGTGATACTTGTATCACCTGGTCACCCAATTGGTGTTGGACTCTAGGGAGGTATTTCATTTATCTGCTCGCGGACCCCATGTTTGGGATATTCTCATGAAATGACTCAGGGTTTAGCGGGACTTGACTGTTCGACCGGCCTTGTCCTGAACCCGGATCTATTGAGTAACATTTTAGGGTTTGTGGATCTTCGACGAAATGGTTGAGTCGTTAGTGCTTGAGGCGAGGATCAATCAAAAGATTTCACATGGACTCGTGGGTCATGACGTTCAGGCCGTGTTGGCGGTGCTCGTACCAGAATCAATTGAGTCATAAATCTTGGGTTTAGCTCAGTTCATGGGACTGCGTTCGGGTGCTTGGATAAGAAGCCCTTTCAACGAGTGAATTGCGTCCCAACCAACTCGAGTGCCTACCTGCAGAGCCAGTAGAGGTTAGATAGTGCTTCGCTGCTACCAGTTGTAGGCTTTCGAGCTGAAGCCCAAACTGGAAGCTGCTGGGTTCACCTCTTCGGAGCGGTTCTCGCTTCGCGCGATGATATGGCGTAATCCTGAGAGGCACACTTTCTGCCTCTAGGGGCAGACTGTGGAGACTGTTGAGTAGTCACTTGGTGAAAGAGCCATGCTCACATGCTAATTCGAAAACCTGGTAGTTTCCAAAGAAGTTTAAAGTCACCCCATCCGCTGTACGGGTCTTTTGGGATTCTTAAGGTATTTTATCGATAGAATACACTAAAAAGGGTAGAAGCATCACAGCAGCATCATTCGCAGCCACTTGCGCAATATAAGATAAGCAATTAAAGGAAAAAGGCCAGGAAAACTCACAGCGGGGATGTTACTACTAGACGACAACGACGCTAGTTCACAATGCCCGCGTGGCAAAGGTTGCTATCGGGGAATGTGGCTTCGAAGAAATTAGTCATCCTCCGTACAGTCCAGATTTGACCCCCAGAGACTACTACCTATTCCTAATTTCTTCGTGGAAAGCGATTTTCCGACGATGAAGAACTGAAGGTAGCATTTAATACCTAGTTTGAGGAGAAGCCGGAAGAATATTTTTACAAGGTTTAGAGAAGCTTATTTCTCGATCTAACAAATATATTGAAAATCTAATGAACTTATAATAATAATATAACTTTATTCGGCATGGAAAAATAGAATTTTTCCGAAATTTTCTGAGTTTTCTTTCATGACTATATAGACAATACATTGAGCACCCCTCGTAAGCATTACAGCATGTAAGCATGTAAGGCAGCATGTAAGGAGTGGGCTATCAAGAGTTTGCATTTGAAGTAGTGATTATTTCGAGTCTGGTAACACTTCTGTCATTCGTTTTTTGAGGAAAACTAAGTTTAATATTTGACTTTAACGAAATGAGTCGATTTACGCTTAAACAGAACTGCGAAATATCAAAACCTTATTTCCAAACTGGTGAATTTTCATGTGCAAACTGTTAGATATTTACGTGAAAAATTCAATAGATATGAAATGACCTCAGGATGTTTTATGGATCAATGTGTTCATCTGGATCGTCATTTAATAAAACAACCCGTTCATTTTCTCGTCCAGTGAGCACACCTGAAATTATTGCTGCTGTAACCCAGAATGTGGCTGAGCATCAATAAACATCAATTCGAAATCGAAGTTGCCATTCTTGAGATTAAGCCCCAGCCCAGCTGAAAAATTGAATGATATTGTTCTCCGTTTGTATATGTCAAGGTTTATCGTTTCTGATATACCCATAAAATATTTAATATTTTTTTATTTATAGTCGATCAAAAATGCAAATTTTAAATGACCCTTTCTTAGTAGACTCTGCATAGACCTGATGAGGTTTTCAATGAGGTTGGAATCCATGCAATCAAACTTTTTTATTTTTGACTTTTTCAATCAATAAAGTTCCGATGAACTTCAGACGGCAGCCAAATGTTAATGTACGGGAGCGCTAAAGCTCCAGCGTCACGTATCGATCTTTTTCTTAGAGTGATAGAACTTTCTAAAGGAATAACTGTGATTTGACAGAAGGTGGAAGCAATTTTGTTTTGACATTTCTGTCAGTAAGCATTGACAAATTATCATGGAAAGATTCACGCCGCAACAACGTTTACAAATTGTTGGAATTTATTTTCAATATCGTGTTCTATTCGCCAAAACTTATAGAGCACTTCGTGAAATTTATAGTTTACATAATCGTCCATCCTAGCAGCTTATTCGTCGAACTATCGATAGATTTCGGACAACATTTTCTCTACTCGATGTAACAACAACAACAAGACATAGAACTGTACGTACAGAAGAACATATCGCTGCTGTAACTCATAGTGTTAATGATGATCCAGATTTGTCTATTCGTCGACGTTCACAACAAATTGGCCTGTGTGCATCCACCACATAGAAAAATTTTGCGTAAAGATTTTGGTCTACACCCATACAAGATCCAACTTCTTCAAGAACTTAAGCCATTCAACCATAATAAGCGTCGTTTGTTTGCTGATTGGGCCCTAGAATAGCTTGAAGTTGATCCACTTTTTATCGTAAAATTGTGTTAAATGATGAATCACATTTTTGGTTGAACGGCTATGTAAACAAGCAAAATTGCCGTATATGGAGTGAAAACAATCCTCAAGAAGTTCTCCAGGTTCCATTGCATCCTGAAAAATGCACTGTATGGTGTGCTTTACACGCTGGCATCATCAGTCCATATTTCTTTGAAAACGATGCTGGAGCTAATGTAACAGTGAATGGTGCTCGTTACAGATCGATGATCAATGATTATTTGTTTCAAAATTTCAAGAAATTTCAATTTCAGAAGTGTTCCAACAAGATGGTGCTACACCTCATGCTGCTACCGTAACAATTGATTTATTGAAAGAAAGTTTTCACGATAACATTATTTCGGGAAATGGTCAAATTAATTGGTCTCCAAGATCATGTGACATAACTCCCCTGAATTATTTTCTTTGGGGTTATGTCAAGTCATTGGTTTATGCTGATAAACCAGAAACAATAGACGCTTTGGAAGCCAACATAACTCGTGTTATTGATGAGATAAGGCCTGAATTACTCGAAAAAGTGTTCCAAAATTGGTCTGGTCTAATGCGGTTCCTCGGAGCTAGTATATGTGTATTAAGAACACTAAATGATATATTGTTGATTGAAAGTCGCTAGGCAATCTCTTGAAATCGACAAAGAACTTCCGCTCGAATCACACACAAGATTTTTTCTACAATCGAGCACTACATATTTCCAAAAATGTATTTAATTTATTGAATGAAAATAAAAAGTACAGTTTTTACAATTTTATTATTAATGCTTTTTTAAATGTAGCCCTCGGCTGTAGAAGAACTTTTTCAACCTCCATGACGTTTCAGATGGATGATATCACCACCTCCATTACCTAAAAGAGTAGCTGACGTGCGACGAAAACTGCGACCTGTATATAATTTATAATCTGATAAATTCAAATCCTCGGCGATTTCACATGGTATTTTTCCAATTATATTAATTCCCACCACTTGTTAAGAGCATTTTCTGATACAATATTGTAGAAATGAACGATATGGGGGTGTCGTCATCTGATGGTCCCAAAGCAACATACTTTCTAAAGATTTATAAAAAATCAAGTTCTTCACTATTATTAACAGTTAAGATACGATTTTATTTTTGTTTTTGAGTCAGAAATTTTTACTATGAAGTGCGATTCTTTGTATTCAATACCTCTTTTATGGTCATTTTCACAAGTTCATCTCGTCTACATGCACTGTATACTCCCATAATTAATAGTACCTGTCAATACAATAGCTCATTAATATTTACAGAGTAATGAGTAATGTTGTTTAGCTTTTTCATCAAAAATATTTCATCTGGCGCTTCACAGTGGAATTGGATGGAAGTTCTTGATGGTTTGTATCCTACAGATTGGCGTTTTAGGTATGCGATTAACTTCGTATATTGGCTGATGTCAATATTGTTTCTTACAGATAACACAGATCGTAGTTTTGAGTGCACCAACCAAAGTGTAGCATAGTTTATAGTTTTAGCTTTTTCTCTAAAGTGAGCCATCATTACGTTTTCAGTGTACCTTCTAACTTTCCTTGAATTTTATAAAATAAATGGAGGTTTATACTTGATAGAAGGAATATAAAATTATTAAATATCTTAATATTTACATAATATTCAATATTATTGGACATCTGACTAAGTAACTTTTTAGAAAATCTCAAGACTTGTTATATGATTTTGTTATATCATTTGGTTGTCTTATAATGAATGTTTATTTAATATGTCGTTTGATATAAGTGGTACTTATATGGCATTAATTTAATTTCTGGAATTATAATATTAAATATAATTTTTTGAAATTAAATATATAGAAGGCTAACAGAATATATCTGTAAATATTAAAATATTTAAATAATTTCCTTGAATTACACCATGTGATAAAGTGTTCGTACTACTTTTCATACTTCTGTGGAGTCGAAATACACAAACATTTGGGAAGTACGAATAACACGATGTTCATTAGAAGATACACGCAAACATCGAAAAAATTATATTTATTTGCAACTTGCATTCCTCAGAAGATATTGTGTTGAATTTGACCTATGTCCACTCACCGTTTTAAAAGCACATTCGCATTCAACGATTGAGAACTGTAATTCAATTAATCTCAGTGCCAATATTGAAGATTTATTTAATTAATCTATAGATAACATTGTTTCCCGAAGTTTCAACCGGATCACAAGAAACATCTATATATACGTCGAGTATTACCGGAAATATATTCTGTTTCCGTCCTCTACAACATTAGTCCGTTCTAATAACTTCCTGGATGATAATTTAGCAATTGCAACGATCCGTGGGTATTACGTTACGTTTCTGAACCATTTGAGCAATAGATAACAATATGTACGTTAATTATTCAGAGTAGTTAAATTGTTCCGGATTTTAGCAGAAAATTCAGGTGGATGATGAACTGGGAGTTACTGATGGACACTATTATATAATTATTCAAGCAAATGGTAAGATGTTCCAAATTTCATCGAGAACATCATCTATTTCTTTTGGAAATGAAGGTATAGTTCTTTACTTTTCTCCGATTTTATTTAGCCTTTCTGATAAAGTCATAACTTCGAAAAAATTTTCATCAGTTTTCTATTTATAGTGGATCAAAAATGCAAATTTCAAATGGCCCCTCCCTTAGGTACAAGACCTTCTGTAGCAAAACATTCAATAAATTTGAATACCACTATGAATATTCAATTGATATCATACTACTCTGTCAAGAAAGTACCGGGAATTTTCAATTAAAACAAAATTTTTACATTTAATCGTCAAAATTTATTGGGTCGCCTTCAAAATAGGCTCCATTTGCTCCAATACATCTATGCCAACGGCACTTCCAATTATCGAAACATTTTTTATAGGCGCTTTCCGGGATGGACTTTAGCTCTCGCGCCGAATTTTGTTTTATGGCTTCAATCGACTCAAAACGGGTGCCACGAAGGGGCAATTTTAGTTTTGGAAAGAGAAAAAAGTCGCAGGGAGCCAAATCCGGCGAATACGGTGGTTGCTGAAGCACGTTTGTTGAGTTTTTGGCGAGAAAGTCAGTCACAATCGTAGCTCGGTGAGAAGGCGCGTTATCGTCATGCAAAATCCATGAGTTGTTCGCCCACAAATTTGGCCGCTTCTTACGGATACGCTCACGCAAACGTTTCATAACGCCTAGGTAATACTCCTTGTTTACCATCTGACCCTCTGGAACGAATTCGTAGTGCACCACGCCACGGATATCGAAGAAAACAATGAGCATCACCTTCATTTTCGAGCGGCTTTGGCGTGGTTTTTTCGGTTTCGGCTCATTTTTTGCCACCCATTCCGATGATTGCTAGCTTGTTTGCATATCGTACTCGTAGAC
This sequence comes from Megalocaria dilatata, assembly GCA_034642435.1. NCBI lineage: Eukaryota > Metazoa > Arthropoda > Insecta > Coleoptera > Coccinellidae > Megalocaria > Megalocaria dilatata. The sequence goes on from CM067855.1 coordinate 37,611,548, forward strand.
CCAGGTCTCATCACCAGTTATAATGCGTTCCATGAATGTAGAATCGGAATTACAGCGATCCAGCATGTCTGAAGCAACCTGTTCGCGATGACGTTTTTGAAGAAAATTCAGGTCTTTCGGTACAAGTCGTGCGGCCACCTTTCTCATGCCCAAAATATCAATCAAAATCGTACGTGCGGACTTGTGGAATATCTTAAGATCATGTGCTATCTCTCTCAAGCTGGTACCACGGTTTTCCAGCACCCTTTCCTTAATTTTATCGACGTTATCTTCGTTATCTTATCGACCGTCCTTGAAGGCTCTGTACCGCTGATATGCACGAGTTTTCGATAGAGCATTATCACCAAAGGCCTTTTGCAACATTTTCAATGCATCGGCACACGAAAATTCATTTGCAACACAAAACTTCAAACAAATTTTTTGCTCAACGTAATCACCCATAGTAAAAACCGGTACGCACTCTGACATCGACTGACTTAATCAGCTGTTGCAAACACACTAGTTGACAGATCCCGCTCAAGCTTGGCATAGTAATTAAGGACAGTGGTACCAACCTAGGAAAAAAAAAATTTACCTGCCTCATTGCCCCGCCAGATTTAAATCGATAATTCCCGGTACTTTCTTGACAGAATGTATATTAAAACTCCCCAAAATGTTTATTTTAGTAACAAAGAATGTTCATCTTGAGGATGATAAAAGTAACGGAATGCAATGTTAATATCTTGACGATATTCAAAGAAGTGAGATCCATAAAAATTTCATTTCCTTTCTGAATTTTATGTTAGTGCATACTATGTATAAGGATCATCGAAGATAAATTCATTCGTCGAAGTGATAGAATGAAAATAAGCAACCTCCATACAGAAATAAATCTAACTGAGTAGAGAAATCCATAAACCTTACTTCTGTGAATAAGTTTATTACGATCGGAAATAGAAGTTATCAATATATCTAATTTTCAGATTGTCTGAAACACTTATGTTACATCCATTTAATGAAACTGAAGGGTATCTACTTTCTGCATTCAATTTCAGAAATCCTCTTCACATACTCTTTTCTATTATACAGCACACAATCTTTATTTCACTAAGTACTGTGGTTGAAATAAATATTTTGAAATATATGCAGAGTACACCAACAAAAACACGACACCCTTTATAAATATTCACACAATTAATTAATGAAATAAAAGTTATTCGGGTTGTCGTTGGTTTTTCCAAACTACATGAAGATAATCAATTGACGTGACCTATTGGTATCCGCTTACTCGTTAAGGAGAATCTTTTGGGAATTATATCGATTTATTTCAGTTATCCAGTTCCCGTGAAAATTTCAAATCTGTGAATGAAGAAACTACATATGACGAATAAATACAAAATTTTGTGTTATATCATCCGAAAGTCAAATACAGTGTCTATTTGCAGTTTTAAAATTGCTTCCTGAGGAAGCAGAAAATACCATGAAAATGATATCATCTGGTTAGAAATATCCATTCTACTTTCGATATTCATATTCACATATTGGCAGGAAAAAGTCAAAAAAATATATTGAATAAAACAAATAAAGGGTCTTTCAATGGGAACGCCCCATTTTTAAATTATTATTACTCACGCATGGCAGCCACTGTTTATTTATGACATAAACAGTTGTATTTGTCAATGTCTACCATTTAATCATGGAAAGGTACGTACTCTAACAACGTTCACAAATAATCCAAAGTTATTATGAAAAATCGCGATCTGTTACTCTAACTTTACGTACTTTAACTCCAATTTTTGGTTATTGTAATCGTCCGGATAAGGAAACTTGGACGTTTAATGAAGAGTTTGAAACAAATTTTACACTTAATGATGTTACAGTGTCAGTGAGACAAATAAATGCAACAAGTGAAAAGAATATTGCTGCCGTACGTGAAAGTGTTCGTGAAGAGATCAAAATTAATCGATTTCCCGACGTTCATAAAATTTAGACGTCTTTGTGATGAACTTTACGAAAAGACCTTGGTTTACAGCCATACAAAATTGTTTTAACTCAAGACCTCAAACCAAGAGATCATTTAAAGCGTAGTGTATTTGGTGATTCGATTATTTCAAGAAAAGGGCCGATAAATTATCCACCTCGTTCCTGCTGTTTAACCCAGTGGACTTCTTTCTTTGGGGTTACATAAAATCAATGGTTTACAGCAATCATCCAGCAAATTTAGACGATTTACAGAACAATATTGAACGAGTAATTATACGACCGGATTTGTGTGAAATCATAGAAAATTGGGTTCAATGACTTCATTCCTGAAAGCGTACTAATGGTATTCTTTGTGCTTCATAATGAAATAAAATTTTCAATAATTTTCAATTAAATAATGTGTTTCATTTACAAAACAAAATGGGGCGCTGTTAATGAAAGACCCTTCACGTCAAATATTAAATAATAATATATTTCTTTATTTTACCCAACAGGAGTATCCCAATTACAGGATAATATGTTACAAAATACGGAATATTACAACCTAATTATCAATAAAGACATAATATAATTATTAATTCACAAATATATTCACACAAAGTTTATAAGCACATTTTCATGTGCAGTTCAATATTCTTAGAAAATTGAAATTTATCTTCGATAGCACATGAGGTGAATCATACTTTAAAATATGACAGTTTCTCAATAGCTCTTCTGCTAACCTGGACATAATTAATAACGAGTGATCTTCACTTTTCGAACATGCTCTTGTTAAAACATACAGCATCTCTATAAAATTTCACATATCTATATTGAAATGAGAGCTATTAAACGGTTGGAAATTTTCAAAATCAATAAACTGCACTATGACTCGCATTATAATCAATTAGATATCAATTCTTTCCTTCTCTTTTATTTTTGAAACTTTAATTGTTAAATATTTATAACAGTAATAATATTTAATAAAGGTATTACGTAGTAATTTATTTCATTTAATTTTATATTAATAAAAGCCTTTAATGGTAAGACTCATTTCACTTTAATAGTGATTATATTTTATGTAAAAATCGGGTCAATATCACCTGTCACATAATATTCAAAAATAAATAATATTCAAATAAGGTTATTCTAATTTTCACAAATTTTTATTGTTCTGTTTACAGCAATACAGTAAGTAAAATAAATTTTTATTGAGCACTAAAACCCAAAAAAGGGTCTCTGCAAATTGCAGCTTATCTGAATATATTTAAGAGAGGTGAGTTATTTAAATTTATTTGTTCCCTAAGTAATATTCCAATTTTATTGAATTTATTTATCTCTAGGGATTCTAACAGATTTGAGGCATAACTTTTACTTTCTATATGTAGAATTTCAAAATTAAGATTGAAAGTATGTCCTGTTTCTAAAAAAATGGTTAGAATATGTAGAATTACTATTATTATTGAGGAAACTCTTCTAATGTTCACAAATTCTATGTCGGAAAGTTCTTTCTGTCTGTTCTAGGTAAACTTTAGGGCAATCACCGCAGGTTAACTTATGAACCCTCGATTTATCATCTTTATGTGTACAGTCTTTATTATTTTTAATGAATTTACTCAACTTTGAATTGGTTTCAAATGAAGTTCTTAAATTATATTTATTTTTGAAGTATGTAGCAATTTTCTCAGAAATACCTTTAGTGTATTTTAAGGAAATGTATTTGAAATTTTCTTTTATATTAGGATACACCATATTTAAAGCTAAATATTTTATTATTATTATTATTATTATTTTTATTCATCGACAATTTGTCTATCAACTTAGGATCATAGTCATTATTAATAGCTATTTGTTTAATTATGTTCTGAAGTATAGTTCTGAAATATAATTTTCTCGTTTCATGGGAATATTAACTAATCTATGGATCATACTATTTAATACTGATAATTTTTGATTTAAAGGATGGTTTGATTTATTGTGTATAAAAGAATCCGTTTAGGTTGGTTTGTGAAATATTGAAAAATCATGTGAATCATTTCACTTTAATATTTATAATGGGTTGAAAAAATTAATATAAACATCTGATGTTTCATTTGAGATGAACCGAAACGATTCGAAATTTACTGAAATTATTATTAGCTATATGTTTTGTTTCTTGAAATGATACAACAAAAATTGACAAATCAGCAAGAATCATGAATTAAAAATGGACGGCCTCAAGACAAGAGGATAAACCAGACAATGGCAGAGTGGGTTTTTTCATTTTTCATAATGATGAATACGATACGAGTACTTCAGTTTTTCTCGCACCTGTCTGAAATACTCACAAACGAGAACATTTTCCCTTTGGCTTTCATTTCCTCAATTAATACGGAAAGGTCAATCGGGCGTAACTTTCTCTAATGAAAAAGTTGCAGTGGTCCACACTTTTCTAGTGAAAGCCGACCAATCGAGTATAAACACTGGCCGTCAGCTATCCTTGATTAAAAATCGGAAAGAGTGCGCTTTCTTTTGAAAATCAAGGCTGCTTCTTCACACGTCCAATGCCTACGTTGAAATCAAGCTGACTGTTGAAATTGAGCTACTATATTCGACTTTTAAAGAAGGTCTGATCGCTGACATTTACAGAAATGTTTCTCGCAGATCGATATTTGATATTGCAAAATTGCACGTCTGGAGCATTCACCCAATTTCCATGCATATTTTCAAGGTCACCTGGTAATACCCAAATGAATTTCTCTAAATGAATTTGCAGAAAAGGAGATTAGGATGTGGGTTGGACATTTAATTTTGAATCACGTCATTATCCTTGTACTATTATTTTATGCTTTATGTCTTTTAAGTTCCGTTATAATTTCCTCCTAAAAATACAAACAGTCAAATGAAAAAAATTCTTGAAAATTACAGATAATAGCTGGATTAATTCTCCGACACATCTATAGATTTGAATATCCAAACAGATTAAATCTGTTTTGATTTTCAAATTTTTTAATATTTCTTCTATCAAGTAAAAAAAAATCTTATTATATTGTCTATAGATTTAAATCTAAATAAATCTCTTGAAAACATTAAGCACTAAATTTTAAACATGTCTTCATTACACTGTATCAATTTTTAGACGTTCATATCATGTGGTGGTAATTCACTAATAAAAAATCAAAGGAAGTATAAAGTATTGAACAAAATTATTTAAATTCATCACAGTTAATACAATTGTTCCCAGTGGATATCAAGGAATATCCAGTTCAATCGCCAATACTTTATTTTTCCTTTGATTCCTTATTAATCGTCACCACATGTGCTGATAATATATATGTCTATAAAATGATATAGTATTACCTAAGGCATGTTTAAAATTCAATTCTAATTTTTATTTAATATCAAAACAGATTCATTCCTCCTACAAATTTTAATTTCAAAGAAATTGTATCAAAAGCTTTTAGAATTGAAGTAATGTCTTAAAAGCACTGCTTCATATAGTAGACATATAAAATCAACACTCATCATATAATATCAAATGGAATAAAATAGCCAACTAAATATAAATTGTCAATTAAAATCACTAAATAAATACTTGAAGGAGACAAAATTTTGTTTCTAATCTTATATTCATGAAAACCAAATATTTTTCTAAAAAGCAAAGCATGATCTTAAGAACTTCTCGAAAATCAACTCATTTTAAAAATTTAATATACTGAATATTCAAATAAGTTTCTTCAAAACAAATCCCGGAATATGTAGTACATTCCCAAAAAAACGTTTGAAATTAAATGAGATTGTCGTCGGTCCTACTTCACATTTAAAAAATTAAATTAATTAACAGAAAATATATTACCAGACAGACCTCGAGGTATCCTTGTTGAACAAATACTAAAATTAGAGTAAAATAGAAAGGCCTTTTACTTGATAGAAGAAATATAACAAAATTTGAATATCAAAACAAATTAAAATATGTTTATCTTCTACAATTTTAATTTCAAAAAATTTTTATTCAAAAAAACTTTTAGAATTAAATTAACGTCTAAAACAAGCACCGCTTACATTTAATAGACGTATATAATCAAAACTCAATATATAATGTCAAATGGAATAAATAAACCAAAAGATATACGAAAGTCATTAAAATTAATAAATAAATATTTAAAGGAGACAAAATTTGTTTCTGGTCTTACCTTCAAGAACGCCAATTGCCTTTTAAAAACATGAACACACTTAAAGGACTTCTCTTGAGAAGATAAACATATTTTAATTTGTTTTGATATTCAAATTTTGTTATATTTCTTCTATCAAGTAAAAGGCCTTTCTATTTTATTTTATACATAATATATAATTATATTTTGGCTTCAATAACTCTCATTATGGAATGTCAATGAATTTAAATAAGCCTTAAAAATAACTCACACTGTTCTTTGATTCTGTTAGAGCATAGATCAATCTTGAATTATAAAGATTATCTATGTCTCTAAACATTATTCATTTACACGTGGTACGTTGTTTGATATAGGTTAGTTTTTTGATTTTGATATTTTGAATATATTTCAGGACTGAAGACGGAATTGCTTAGAATTATATTTGTTTTTTGAAGATATAGTGCATGCTTTGAGAGATTTCTGAATTTACTTATTCGAATATTTAAATATATTAAATATTTCAAATAAATTATATTCTTTGAGAAGTCCTTTAAGTGTGTTCATGTTTTTAAAAGGCAATTGGCGTTCTTGAAGGTAAGACCAGAAACAAATTTTTTCTCCTTTAAATATTTATTTATTAATTTTAATGACTTTCGTATATCTTTTGGTTTATTTAATTATTAATATGTCTACTAAATTGAAGCAGTCCTTATAAGATATTAATTTAATTCTGAAAGTTTTTGAATAAAATTTTTTTAAATTAAAATTAATAGGAGGCTAACGGAATAAATCTGTTTTGATATTCAAATTTTGTAACAATCCTTTTATCAAGTAAAAACCTCTTTTTATTATTCAATTCTAAATATTTTCAGGTGATTGATTTGGATAAAAATCTGTGAATTAATCCAGGTGTTATCTGTAATATTCAAAAAACTCTTTGTAGTGAATTTTCAATATCTATAATTTCTTGGAAGCCTAGGTATTCATAAAAGCACTAATTTAACGTCAAAATCTTCATCACTCTTGTGCTTCAATATATACTGAATTTTCTTATCATGCAAAAATTTTTAATGTTTCGTGGACGAAATATAACCAACCACAAGATGAAATGACGACTGGTTGATCATGTTTAATTGATTACAGAGTTTAATCTAAAATATATACCAATTGAATATATGCTAATAGTTTGATAATCTGTTCAATACAGCAGCAGACATAAATGATATGTAATTAATCCAACCCAACAATAATTGTTTACTAATCAATCCGTCTCTGATACATGGAGTTAATTCCAATCAAATTGATGCACACATTAGTCTCCTGTTGAGGATGCATTTCACGAAGCACTGAAGAAATTGAATCATATATCAACATAAGAACTGAGCAAATTGAGAAAATGGTCATATTAGTGATAAATAAAATTCAAATTCCGCAAACTTTTTTAAGTCAAATGAGAATTGTTTCGCCACACTGTGGCTCAATCATGTTATACATTTGAACTCATATTGTCTGAAAACTAACATAGGTTTTTATATATGTAAAGACAAGTATTACAGCAAATGGGACTAAAAATAGGAAGACAGTTTTTTGGGTATGCCCAAATAGGTTGAAAGAGAATCCGACAATGGTAATAAAAGTTATTGAGGTTGCCGTTGGTTTTTTCAAACTACATGAAGATATTCAATAGAGGTGACCTATTGGTATCCGCTCGCTCGTTCAGGAGAATTTTCTCGGAATTATATCGGTTCATTTCGAGTGATTCTAATAATGTTAACCTAGACCCTTTACTCTCCATATGAATACTGTCATATTTGTAATTGAAGTTATGTTCAAATTCTATTAATGTGGATTGTGTGGAATTTGAAGTGTAGCTCATTTGATGTTCGTGGATTCTCTTCTTGAACGATCTGCCGCTCTGACCAACATTAACCATTGGTCAATCCTTATAAGTTAACTTATAGATTATATATATATATATATATATTTTTTCTTTGTTTGATTTATCTTTACTATTTTTAAGGTATTTATGTTATTGATGGTTTTAAGAGCTGCTGTGTAATTGAAATTTTTCTTAAAATAATTGGCAGTGTCTTCGTATATTCTATTTATTTATGAAATTTTTATTAATTTTTTGGAAAGGGGTCTTTTTTGGTGGGATAAACTTGAGTTAAGGATATATTTTTCTATTTAATGTTCATCAATCTATCTATAAGAGTTGGGTTGAAACCATTGTAAAATGCTATTTGTTCGATTATATTGAGTTTTTTGGAAAAATTCTGAGGGTTCATCGGTACTTTTAGTAATCTATGGATAAAGCTAATATAGGCTGACATCGGTATATATGTGGATTGATGGTTACTCGTATCCCTTTTTGCAGAAAATTGTGAAGATAAGCTTCATTGTTTTATTTAATACAAAACTATTCCAAATATCATTGGATATTCCTTTAATGTCACTATGGATTCAAAAAAGTTTTAATCAGTAAAAATCATAAAGTTGTGCACAAGCACACTAAAGCTACTTCAGGGCACCTGTAGAGTTGTAAATTTTCATTCACCTTTAATTCGATATTTATATACTGTGAAATATAATTGCTGGAAGTTCAAGCGTCACGAAGTTCTTATTGAAATATCAACAATGAAATCGTCAACATTTCATGCATCAAAAAACAGTTTATACAATACCACCATCCAAGTAAGTCGAGATTCATCGATATGACATGACGGGCGTATCGAATTAATAATTCGAAAATCTGTTTTATTTATAGTATCAAAATAACCAATTCTATTTGACATCTTCAATTGGAAATTGAAGGGCCATCGGAAAAAGGAAATTTGAATTGGTGCACCCGTCAGTTAAATATAATTATTTCAAACTGGAGCGTCAAATAGCAAAAGCCAATAACAGAGTATAAATCAAATATAATATACAGTAATATGACCAAACTATAGGAATGAACATATTTGAGTTTCATAATGTTTACCGAATAATACAAGTAGTGAAATATGGATAATTTAGAAACATTCTGAAAACGGGCTAGCTTATTTGTTCCCGTGTGATCCGAAGACTCATATGTTTAGTTGAAAGTTAGCCGTTTCACAATATGGATCGTTTATCTACTGCTGAACGTGTGGAAATTGTGAAAACTTACTAAAAAAAACAATGATTCTATAGTAAGTACGGTTCGCGCATTACGGGCAGATTATGGTCGATATAATCGTCCTTCTGAGCGTACAATTGCTAAAAGAGTGAAAAAATTCGAAGAGGCTGGATCTGTTATTGATGTCTCAAGGCCCATACATCATCGAAATGAATCCACAACTGAAAATATTTCTAATGAAAGTGAAAGTGTTGAAGAATACCCAAATTTATCAATTCATCGGCGAGCAGAACAATTGAGCTTCTCTTAAGGTACGCTATGGCATATTTTGCATCTGGATTTGCATCTCCATTCTTATGAGGTTCAGTTGACATAAGAGTTAAAACCAACTGACCACAGAATGCCTAGAAAATATGCCGATTTGGTGCTTGAACAACGTTTGCATGACGAGTTTTCGCATCGTATTCTCTTCAGCGATGAAGACATTTATAACTCAGCGTGTTGTAAACAAGCAAAATTGTCGCATCTGGGGCAGTTTAAATCCTCATGTAACTGCTGAGAGGCCATTACATCCACAAGAAGTCACTGTATGTTGTGCCATTTGGTCTGGTGGAGTGACTGGCCCGTACTTGTTTGAAAATGAAGGTGTCACTCAAACCGTCAATTCTCATCGCTATAGCCAACAGATTATCGATTTTTTTTTGCCTGAAATTAATGATATGGAATTGGAAGAGATGTGGTTCCAGCATGATGGTGCAACAAGCCACACAATACGTCCCGTTTTGGCTTTGTTGCAAGAAAAATTCTCAGGACGCGTAATTTTCCGTTTCGATGATTTGAATTGGCAACCAAAGATCTTGTTATTTATCGCCTTTGGATTTTTTTTGTTGGGTTATGCGAAGGATCGTGTTTATGCCGATAATCCTCAGACTATGGAAGATCTGAAAACCAACATCTGTCAAGTTATTGGTGAGATATTGTCTGAAATGTGCCGGCGAGTCCTCGAAAATTTCCTCACAAGGATCAAGTCCTATAAGAGACCACGCGAAGGACATTTAAATGATGTTGTTTTTCCACAAATAATGGTAAGGTCCAAGCATTATATTGAAATAAAAATTCAATCGATACTTCAAATGAAAAAGTGTTTTATAAACGTTTACTTTCGGAAGCACTAAATGGATAACCCTGTATAAACATTTTGTCACAATAAAGCATCAATTTTCGATAAAAATCCGCACGAACCTATTTACACTACTAAAAATAACTTTATTGTACCCTTATCTCAAAGCTGAATCAATTCAAATATTGAACGTAACAAAAATTTGTCACTATTTGTTCGAAACCATTTGATGAATCTACTTTTCAGTGAAATACATCATGTGTTCAATTTGTAATAATAAATAGATATCAACGTATGTGTATCATTTCATTTTGACTCAGTATTTCAGGGAAATTTCCCAATGTTAAACAGCCTTAATAGCGATGATATTGTAATAATTTTTTCAGAAGAATAGTTCAGATCATTAGATTGAATTTCTTGTAACCTTTGAAGTTTGTATTGGCAGTACAAATTTAGTCGGTCTGTTTTCGAAAAATGCCTAGAAAAACATTAAATTCTTAAACAGTAACAGCTGATTACTGTGGTTTTAGACAAATTGGATATCTTCATATAAGATCCAGTTCGAATTGTTTTGAGTTTCATACAAAACAAAATATTTTTGTTACGCTGTCGAGAATGTTAGGTTTTTCAATAACTAAACAGCATTTCCCGGATGTTTTATTTTATTGGTTTAATCGTTGCTGAAACCTCATTCTGAAGGCTATCATCTTAAAATGTCGCTAGTTTTTGGTGAAGAGGACATTGCCCAGTTTCTGAAAGAAGCTTTCGATGAGCTACATTTAATGAACAAAGTAGTATTAATCGTTGGTCTTCCTGGAGCTTGCCTGAAAAGTAAATTGAGTTTTCGTCGCGTAAAAAGTGTAGCATTTCAGGAGGAATTCGCTAAAGTGACCATTATCAAAACAAAGACGAAAATTCGCTATAACCACTGGAGCTTTTGATGGTATGAATTGCATCGAAATGATTAAGACATACGTTCTACTGAGGCAATCAAATGTTAAGTACGACAGAGAGAGTTCAAGAGAACATGCTGTAACAATTCAGCTACAATTTTATTTTAATATGCCTGAGCCCAGTCGGTTTAACTGGGTCGTGAGCCTGATCTCACAATTCCACAAAATGAAAAGACACAACTCCCTGACAAACAAGTCACTCGTTTTATTTACCACAAGTAATTTTTCTTACAAATTATATATAAACATTTAGAAGGAAGTTTCAATAATATTATTACCGATAAGAGTAGAAACATATATAGAAAATGAGAATGTTATTATTGATATATACAAAATTTAAAGTTCCTTAATGTGATATGAATATATACAAAATTTCTCAATGTTACTTTCCTGGTTGGTTTAGAATACAGGCTGATGTTTTGCCAATCAAAACAGGTGGTGGTTTTGTAGGTCGTCTCAAGCAGGCTGTTATGTAGTTCTTTGAACTTAATAGCTTCAACGTCTTTGGGCAACCAGGGTACATGTAACTATTCCTCACCAAGAAAATTTCCAAACTCCAGGAACAAATCACAGGAATATAATCCAAGAGAAATCCAGGAAAAATATTCCGAAGGAAAAATCCAGAAAAAGATAATCCAAAAAAAAATCCCGGAAAAGATAGTCCAAAAAAACCCTTCTTTGAGGGTTTTTACTTCTAATCTTCAAGAAAAATTAATTAACGAGAGAATAAATTTTATGACATTCAGATTGTAAACTACTTTACTCTGCAATCGTGAACCGGAAAAGAAATAATTCTTTCGTATCAACGCGCACATGACAACACATTGACGGACAGATATCCCAATTTCTTCATTGACCGGTCTTCTCGATAAAGGTGAGATACCAGCGAATAAATTCGACGTGTAGATCGCTACAATGCAGCACTTGAATCCAGAAACCTTGGAGGCAGAGCCATAATTGTAAAATCATTCGCTAGAATTCACGAAACAAATTTGAAGAAACAAGGTTTATTACCTGTTACTTTCGAAAATCCTCGTGATTATAACGAAATTTTTCCTTCCACCAAAATAAGTTTGATTGGTCCTGCAAATTCATCTCCCGAAAACCCAATAGAGTGCATCATCAATGAGAAGCAGATCGGTTGATTCAAAGCTGGAAATGCCTTGAATAAAATGAAGGAGGCTATTTTTATAGGACATATAAAGTGCCAAATAATGATGGTATATCAGGTGTCTTGCGGAACTTATTCTCGATATTTAAATTTAGTAGGTTATTAGGTTATTAAGTTATTAAGACTTACCAATTTTAATATCAAAACAAATTGAAATATGTTTATCTTCTACAATTTTAATTTAAAAAAATTTTTTATTCAAAAAACTTTTAGAATTAAATTAATGTCTAAAACAAGCACCGCTTACATTTAATGGATGTATTTAACCAAAACTCAATATATAATGTCAAATGGAATAAATAAACCAGCAGATATACGAAAGTCATTAAAATTAATAAATAGATATTTAAAGGAGACAAAATTTTGTTTCTGGTCTTACCTTTAATAACACCAATTGCCTTTTAAAAACATGAACACACTCAAAGGACTTCTCAAAGAATATAATTCATTTGAAATATTTAATATATTTAAATATTCGAATGAGTTAATTCAGAAATCTCTCAAAACATGCACTATATCTTCAAAAAACAAATATAATTCTAAGCAATCCCTTCTTCGGTCCTGAATAATATTCCAAATATCAAAATCAAAAAACTAACCTATATCAACAACGCACCACGTGTAAATGAATGTTTCGAAACACAGATCAACTTTATAATTCAAGATTGATCTATGTTCTAACAAAATCAAAGAACAGTGTGAGCTCATTTAAATTCATTGACATTCCATAATGAGATTTATTGAAGCCAAAATATAATTATATATTATATGGAAAATAAAAAAGAAAGGCCTTTTACTTGATAAAAGAAATATAACAAAATTTGAATATCAAAACAAATTGAAATATGTTTATCTTCTACAATTTTAATTCAAAAAAATTTTTCATTCAAAAAACTTTTAGAATTAAATTAATGTCTAAAACAAGCACCACTTACATTTAATGGACGTATATAAACAAAACTCAATATATAATGTCAAATGGAATAAATGAACCAACAGATATACGAAAGTCATTAAAATTAATAAATAGATATTTAAAGGAGACAAAATTTTGTTTCTGGTCTTATCTTTAAGAACACCAATTGTCCTTTAAAAACATGAACACACTCAAAGGACTTCTCAAAGAATATAATTTAATCGAAATATTTAATATATTTAAATATTCGAATAAGTTAATTCAGAAATCTCTCAAAACATGCACTATATCTTCAAAAAACAAATATAATTCTAAGCAATCCCTTCTTCGGTCCTGAATAATATTCCAAATATCAAAATAAAAAAACTAACCTATATCAACAACGCACCACGTGTAAATGAATGTTTCGAAACACAGATCAACTTTATAATTCAAGATTAATCTATGTTCTAACAAAATCAAGGAACAGTGTGAGCTCATTTAAATTCATTGACATTCCATAATGAGATTTATTGAAGCCAAAATATAATTATATATTATATATAAAATAAAAAAGAAAGGCCTTTTACTTGATAGAAGAAATATAACAAAATTTGAATATCAAAACAAATTGAAATATGTTCATCTTCTACAATTTCAATTTCAAAAAATTTTTTATTCAAAAAACTTTTAGAATTGAATTAATGTCTAAAACAAGCACCGCTTACATTTAATAGAGGTATATAATCAAAACTCAATATATAATGTCAAATGGAATAAATAAACCAACAGATATACGAAAGTCATTGAAATTAATAAATAAATATTTAAAGGAGACAAAATTTTGTTTCTGGTCTTACCTTGAAGAACACCAATTGCCTTTTACGAACTTGAACACACTTAAAGGACTTCTCAAAGAATATAATTTATTTGAAATATTTAATATATTCAAATATTCGAATAAGTTAATTCAGAAATCTGTCAAAACATGCACTATATCTTCAAAAAACAAATATAATTCTAAGCAATCCCTTCTTCGGTCCTGAATAATATTCCAAATATCAAAATCAAAAAACTAACCTATATCAACAACGCACCACGTGTAAATGAATGTTTCGAACTACAGATCAACTTTATAATTCAAGATTGATCTATGTTCTAACAAAATCAAAGAACAGTGTGAGTTATTTTTAAGGCTTATTTAAATTCATTGACATTCCATAATGAGATTTATTGAAGCCAAAATATAATTATATATAAAATAAAATGGAAAGGCCTTTTACTTGATAGAAGAAATATAACAAAATTTGAATATCAAAACAAATTAAAATATGTTTATCTTCTACAACTTACCAATTGATTCTGATATGCTATGACTACTGTGAAGAAAGTTTCTGGAAAGATAAAAGTTTTATAGGCCTCATTGTCTAAATTCACGACGTCACCAGGAGCTCCCTCTGGCCTTATCACAATATGTACTCTTGGTTGGTATTTATGCATAGAATTCAAGACCAACTGAAATAATAAAAGATCTTGTCTTATAGTGTCGACAGGAAATTATAAAGAACATACGCAAATTAATGCTGAGCAGAACACTTTGTTGTTAGCTGGGGTCCATATCAATAATTGCTCAAAGTGTGTTATTATTATTTATGAATAATTTTGTTATTGACGTGTTGAAGTTAAATAAAATTCTAAATCTTCGTAATATGTAATACATCAAATTAAAGGACAAGAAAAAGGTAATTCAATTAGTATAGTCGTACCATTTTTCTGTTCATAAACAGTTGCGAGATTTTTCACTTTTTGCAACTAGATACGAAAAATAAAAGGTTTCAAAACGTCAATGATTTTTGAAAAGTGTCACTTTGTAATACAACATAATTTACCAGAAGAATTATTATTCACCAAATAATTTCAGAAAAATATTGAGAGTACAAATTCTTTCGCTCTGTTTTTTAGTTAAAAAAATGCCTTTATTTCAAAAGTTAATGAATCAACAATTTCAACAAATTCATCAAAAGATTCTTTCTAATTTTGAAATACAAAGTGACAGAGCGAAAAAATTTGTACTCAGATTTTTTTCTCAATAAGTTATTTCCTTGTGCACTAATAGAAAAGTTTTTCCTTTTTCGACCCATACAGTGTATATGCAGATCCACCCAAGGGTGAAAATAAAATTAGTTAAATAATGATTCTCTGTCTGTTTCAGGCTACTTCCCGTTACCGTCAATATACTGTCTGGCCTGGATATGCTTGGATGTGCTCTTCTGCACAGCTTCCATTATGCATTTATGTACCATTAGTGTCGATCGATATCTGTCGCTCCGATATCCGATGAAGTTTGGAAGAAACAAATCCAGACGGAGGGTCACGTTAAAAATTGTTTTTGTTTGGCTTCTGTCAATAGCAATGAGTCTTCCTCTCAGTCTGATGTATTCGAAGGTGGGTTTGAAATTTTTTCACTTTTATGTTGACTCATTTTCTTGTAGATGTGTTTATATTCTACAATTCATCTTGAATCAACTACACTTGACTTTTTTCACTTTTATTTGTAGTAATGTAGGTTGGCTCAGTAAATATTTTTCAATTCATTTCAAAACAACTTCTCGATGAGTTACACACTTGAATTCTTATCCGAATAGAATCTTTAGAGTGTCATAATATCAGATGAACTTCATTGTGAAGTGTCATCATTAGGCTTTCTTTTCAGCATCTATCATTTCAGATACTGAAATGTTTCAGCCGTTACTATTTGGTAGTTGATCATAATTAAAACAAATTGTAGAAATTACTATGTTTTCCACCAATAAAAAGATATATTACACATTTTCTTGTGACTCGAGTTTCAAGAAATGAACTATCCCAACATCCGACAACTGAAGACCTACCAGTGGTACAGAGGTATTTAAACAAAAGTGATAAAACCTAGAGTAAAACAGGGGCGGCTTCTAACAGATATCGGAATGTCTGCAATCGACCGAGAAGGTTGTTAAAACAGATGGTACTTATTAGAATATCTCAAATATTTCTGAGGGTTACATAGCCCCGTACGGTCATCTATTATATTCACGTTATTTTCATTGTATATTTGGGATTTACATAGCTCCGTACAGTCATTCATTATTTTTTACATTTCTATTGTGAACAAATTTTGAATATTTCAATAGATTCTAGGTAAAACCTAATAGTGGTACAGAGGTTGACAAGCCGAACGTGCTAAAAACCGGGTTAAAAAAGAGGGACCTTCTAACAGATATCGGAATGTCGGCAATCGACAAAGAAGGTTGTTAAAAGGTTCGTACCCATTTAAATATCTCCGATATTTTTGATGACAAAATTAGACATGAAATTAGCGAATTAATTTTTTCAAAATATGCTAAACAGTTAAAAAAACTAAATTCATTAGAAAAAACTCAAAAACCCAAATTTATTAAACGAAGTGAAAATATAATATATAAACCAAATGATCGCGTCATTAACATGTCAGAATCCTAATTTTCAAATAACGAACTAAACTTACTCGAAAAAGGTCATACATTTACCCCAACAATTAAAAATGAAAAAGTAAAAGAAATTCTCACTGTAAAGTCCACAATTGCACTTAAATATACGGATGAGGTGGATAAAATTACATCAAAAATTTCAAAAACCCTTAGAAACAACAGAAACATAACTAACCATCATATTTTGAATACAATCAAATCCATAAAAGAAAAAATTCAATCCTCTTACCGTCTCAAAAGCAGATAAATCAGATGCCACAGTTATCCTTTCTAGATCGAAGTACATAGAGAAAATGAATCATTTCATTAATAATCAAGATATCGTAGAAACTCGCATTGAACCGACGACTAAAATTCAAAAATCATTGAGAAAAACTTTGTCAGATATCTCCTTATTTAAATCAAATTATCATCTCATAAATATGAATCCTAGCCCACCAAAACTCTACGGTCTAATAAAAACTCACAAAGAAGATGCACCAATTCGCCCAGTCGTTTCCTTTATTAGCAGCCTTACCTATAAAATAGAAAGAAAATTAAATGAAATGTTTAAAAGGCTTACTCATTTCAATCCGAAATACACAATAAAAAATTCCACAGAATTAACAACGAAATTAAAAAATTTTTCTTTACCAAATAATTCCTACCTAGTGTGCCTGGATGTGGATAATATGTTTCCAAATATACCGAGAAATGATAGCATTCATTTAGCTTCAGAAATTCTTGAAAAATCACATGTAAATCCCGTGATACACGGTGATTTCATTACCCTTTTAGAACAATGCCTGCTCAAAAACTATTTTCAATTTAATAATAAAATATACGAACAACTAAACGGCTATGGGGTTACCACTGAGTCCACTCCTTGCAGACATATTTATGTCAGAAATAGAAAATAAAATTTTCAATTCGAAACTACCTGTAAATATTCATTTCTGGTACAGATACGTAGACGATATTCTCACGTGTATCTCCGGAACATCCAGACAACTGAGTCAATTTTTGAATTTGTTGAATAATATTCACCCAAAAATTAAATCCAAATTAGAGAAAGAATCGAAGAACAGTATTACATTTTTAGACTTCTCGATAATACAGTCAAATAGAAAAATAGAATTCAACGTGATCAGAAAACCCACATCCACTGATATATGTATTCCTATTGATTCCAATCACCAATATTCACAAAAAATGTCAGCGTATCAATCGATGATCCATAGAGCCTTCGCATTACCCTTATCAAAAAATGACCGCGAAGCTGAAGTCCAAACTATAAAATCAATAGCCGCGAACACCGGTTTCAATCCCAATATAATAGATAATCTAATTCGACAGAAACTATCTAAAGTAGCTATGAGCCAAATTTATCCCATCATAAAAACTGAGGTAAATAAAAAATTCATTTCTCTATCGTACTTTGGTAGCATAAGTCAAAAAGCTGCCAATAGTTTTTCAAAATCAGATGTCAATATTGCCTTCAAAACGCAAAACAAATTATCATCGGTATTATTTAACGCAAAGGACCCTACTCCAAACATACTCAAATCAGGAGTTTATGAGTTATCTTGTTCTACGTGCAGTAATAAATATATAGGACAAACAGGACGTTCTTTCGAGACGAGGTTCAACGATCATAAAATGAGTTTAATGAAAAATAAACAAAATTCTACTTTTGCCACTCATTGTCTAGAAAACGGTCAATCCTTTTCCATAAAAGATAATCTTAAAAGTTTGCATGTAGAATCAAAAAGGAAGAAACTTGATTATCTAGAATCTGTTGAAATTTTCAAATTAGTTTACAATAACAATTAAGTAAAAATAATGAATGACTGTACGGAGCTATGTAAATCGAAAATATTTGAGATATTTAAAAAGTAACATCTGTTTAGAACCTTTTTCAACGAACATAAAATTTATTTACTGAGAAGTATACAAAAATTCAACTTTTGTCACTCATTCTTTAAAAAACAGTAATTCCTTTCGACAAAAGAAAATATTAAAAAAATTTTACATGTAGATTAAAAAGAAAAGAAACTTGATTCTTGAAATTTTAAATTTCAAGATTTGTTCACAATAAAAATAATGTGAAAAATAATGAATGACTCTACAGAGCTATGTGAATCCAAATATTTGAGATATACAACAAAATAATGTAAAAATAATGAATGACTGTACGGAGCTATGTAACCCCAAAAATTATTTGAGATATTTAAATGGGTACCATCTGTATAACAACCTTCTTTGTCGATTGCCGACATTCCGATATCTGTTAGAAGGCCCCTCTTTTTTAACCCGATTTTTTTATCACGTTCCGCTTGTAAACCTCTGTACCACTATTAGGTGTTACCTAGAATCTATTGAAATATTCAAAAATTTTTCACAATAGAAATAATGTAAAAAATAATGAATTACTGTAAGTACCATCTGTTTTAACAACCTTCTCTGTCGATTGCAGACATTCCGATATCTGTTAGAAGGCCCCTCCCCCTTTTTTCCTCTAGGTTTTATCACTTTTGATTAAATACCTCTGTACCACTCTTAGGTCTTCAGTTGTCTGATGATGGGATAGTTCATTTCCCGAAACTCGAGTCACAAGAAAATGTGTAATATATCATTTCATTGGTAGTAAAACGTAGTAATTTCAATAATTTGTTTTGATTATCCATCATTTCGCTGAAGTGTTATCAACATAGTTTCTTGGTGCTCTGAAAATGTCAACTTTTGTACAGAATAATGTAAGGGAGTTTTACTTCCTTATTTCAATATGAGGAAAAAGACTGCCTAAAGTCATTTAGCCGAAAGTATTTGAGTGGATGTTATACTCTAACTGAAGGAACGTCAGAAGTGGTTTGTCCGATTTAAAAGTGACAATTTTGAGATTGAAGATGAAGAACGACCAGGAGCGCAACCAAAGTTCAAAGATGAAGATTAAGAGGCAAGATTCGATGAAGACCATCACAAACGCAAGAACAACTCGGTTATACTCACTAAAACCACCCATTTGCAATCGTTTAAAAGCAATGGGAATGATCCGAACGGTATGAACTTGGCTGCCGTATAAACTGAAACTAAGGGACGTCGAACGCCGTTTTTTCACATGTGAACAACTGGTTCAACGGCAAGAAAGAATGGAGTTTTTGCATCGAATTGTAACTGTCGATGAGGAATGGATCTCTCACGATAATCCCAAATGTCGGGCAACATATGGATACCTCAACATCTACTGTTAAGCTGAATATACATGGCGCGAAGTGTTTATTTCGTGGAATCACCTGGGCGTGGTCTATTATAAGCTACTACAATCAAACAAAAGGATCACAGAGGAGGTGAACCGATGACAATTGATGCGTTCGAGCCGAAAATTGCGAAAAAAAAGCGCCGCAATACGTCGCTAAACATGACAAAGTTATTTTGCGGTATGACACATTTTGCGTCACTTCTTAAAACGTACTTAAAACGTTCAAATGGTGAGTCCTACCCCACCCGCCTTACAGCCCAGACATTGCTCCTTCCGATTGCCATCTCTTCCGATCGATGCAATATGGCCCGGCGGACCAGCACTTCTCCAATTACGATGAAGTCAAGAATGAATCGATGCATGGATAGCGGTCGCAAAGCCGACTATTTTTCGTGATGGAATCCGTGATTTACAAGAAAGATGTGAAAGAGTAGTGGCTACCGACGAACAATACTTTGAATTTATGCGTCTAATTTTTCACAATAGAGCTTCAATTTTTGAAAAAAAAACGCACGTAACTTATTTATACTTCTAATAAATGACATACAAACTGTCCAAAGTCTAGCGTCATATCTCATGTAAAAAGTTCAAACGGAGTGAAGTTTTGGACAAATTCCGTACCTAATACTGTACTTTTAATTTATTAAATCTATATTTGTAATTTTAACCGGCGCATTCGCCATTTGGCTCAAATCAGTTATATTATTATACAGGTGGCCCACATAAAACAGTATGAAAGTATGAGTTTTTCATGGAATTGCCGAGACAGATCAAGTTTTATTTGGTGGGAGACAACCATGGGTGTACGATTATACCCCTAAGCGGGCTGGCTATCCCATCAATAATCTTCAATGGGAATATGGGCTGGGTGAAATCATTTTGAAGGTTTTAAATTCTTGTTGAGAATATACTAAAAATCCTACTATTAAAAAATTTTATGAAATTCTCAAAAAAAAATTTTACTCGCCAGGAAGATCAAACTTGGAACGAATCAACTCAATAATATATAATATTTGATGTATTGAAAGCACTAGAGAAATAAATCAATTATACAAAGAAACATAACTCATTTGTACTCAAGGAACAAAAAAACAGAATAGATGTTATTGTTCCCAAACAATATCTCATGATAAAAAAAATAACCAGAATTTCAAAATTAATACATAATTAAGGAAATTAATCCAAGATTTACAAAATAAATTGAAATATGAGTCGATATTAGATGGAAGTAGTTAAAATAACTTCAAATTCATAATTATATCTTGAAACTTCTATAATTCATATTGAAACTTATATAATGAAATATCAATATAATATAACATTACATAATCAATATTTTTCTATACATTGAAAAATATTTTATATTGATTATATAGGTATTGTAATATTATTCCAATTGAAAATAAATATAAAAATAATATCACAATATATAATTAATATGTGAAAAATATTGTATATTGATTATATATTGTGATATTATTTTGTTATTCTTGTATATAATCTTCAATTCATATTGTAGAAAGTTAGGAAATAGTAGGTTGAAGATTCAAGATATAATTCTGAATTTAAATTACTTCCATCTAGCATCGATTCGCATTTCAATTCATTTAGTGTTTAAGCATATTCATAAATTTTATTGCAAAACCTTCACAATGATATACTACACTACCCCTATTGGCACTTAAGATTCTTGACGGGGTTGCTATCCCAGTTAGGTGGATGATCGTATACGAATTGAAAATCGAAAGATGGCCCCTTTCAAAAAAATAATTGACCTGTTTGGACGTTTTTTGGAAAAGGTGTAATCCTCCTGTATGGCGGAAAAAAAAAACGATATTGTCGTTCAATAACATTGTATTTTTTGCAAAATATATCAAAATTTTTACTAAGTAAGATTCGTTTGAGTTCTTTTTCGCATTATTACATTATTCGAAAATAGTTGAGTATTGTTAGTCGACATGAAACCTGATTTATATCTATGTTTCAGGATCAGGGATCGCTCATAATGGATGGAACATGCCAAATTCCCGATCCCTTGTACAAACTCATAGGTTCAATTATATCTTTTTATATTCCACTTCTTGTGATGTTAGTAACATATTGGTTAACCGTGAGGTTACTAGCTCGCCAGCAGAAGAACTTGGGAGCACCTAATTGGAGTAGTAATTGGATGGGAGGACCTGCTAACACAGCATTTGGTGAGTAGAAGACAATTTTATCAACCCGTCAAAGTCGGCCAATATGTATTTGTGTAGACTTTTTGATCCTCCTGAAAAGTAACAGTTAATGTAAAATTCTAAAGAAAGTTCCCCATATTATCTTCAAAATGTGCCCATTCTGTCTTCTAAACAACTAATATATATTAGACATTGGGAAATGTTTTTGCCGCATTTATAGCAGTATAAGTAATAGCAATAACATAAATAGAGGTTAATACTTGAGAGAAGGTATATAAAATTATTTGAATATATATAAGGTATATAAAACCATTTGAATATAAGCCTTCTACATATTTAATTTCAAAAAATTATATTCAATAATTGTAACTCCAGGAATTAAATTAAATTAATGTCATATAAGTACCACTTATATCAAACGACATATAAAATAAACATTCATTATAAGACATGCAAATGATATAACAAAATCCAATAAATGAAAATTGTTAACCAAAATCCTATAAATTAAATATTTTGAGTAGACAAAATTTTGTTTCTGCTAATCAATCTTATGAAAGCAAATATCTTTCAGAAATATTTAACATAATCTTAAGAATTTCATCATAAAATTCTCTTACTTAGAATATTCTACATTATTGGATATCTAACTAAGTTACTTTCTATATAATCTCAAGATATGTAATATGATCATTAACATAAATAGAGGTTAATTCTTGATAGAAGGTATATGAAATTATATAAATATTTTAAAAAATTTTAAATTTTCAGAAGTTATAATCATTAAATATAATCTTTAGGAATTAAATATGTAGAAGGCTAATTTTTTTAAATTTTTTAAAAATTTTTTAAAATATTTATATAATATGATCATTAAATATAATTTTTTTAAATTAAATATGTAGAAGGCTAATATTAAAATATTTAAATTATTAAGTAATAGCAATGTTCAATGAATAATATTGAAATAAAATAATAAAGAATATTTCCACAATTTTTTGATCCACAACAATTGTTCCATCAACTCTGTAGCTAATTCATGTTAACATTTTGAACTACCTCTAAAAATTGAAATATCATCTTCTATAGCTATGATTCAGGCAAAATTTGAAAAACGGGGGCGTAAAATAACAATCAATTTCCGAAAGTGATGTAAAAGTAAAAGTGAAAAAAAGCAGAAGTGGATTGCAAATAACCATAAAATGTAATGGAGCTAATTATCGGAAATCCCCCACAAAGTGAATATATTCAACAAAGGAGATCTGTTGATATACTACTGTCAAGAAAGTACCGGGAATTTTCAATTAAAACAACATTTTTACATTTAATCGCCAAAATTTATTGGGTCGCCTTCAAAATAGGCTCTATTTGCTCCAATACATCTATGCCAACGGCACTTCCAATTATCGAAACATTTTTTATAGGCGCTTTCCGGGATGGACTTTAGCTCTCGCGCCGAATTTTGTTTTATGGCTTCAATCGACTCAAAACGGGTGCCACGAAGGGGCACTTTTAGTTTTGGGAAGAGGAAAAAGTCGCAGGGAGCCAAATCCGGCGAATACGGTGGTTGCTGAAGCACGTTTGTTGAGTTTTTGGCAAGAAAGTCAGTCACAATCGTAGCTCGGTGAGAAAGCGTGTTATCGTCATGCAAAATCCATGAGTTGTTCGCCCACAAATTTGGCCGCTTCTTACGGATACGCTCACGCAAACGTTTCATAACGCCTAGGTAATACTCCTTGTTTACCGTCTGACCCTCTGGAACGAATTCGTAGTGCACCACGCCACGGATATCGAAGAAAACAATGAGCATCACCTTCATTTTCGAGCGGCTTTGGCGTGGTTTTTTCGGTTTCGGCTCATTTTTTGCCACCCATTCCGATGATTGCTGGCTTGTTTGCATATCGTACTCGTAGACCCAGGTCTCATCACCAGTTATAATGCGTTCCATGAATGTAGAATCGGAATTACAGCGATCCAGCATGTCTGAAGCAACCTGTTCGCGATGACGTTTTTGAAGAAAATTCAGGTCTTTCGTACGAGTCGTGCGGCCACCTTTCTCATGCCGAAAATATCAATCAAAATCGTACGTGTGGACTCGTGGGATATCTTAAGATCATGGGCTATCTCTCTCAAGCTGGTACGACGGTTTTCCAGCACCCTTTCCTTAATTTTATCGACGTTATCTTCGATCGAAGCCGTCGATGGGCGACCACTTCACGAGGGTCCTTGAAGGCTCTGTACCACTGATATGCACGAGTTTTCGATAGAGCATTATCACCAAAGGCCTTTTGCAACATTTTCAATGCATCGGCACACGAAATTTCATTTGCAACACAAAACTTTAAACAAATTTTTTGCTCAACGTAATCACCCATAGTAAAAATCGGCACGCACTCTGACATCGACTGACTTCATCAGTTGTTGCAAACACACTAGTTGACAGATCCCGCTCAAGCTTGGCATAGTAATTAAGGACAGTGGTACCAACCTAGGAAAAACATTTTTTACCTGCCTCATTGCCCCGCCAGATTTAAATCGATAATTCCCGGTACTTTCTTGACAGAATGTATATTTACTCGTTGAGAAGAATTTTAATGTTCCCGTACCTGCTAATTTCTACTGCTTCTAATAGTGTGAGTCTGGTTCTTTTAATTTCATTATGGATAATTTGGTAGTTGTTGTTGAATTTATGTCCACATTTCGTCATATGACTGGCATATGTTCGGTGTGATATATCCGATGTATACCTCTTCGTGTGTGGAGCAATCATTACATGTCAACTTATTGTCTCTATTTGTTTTATCCCAATTATATTTTATGTGAGGTCCCAAATTATTAACCATTCTAAAAGCAGCTACATTTAAGTCAAATCTCATTTTAAATACTCGGAAATAGTATCCGTTATTCTTTTCATGTATGGAATAAAAATGTATATTTTAGTCAAATCTTTTATAACAAGGTGTACTAGATTCAATGCAATTGTCTTTTGCTTTTTCTTCAGGAAATTGTTGTCATAATTAGGTTATAACCATTGCTAAATGAAATTGGTTTAATTATATTCGATTCTGTGAAAAAGTTATCCCGTTTCATAGATAAGTCAATCAATTTATGGATCATACCCTGATATCCTGCCATTATCTGATTAATAGTATTTTTTGATGTGTAATGATTAGTGATATCCATATACGTAATTTTACGCAAAAAACTAGAGTCATACAAATCCCCTTCCTCAAAATTTTCAATTAAATTTATAGTAAAATTTGAAAATCAAAACAAATTGAAATATGTTTATCTTCTACAATTTTAATTTCCAAAAGAATTTTTTATTCAAAAAACTTTTAGAATTAAATTAATGTCTAAAACAAGCACCGCTCACATTTAATAGACGTTTATAATCAAAACTCAATATACAATGTCAAATGAAATAAATAACCCAACAGATATACGAAAGTAATTAAAATTAATAAATAAATATTCAAAGGAGACAAAATTTTGTTTCTGGTTTTATCTTTAAAAAATACTACTTGCCTTATAAAAACATGAACACACTTAAAGGACTTCCCAAAGAATATAATTTATTTGAAATATTTAATATATTTAAATATTCGAACAAATTATTTCAAAAAATCTCTAAAAAATGTGCACTATATCTTCAAAAAACAAATATAATTCTAGATAATCCCGTCATCAGCCCTTTTTTAATATTAAAAATATCAAAATCAAAAACATAACCTACATCACTCACGTGTTAAAAGACTTAAGCTTCGAACTACAGATCAACTATATATTCAAGATTGATCTATGTTCTAACAAAATCAAAGAACAAAGTGAGTTATTTTAAGGTTTACTTAAATTCATTGACATTCTATAATGAGATTTATTGAAGCCAAAATATAATTATATATTATATATAAAATAAAATAGAAAGGCTTTTTACTTGATAGAAGAAATATAACAAAATTTGAATATC
Source organism: Megalocaria dilatata (assembly GCA_034642435.1). NCBI lineage: Eukaryota > Metazoa > Arthropoda > Insecta > Coleoptera > Coccinellidae > Megalocaria > Megalocaria dilatata. Next base: position 37,637,749 of record CM067855.1, read on the forward strand.
AAAACAAATTGAAATATGTTTATCTTCTACAATTTTAATTTCCAAAAGAATTTTGACGTGACAACGTCTTATAAATTGGTTTGCCGGGTGACACTTCAAGAAACTGCGTTACGCTCAGCTCACGTTATGCGCTCACAATGAGAGCGAGTGAGAGGCACGCGTCCCTTCCACTCGGGCATGGTTAGCCCGCCTAAGAGCGAGAGAGACAGACATAAAAAGTGAAAGGCACGCGTCCCTTCCATTCGAGCACAGTTAGCCCGCCTAAGAGCAAGAGAGACAGAGCGAGAGAGAGAGAGAGTGAGAGAGATAGGCATACACACCGGTTCATGTCTTGCGCTTCTATTTCGCTTAGGCGCCTGCATACAAGTTTACACGTTGCCAGTTAATTGTAAAACGATTGTGTAGTGATAATGTGAAGGTAGTTTCGTCCATCGCAACAATTCAAACAGCAAAGGTAAATAATTTCAGACTGATAATATAACATGATGAAATAAATGACTAAGACATAAGTGAAGAGGTTATGTTGTAGTAATCACAATGTTGTGGTAGTTTTCAATCAAAAAAGTAGTAGAAATCGTTTCTCAACCAATAATAATTTGTTTAACTTGAAAAAATGAGCGCGACTTGCTATGTAAAAAATTGAAATAACAATGTTTAACCTCCAACCTGTCAAATCGAAACTTTCAAACATTCAAACCGAGACGACTAATCACTGCGCAAGGTCGTAAGCGCGCGATTTACAAATTCAAAGATCAAATGTGAATTAGTTTTCTCCTTTTAGAAAATACACTTTGAATTAAAATCGATTGATATTAACAATTAATGTGATTTAAATAAATGTTCTAACTTTTAAATTTAGTTTTTATATTTATAACAATGTAAAACAAGTTAAATTTATTAATAACTTATAACAACTGATTGATAAATAAAATTTTGTTAATATGAAATTCAGTGCGAGATTCTTTGTATAAATTAATGTTTTAAATATAATTCTTTGTATAAATAAATGTTTTAAATTGTTACTATTATTTCATCCTTCTTCCTACTATACGAATGAATATTCACATTAAAATTATTTTACCACTCAAAGTCGTTGTCACGTAAAACTTTCGCCCGTATACCGACTTTACAGGCAACAAATTTTTTTTATTCAAAAAACTTTTAGAATTAAATTAATGTCTAAAACAAGCACCGCTCACATTTAATAGACGTTTATAATCAAAACTCAATATACAATGTCAAATGAAATAAATAACCCAACAGATATACGAAAGTAATTAAAATTAATAAATAAATATTCTAAAAGTTTTTTGAATGAAAAATTCTTTTGGAAATTAAAATTGTAGAAGATAAACATATTTCAATTTGTTTTGATATTCAAATTTTGTTATATTTCTTCTATCAAGTAAAAAGCCTTTCTATTTTATTTTATATATAATATCTAATTATATTTTGGCTTCAATAAATCTCATTATAGAATGTCAATGAATTTAAGTAAACCTTAAAATAACTCACTTTGTTCTTTGATTTTGTTAGAACATAGATCAATCTTGAATATATAGTTGATCTGTAGTTCGAAGCTTAAGTCTTTTAACACGTGAGTGATGTAGGTTATGTTTTTGATTTTGATATTTTTAATATTAAAAAAGGGCTGATGACGGGATTATCTAGAATTATATTTGTTTTTTGAAGATATAGTGCACATTTTTTAGAGATTTTTGAAATAATTTGTTCGAATATTTAAATATATTAAATATTTCAAATAAATTATATTCTTTGGGAAGTCCTTTAAGTGTGTTCATGTTTTTATAAGGCAAGTAGTATTTTTTAAAGATAAAACCAGAAACAAAATTTTGTCTCCTTTGAATATTTATTTATTAATTTTAATTACTTTCGTATATCTGTTGGGTTATTTATTTCATTTGACATTGTATATTGAGTTTTGATTATAAACGTCTATTAAATGTGAGCGGTGCTTGTTTTAGACATTAATTTAATTCTAAAAGTTTTTTGAATAAAAAATTCTTTTGGAAATTAAAATTGTAGAAGATAAACATATTTCAATTTGTTTTGATATTCAAATTTTGTTATATTTCTTCTATCAAGTAAAAAGCCTTTCTATTTTATTTTATATATAATATATAATTATATTTTGGCTTCAATAAATCTCATTATAGAATGTCAATGAATTTAAGTAAACCTTAAAATAACTCACTTTGTTCTTTGATTTTGTTAGAACATAGATCAATCTTGAATATATAGTTGATCTGTAGTTCGAAGCTTAAGTCTTTTAACACGTGAGTGATGTAGGTTATGTTTTTGATTTTGATATTTTTAATATTAAAAAAGGGCTGATGACGGGATTATCTAGAATTATATTTGTTTTTTGAAGATATAGTGCACATTTTTTAGAGATTTTTGAAATAATTTGTTCGAATATTTAAATATATTAAATATTTCAAATAAATTATATTCTTTGGGAAGTCCTTTAAGTGTGTTTATGTTTTTATAAGGCAAGTAGTATTTTTTAAAGATAAAACCAGAAACAAAATTTTGTCTCCTTTGAATATTTATTTATTAATTTTAATTACTTTCGTATATCTGTTGGGTTATTTATTTCATTTGACATTGTATATTGAGTTTTGATTATAAACGTCTATTAAATGTGAGCGGTGCTTGTTTTAGACATTAATTTAATTCAAAAAGTTTTTTGAATAAAAAATTCTTTTGGAAATTAAAATTGTAGAAGATAAACGTATTTCAATTTGTTTTGATATTCACATTTTGTTATATTTCTTCTATCAAGTAAAAAGCCTTTCTATTTTATTTTATATATAATATATAATTATATTTTGGCTTCAATAAATCTCATTATAGAATGTCAATGAATTTAAGTAAACCTTAAAATAACTCACTTTGTTCTTTGATTTTCTTAGAACATAGATCAATCTTGAATATATAGTTGATCTGTAGTTCGAAGCTTAAGTCTTTCAACACGTGAGTGATGTAGGTTATGTTTTTGATTTTGATATTTTTAATATTAAAAAAGGGCTGATGACGGGATTATCTAGAATTATATTTGTTCTTTGAAGATATAGTGCACATTTTTTAGAGATTTTTGAAATAATTTGTTCGAATATTTAAATATATTAAATATTTCAAATAAATTATATTCTTTGGGAAGTCCTTTAAGTGTGTTTATGTTTTTATAAGGCAAGTAGTATTTTTTAAAGATAAAACCAGAAACAAAATTTTGTCTCCTTTGAATATTTATTTATTAATTTTAATTACTTTCGTATATCTGTTGGGTTATTTATTTCATTTGACATTGTATATTGAGTTTTGATTATAAACGTCTATTAAATGTGAGCGGTGCTTGTTTTAGACATTAATTTAATTCTAAAAGTTTTTTGAATAAAAAATTCTTTTGGAAATTAAAATTGTAGAAGATAAACATATTTCAATTTGTTTTGATATTCAAATTTTGTTATATTTCTTCTATCAAGTAAAAAGCCTTTCTATTTTATTTTAAATTTATAGTAAAATTTTCTTTTTTCTCATAAGTAAAATGAATGTATATATGGATTTTATTGAACTCATTAAAATTACATAGATACCTATTTGTTACCTCAAAGCAACAAATTATATCACCCACATATTCGAACCAATGAAGAAAATATTTGCTGAAAGAATTGGAGTGAATTATCCAAAAAATTTCTGCTTAGATTGGACTTATTGAATTTCCTTTTTATGATTGAAGCTTTTTCCGAATTGAAAATAGTACCATTAAAATTTAAAAAATTTCCACACAAATTTCCTAACTACTCAAATATCAATCCTTCTTAGTGGATCAATCTTATTTTTATTCAAAAATTTTTCAATAATATCCATTATTTCTGTATGTGAAATCCTAGGAAATAAATTATTTACGTTAAATAATAATTTCATCTATAATATTAATATTATTCATAAACTTTTGTTTGAAAATAACAGTGTTCCAATAAGAAATAATAATATTTTAAATAGTCTTGGAATTTGTCTAGAACAAAAATATTTAAAATTTAATGATACAACTTAGAGTTCAGATCAAGATTTCATCAATTTCAGCAGGAATTGTTATGATTTATTTTGAAAAATCAATCTCAAATCCCTTGAGTGAATATTTTGTTTATTACTTAAAATATGTAGACGATATGATATGTTTCTTCAAGGAAACAGATAGACAACTATGCAATTTTAATGAGTTCAATAAGAAAATCCATCCAAACATTAAATTCACTTTTGAGAAAGAAAACAATTGTAGCATAAATTTGCTTGATCTTAAAATTTTGGGAAATTTTAATTCAAGTGACTTTAGTATCGGGTGTTTTTTTTAGAGTGATAGCACTTTCGATAGGGATAACTGTGATATGATAGAAGGTAGAAGCCATGTTGTTGTGACATTTCTTTTCAGTAAGCAGTGACAAATTATCATGGATAGACTCACGCCATAAGAACGTTTACAAATTGTTGAAATTCATTTTCAAAATCAGTGTTCTATTCGCCAAACTTATAGAGCACTTCGTTAAATTTATCGTCCAACAGAGCAGCTTATTCGTCGAACTATCGATAGATTTCGGACATCATTTTCTCTACTCGATGCAACAAAACAAAGAACTGTACGTACAGAAAAAAATATCGCTGCTGTAAGTCATAGTGATCCAGATTTGTCTATTCGTCAACGTTTACAACAAGTTGGACTTTGTGCATCCACCACATGGAAAATTTCGCGTAGAGATTTTGGTCTACACCCATACAAGATCCAACTGGTCCAAGAACTAAAGCCACTTGACCATAAGAAGCGTTGTTTGTTTTCTGATTGGGCCCTAGAACAGCTTGAAGTTGACCCACTTTTTTATTTAAATTTATGGTTTACATAATCGTCTATCAGAACAGTTTATTCGTCGAACTATCGATAGATTTTGGACAACATATTCTCTATTCAATGCAACAGCAACAACAAGACAAAAAACTGTACGTAAAGAAAAGTCATAGTGTTAATGATGATCCAGAGTTGTCTATTCGTCGACATTCACAACAGGTTGGCCTCTGTGCATCCACCACATAAAAAATTTCGCGTAAAGATCCAGCATGTTCAAGAAAAAAAGCCATTTGACCATAATAAGCGTCATTTGTTTTCTGATTGAACCCTAGAACAACTTGAAGTTGATCCACTGTTTTATCGTTAAATTGTGTTTAGAATGATGAATCTCATTTCTGGTTGAACGGCTATGTAAATAAGCAAAATTGCCGTATGTGGGGAGGAAACGATCCTCAAGAAGTTCTACAGGTTCCATTGCATCCTGAAAAATGCACTGTATGGAGTGTTTTACACAATGGAGGCATAATCGGTCCATATTTCTTTAAAAACGATGCTGAAACTAATGTTATAGTGAATGGTGATCGTTACAAATCGATGATCAATGATTATTTGTTTCAAAATTTGATTGGTATCGACCCAGAAGTATTTTGGTTCCAACAAGATGGTGCTACACCTCATGCTGCTACCGTAACAATTGGTTTATTGAAAGAAAGATTTGGCGATTTGGCGATAACATTATTTCGAGAAATGGTCCAATTAATTGGCTTCATGCGACATAATTCGACTGAATTATTTTCTTTGGGGTTATGTCAAGTCATTGATTTATGCTGATAAACCAGAAACAATAGATGCTCTGGAAGCCAACATAACTCGTGTTATTGATGAAATAGGCCAGAATTACTCGAAAATATGTACCAAAATTGGTCTGGTCGAATGCGGTTCCTCAGAACTAATTGTGGTGGACATATGCTGGAAATTATTTTCAAAACATAAATGTCATAAAATTATCTTTCAAATAAAAAAAATTGGCTTCAAATTTAATTTAAATGTGTTTTATTTCAATTTAAAGTTCTATCACTCTAAAAAAAACACCCGATATACTATGTATGTTGTAAACATACGTATACTGATATCACTCTTCATCACACATCGAATTATATCACAGTATGGTCAATAGATTGGTGTACGCACCTAAGAATCGTGATAACTTTTTCATAAAATTGAATATCATTAAGAAAATAAATACCTTCAATAATGGCTATTGCCAATTATAACAGAAAAAAATTGCATTGAATCTAGTGTAACGTGTTATGAAAGATTTGGATAAAAAATACATTAATAATTCTTACGTAATCGGATAATATTGCCAAGTATTTTAAAATAAAATTTGACTCAAATCTAGTTTCAAAAACGGTCAATTATTAGAGAATTTATATAAAAAACAATAAAATATGGCAAAATGTATAGATGACGTCACCTGGAAAAATTATTTGAAATTTCAATAATAATAATATCCGACTGAACTTAAACCTGCAGTAAATCAAGAAACTTCATTTAACTGTTAATGAGAGAGAGCTGTTGCTTTTCTGATTTTGCATATTCAGTTGATTGTAATATTAACTCTTTCACAGACAACAAAAACTTATTAGCATTTCCTGATAGGTTCAGTAATATTATTTAAGTTACATGCAGGGAAAGATCTTGATGTAATATTTGACTCAAAGCTCATATTTAATGCATATATCAATTTTCTGGTAAAATCGTGCTGCAGACTAACAGGCTTTCTATCAAGGGAATACCGTCACCTCGATGATATAATGTATTCAGTAAACTGAATTACACTTCAGTCATATAGTTAGTGTTCCAATTACAGGACTTACGGTACTATCCGCGTTTTGAGAGAGTGCAAGAATAAATTCCTCCAGTTCTTGCGATATGAATTATAAGATCAAGAATCGTCTGAGCCTTTGAAATCCTGATGACTATTTCATACGGTAGAGGCGTTTTGATTCAGTCAACTTTGACAATGGAAGAAGATACACGATAAAAAGGCGCAGGCAGTAATTTCTAATAAAATGAACGTAAATTACCCATATGAAAATTTTAGAATGAAAATAAATTCATTTCCGCTACGGTCCTGTTTCACATTGACACATGAGCGGAAATATTTGATTCGACTTTCTAAATGGAAGACAAAAACAATTATTCATTAAAAATAAATACTGGCGGGAAAATTTTCCTCAACACTTAGGCAGATAATTCGCAGATCTATCTAACTTGGATTGTGTAATTTGTTTGAAATGGATATATCATCACACAGGTGCTGGGTAGTAGATAAAACACTTGTAAAAGGTAACACATTTATTTAATGTTCACATAGTTCACTCTATAATGGCGTATGTACGTGGCTTCTCTTTTTTTATTTGTACACTGGTGGTTTTACATTAGATTGACTTAGATGCGAACGCCTTATATTGATTGACACTGCACTTGGGTAATTTCTGGCTTGAATCACCCGTCGACTTCGAATGAAACTAAAACAAAAATACTTGAGTAATTTCTATCTTGAATTACCCCATCGACATTATCAGATTGTACTTTCTAACTTGAAGCATTATTCTGATTTTTCCTATAGTGAGAATCATCACGAGTTGTTACAATACTTGATAGAAACACATATTTCTAAGAGGCAAAGAAACTTGAGAGAGTTTAGACATGCCACAAAGAGATGAGAGAAGATATTATCTTTTATTTTCAAACTAGAACTTGTGCGTAGAAGTGAAACAAATCTTTAAACCATAACACAACCCATAATACAAGTTGGGAATTTATGGTTGCCTCCAACAAATACAGAATTATTTCTGGAAACTCAACTAATATCCTATTAAGTCGCTATGCCAATAAATAACATTTCTCTTCAAGTGAAATATCCGCATTATTAATTAACGCATTTGGAAAGAAATGTAAATTTTTTTTTAAACAACTTAATCATTATATAGTATCACAACCGTCAACATTTTTGGAATCTCAAATCAGTGCTTTAACCAGCTCTGGCCTTGAGATTTATATAATTCCAAATAATTATCAATAGTGTTATATTAACTAAACTGGTGTGTGGTTTCCATATGTTATTAAGTATTCAATATACAAGCTTGCACTATTCGAGCTTCAATACACTTTCTAATTTAGGTTTATTCAATTCCTCATGCAAATCATTATTTGTTGGTGTAAAATGCTCATAGTTGAATAAAATTTTTAAAAATTTCTTTTGCATAGTTTGTATTTCGTTAAATACAATTTTACCACAGATTCTCCATATAGGCATCAGATATCTTAGGTATGTTAAGAAAAAGGCAGCATATATATATTTTTTTGTTTCAAATGAAATATTGTTTCAACACTTATTAATAACAGGAATCATGGGATTTACTGTATTTATTATTTTATTTATATGCAACTGCCAACTCAAAAACTCATCTACAATTAGACCTAGATATTTGAGTGATTTTACTTGTTTTAGTTCAATATTGTTAACTCTAAAATTGAGATAACTTACTAGTTTGGTTTTTTATTTGAGAATTATAAATTTAGTTTTGTGGATATTCATTTTTTATTCGTAAGAGTACAGTATTAAGGTCCTCATTAATAAGGCTTTCCAGTTCCCTCTCAATTTCCCCTGTAGGTATATACTGATAATGTGTCATCTACAAATGTGAAATATTGGACTTTTAGACCAGCAATTTGTAAATTATGAACGAACAACAAATAAAGCAGTGGGCCAAGGACCGAACCTTGTGGTACTGCATGTTTAATAACGTCTCACTACAGTTATCACCCAATTTAACATATTGGCTACGATCCCCCAGAATATTATAAAATTTATCTCGAAATCTCATTTTATCCAATTTTTTTAAGAGTAAATCTATACTAACCGTATCAAATGGTTCACGTAAATGGATTTAAAGTCAAATGTTACAGATAAGGTGTTACTTTTTTGTATGAAACCATACTGAAATGTATCAAATAGCGAATTTACCTCTAAAAAACTGTATCATCCTTCTTCAATCATCTTTTCAATATTATAACCATATAAATTGAAAACTTATTTTCAAAGTGGTGAATCTACTACCCAACTGAAATTTACGTGGAAAATTCAATAGAAATTAATTGCCCTCACAGCAATTTGTGGATCAATCTGTGAAACTGGATCGTTATTTGATAAAACAACCCGTTTACGTTCTTATCCAATGAACAAACCTGAAAACATTGCTGTTGTAGCCCAGATGAGGCTTAATACCATCAACATCAACTTGTCATCGTGCTCAAAAACTGAACATTTCTCGCAATTCTTTGAGGAAAATTTCGTATAAATATCTAGGTATAAAGGCTAACAAAGTTCAGCTAGTGCAATAAATGAAGCCTCGTGACCATCCGTTGAGTTTCCACTTCGATCAATAAGCTAATAATCACATGGCCGGTGGCATAATTGGGCCTTCTTCTTCCAAAAAGATCAAGGAGACTCTGTCGCAATAGGGAACGTTACCGCACACTGCTCAACCTATTTTTGTTTCCCAAAATTCAAAAAGCGTCGACGTCATTTGGTTTCAAAAGAACGGGGCTACTTACCACAAAGCCAACGTAACCATCGATCTTTTGCGCATCGTTTTTTAAAATAGAATAATCAGTTAAAATTCTGGTGTTAATTGGCTGCCTTGGAGCTGCCTTGAATTCGTTAGACTATTTTTCGTGGGAATCCGTTGAGGATAAATAAGTGTTACACTAGACATGCAGAAACGATTGATGGCTTGAACACGAAATTGAAGTTACCTTTGATGAGATTGAGCCCCAAACAATCGACAAAGTACGGAAAAATTGGGTGTATCGGATGGGGTACTCTATGGCCAGTCGTGGCGGTCATTTGAATTATTAGGAGTACAAATAAGTTTCCGCCGTTTTATTGTAGATGGCGCGGCACGGAGTTTCGGTTAGCTTTCGCAGATGATAACCGGCTTAAAAAATAGTTTGGACATTCAAGAACAACATAACCTATTAATATCATTGATTTTATATTGGTAAAATATAATTTTTATAAGTTGAAAATGTCAAACTTTGAGCCAAGTAAGCGTCATTTGCGGGAAACATTAGTTTACTTCTTTAATTTAAAGAAATCTGCTGCTGAGATGCATCAATTGCTCGTAGAAGCATATGGTGAGGGTGCTTTGAGTGAGAGAACGTGTCGAGAGTGCTTTCAAAAGTTTAGAAACGGTGATTTCGACGTAGAAGACAAAGATCGCAGTGGAAGGCCAAAAATTTACGAGGATGCACAATTGGAGGAATTATTGGAGGAAGATTCATCTCAAACACAAAAAGAACTTGCTCTGAAATTAGAAGTCACTCAGCAAGCAGTCTCACATTTATATTACCGTTCTTCTCACATCGTCTTCTATAATAAATATTTAATTTGTGTTAAAGAACGGCGAAAACTTATTTGTACTCCTAATATATTGTTTTTTATTCGTGAATTTCAAAGTTCAACCTATCTAATGAATCCATAACTGAAAAATATTCATCAGTTTTTCATTTATAGCCGATCAAAAATGCAAATTTCAAATGGCCACCCGTTCTATAACTCGTTAATTAATAATATACTATATTATAATTAAAACTTAGAAATAAATGAAAAAAAATCTTTCTTTTAGATTATATGCAAACGAACATATCTTACAATCATGTCAATCCTATAGAAATAATGTGTATAACATAAATACCATTTTCTTGGTTCTGTTGAATATCCTCCGTATTAAATTCTCATGTTTTCAAGTTAATACTTTCTTAAAAATATAACTGTTTCACCTCTGAGCAGACATTTTCCTGCCGCAGACCAGGAATTGAGTTCTAATTTTCAATTCGGTTCATCTCGAAAGGAAACCGGAAGAAGATATCAGAATATAAAAAAGTAGGCTATATTTCTCCCAGTAGGATCGAATCGGTGATATATAGCAGAACAACAATTCGAAACTGAACATAGGGCCGATTTCGATCCCCAAAAAGTAATTAAAAGTGACTTTGTGAATTCCTCAAGGTCCGATGTACCCAGTGGCGTAAGGAATGATTTCAACATTTAAAAAATTATTCCCCACACTCATCGAAAATGTGGCTTAAGAAAATATTTTCCTATCCAAAGCACAGTGTAAAATAATGGATGCACTGACTTGGTCTTGAGGACTTTAATTCTATGATGAAAAGAGAAACATAAAAATTCAATGGTTCGTTTTTCTCTTGTCAAAATCTACTTCCCATTTGCCTGGCAGACAGTCTGTTCCGCGGCAAAGGAATTATTCTTAGAGGCAATACACGCTTCAGCATGGGTCACTGGTCATTTAAATCGTAGTGAATCTTATTCGCCTGTCAGTTTAAGCGAGCGATTAACTTAGTAATCTGTGAGAGTTTCGGTCGGTGAATACGGCGGATATGAAAGCAGATCCCATCCCTTATTGAAGATGGATTCGACAAGACGACTCTCGACATGGGGACGTGTGGTCTTTTCGTGTCAATTGGTGCATGTTTACATCCAAGTTGAGCCCGGTAGACGTTGCTATTCTTGTCCGGAATCCGCATATCATCGTCATTCCCAAGGGCGGATCCAGCGTTCAATTCAGGGGGGGTCATACATATATATTATATATACATTCTGTCAAGAAAGTACCGGGAATTATCGATTTAAATCTGGCGGGGCAATGAGGCAGGTAAAAATTTTTTTTCCTAGGTTGGTACCACTGTCCTTAATTACTATGCCAAGCTTGAGCGGGATCTGTCAACTAGTGTGTTTGCAACAGCTGATTAAATCAGTCGACGTCAGAGTGCGTGCCGATTTTTACTATGGGTGATTACGTTGAGCAAAGAATTTGTTCAAAGTTTTGTGTTGCAAATGAATTTTCGTGTGCCGATGCATTGAAAATGTTGCAAAAGGCCTTTGGTGATAATGCTCTATCGAAAACTCGTGCATATCAGTGGTACAGAGCCTTCAAGGACGGTCGTGAAGTGGTCGCCCATCGACGGCTTCGATCGAAGATAACGTCGATAAAATTAAGGAAAGGGTGCTGGAAAACCGTCGTACCAGCTTGAGAGAGATAGCACATGATCTTAAGATATCTCACGAGTCCGCACGTACGATTTTGATTGATATTTTGGGCATGAGAAAGGTGGCCGCACGACTCGTACCGAAAGACCTGAATTTTCTTCAAAAACGTCATCGCGAACAGGTTGCTTCAGACATGCTGGATCGCTGTAATTCCGATTCTACATTCATGGAACGCATTATAACTGGTGATGAGACCTGGGTCTATGAGTACGATATGCAAACAAGCCAGCAATCATCGGAATGGGTGGCAAAAAATGAGCCGAAACCGAAAAACCACGCCAAAGCCGCTCGAAAATGAAGGTGATGCTCATTGTTTTCTTCGATATCCGTGGCGTGGTGCACTACGAATTCGTTCCAGAGGGTCAGACGGTAAACAAGGAGTATTACCTAGGCGTTATGAAACGTTTGCGTGAGCGTATCCGTAAGAAGCGGCCAAATTTGTGGGCGAACAACTCATGGATTTTGCATGACGATAACGGGCCTTCTCACCGAGCTACGATTGTGACTGACTTTCTCGCCAAAAACTCAACAAACGTGCTTCAGCAACCACCGTATTCGCCGGATTTGGCTCCCTGCGACTTTTTTCTCTTCCCAAAACTAAAATTGCCCCTTCGTGGCACCCGTTTTGAGTCGATTGAAGCCATAAAACAAAATTCGGCGCGAGAGCTAAAGTCCATCCCGTAAAGCGCCTATAAAAAATGTTTCGATAATTAGTGCCGTTGGCATAGATGTATTGGAGCAAATGGAGCTTATTTTGAAGGCGACCCAATAAATTTTGACGATTAAATGTAAAAATGTTGTTTTAATTGAAGATTCCCGGTACTTTCTTGACAGAGTAGTATATGAGTTTGGATAGCTCAGCGGGAGAGCATCGGACTCATTACCGGGAGGTCCAGGTTCGAATCCTGTACAGGTAGGTTGGACGGGTATCTGCCACCATTTCACTGTTTGGTCAAAAATTAACAGTGCTGTGACCTAAAGTGGCGCAAGATCGCAGTAACAAAGCCTACACAGAACACAACTGAACTGCTAACTCGCACAAGCTGAAAAAGCTTCTGAGGGATCTTCACAGAAGACCTAGGAGTATCAGGATAATAATAATATATATATATATATATATATATATATATATATATATATATATATATATATATGTATGTTTCGGTTAGCTTTCGCAGATGATAACCGGCTAGTTTGGACATTCAAGAACAACATAACCTATTAATATCATTGATTTTATATTGGTAAAATATAATTTTTATGAATTGAAAATATCAAAATTTGAGCCAAGTTAGCGTCATTTGCGGGAAATATTAGTTTGCTTCTTTAATTTGAAGAAATCTGCTGCTGAGGCGCATCAATTGCTCGTAGAAGCATATGGTGAGGGTGCTTTAAGTGAGAGAACGTGTCGAGAGTGCTTTCAAAAGTTTAAAAACGGTCATTTCGACGTAGAAGACAAAGATCGCAGTGGAAGGCCAAAAATTCACGAGGATGCAGAATTGGAGGAATTATTGGAGGAAGATTCATCTCAAACACAAAAAAACTTGCTCTAACATTAGAAGTCGCTCAGCAAGCAGTCTCAGATCGTTTAAATTTTATTTGTGTTAAAAAACGGCGGAAACTTATTTGTACTCCTAATATTAAACGTCAAATTAAGTTTAATCAAATAACAAATTCATTTTTTTTGTCGTCCCGAGAAACGAGTTATGACTTCCTCCACTTGAATGGATATGCATTTGGAACGTGGAGAAGTGCCAAATCAGTTAGGCGGTGTTCTGCTATTTGAACCCCCTAAGAGTGGAAAAGGACCTTTCTGCTTGCTATACTAACTGATAGTCTAACAAGAATACATAAAAATTCTCTTACATAAGGATACATTTCAGGATCACAATTTTCTATAAGATGATAACCGACTGCGGAATATTCTGATTCCGCTGCCATTTCACCTTCCACAGCCGATACTCGTTTATATTTACTGAAACTGAAGTATTATCTATTAGCAGTTTATAGTAGTTTGTAAGTTGATTAACAGTTTCATTGTCTTCATCTTCATTAGTATAATCGACTTTTGGAATAAAAACGCCTAGTTGAAATAATTTTAGTACTTCTGGAGACAGACGGTCCTCTAAGTCATTTATTGCAAAATCTAGAAGAGGAATCTATACAGCCCTGCGGAAATAATTTTCAGCAGATTGAGCAAGATGGTTATTGGCTCTGTGTGTTTGTTGTGATACTATTCTGGGGTTTTTAATTTCAGTATCTAGTTGCTCAGCTACTTCTTTTACCTCTTCAAAAGGCTATCATAAAATTGTGTCAGCCTTTTCCCTTTTATTTCGTAGGACAGTCATTGTATCCCCCATGACCCCCCCCTGGATCCGCGCTTGGTCATTCCATAAAAACAACGTTTGTGATGGTTCTATAGTGAATTATTTAGCTTTTGTTGTACCAGACACTCCACATAGCCTTTTAAAAGTAGACGACTTTCGGTATTTCTCCCGGCGATGCCAAAACCATATTTTTTCTTAAAAATTTCTTAAAGCACACTTCCATACTTTTCCTAGCTTTTTGAGACGATGGGCGAAAGTTCAGTTGTCGATATTCAAGTTTTCAGTCGGCATTCGAGTTATCAGTCTTTCATCCACTCTCATGTCCTTCAGTAGGGCCTGCTTATCAAAATCTTACTTCTTACTAAATTGTTCTTCAATCTGGTATTATCTGATTTGAAACATGCAAACTATCTCCGATATAATATTTCGTTAATTTTCTGTTCGGAAAGTACATTGAGATCATGAAATGATATATTTTCCATCATTTCTCGTAAAGGCACAGTATACTACTTTGTCAAGAAAGTACCGGGAATTTTCAATTAAAACAACATTTTTACATTTAATCGTCAAAATTTATTGGGTCGCCTTCAAAATAGGCCCCATTTGCTCCAATACATCTATGCCAACGGCACTTCCAATTATCGAAACATTTTTTATAGGCGCTTTCCGGGATGGACTTTAGCTCTCGCGCCGAATTTTGTTTTATGGCTTCAATCGACTCAAAACGGGTGCCACGAAGGGGCAATTTTAGTTTTGGAAAGAGGAAAAAGTCGCAGGGAGCCAAATCCGGCGAATACGGTGGTTGCTGAAGCACGTTTGTTGAGTTTTTGGCGAGAAAGTCAGTCACAATCGTAGCTCGGTGAGAAGGCGCGTTATCGTCATGCAAAATCCATGAGTTGTTCGCCCACAAATTTGGCCGCTTCTTACGGATACGCTCACGCAAATGTTTCATAACGCCTAGGTAATGCTCCTTGTTTACCATCTGACCCTCTGGAACGAATTCGTAGTGCACCACGCCACGGATATCGAAGAAAACAATGAGCATCACCTTCATTTTCGAGCGGCTTTGGCGTGGTTTTTTCGGTTTCGGCTCATTTTTTGCCACCCATTCCGATGATTGCTGGCTTGTTTGCATATCGTACTCGTAGACCTAGGTCTCATCACCAGTTATAACGCGTTCCATGCATGTAGAATCGGAATTATAGCGATCCAGCATGTCTGAAGCAACCTGTTCGCGATGACGTTTTTGAAGAAAATTCAGGTCTTTCGGTACGAGTCGTGCGGCCACCTTTCTCATGCCCAAAATATTAATCAAAATCGTACGTGCGGACTCGTGGGATATCTTAAGATCATGTGCTATCTCTCTCAAGCTGGTACGACGGTTTTCCAGCACCCTTTCCGAGGCAAGTCTTCGACCACTTCACGACCGTCCTTGAAGGCTCTGTACCACTGATATGCACGAGTTTTCAATAGAGCATTATCACCAAAGGCATTTTGCAACATTTTCAATGCATCGGCACACGAAAATTCATTTGCAACACAAAACTTTAAACAAATTCTTTGCTCAACGTAATCACCCATAGTAAAAATCGGCACGCACTCTGACATCGACTGACTTAATCAGCTGTTGCAAACACACTAGTTGACAGATACCGCTCAAGCTTGGCATAGTAATTAAGGACAGTGGTACCAACCTAGGAAAATTTAAACCTGCCTGATTGCCCCGCCAGATTTAAATCGATAATTCCCGGTACTTTCTTGACAGAATGTAATATGATGAATATAATACGCATTTTCTGAAGGAAATAGAGAATATTATTCTCATTAAATAAATGAATGCGGATCATTTTCATCGAAAAATGTGCCAGTGTGAACGCCGTATATTTTTGCATCAGCAATTAATCAGTTGATCACCAAATATTGAAATTCAAGTACTCTGAAATATTTTGGTATGAATGGTATAGCTTTATGTTCTTTACCTTCTTAAGACAGATAAATAAAAAAGCTTTCTGGATAGAAATTCAGCAGAATCTTAATTATGACTAGTTCTTTTTAAAAAGTCCCTATCGATGTTGACAAGAAGGCGTTATTTAAACTGACCTCTTTGCTTTGGAAAGGAATATCCTACATTAGGTTAGATTAATTGTGATCATGTGGCGTTACCATTTTACTGAGTTTTTCTCAGGAAGGCTGTCTTCTTCGTGAATTCATTATTTCCGTGAGAGACTGGCCTCTTATATCGGTTGGCATGAGGATAATAAGATTATACTAACCAGTAGGGTAAGATTTATTTTCTTTACTGGTGGTATCTCACGACCAGTGGCCATCGTGAATATTCCACCGGTTAGGTTACTGGCATTTGAGCATGGCTCTTTCACCAGCATTACTCAGGAGTCTCCACAATCTACCCAGGAAGCCTTATCATCGCGCATTAGCGAGAACCACTCCGAAGAGTTGAACCCACCAAGCTTTCAGTTTCGGCTTCAGTCCGAAAACCTACACCGCGACTGGTAGCAGCTAAGCACTATCCCTCTACTGGCTCTGCAGTGTCAGCATCCGAGAGGTTTGGGACACAACTCTAACGCCGAAGGGACTTCTTATCCACCCACCCGAACGCAGTCCCATGAACCAAGATAGCCTCAAGATTAATGCCTCAATTGATACTGGTACGAGCACCTTCAATCCGGCCTGTACGTCTAGACCTACGAACCCTTGAGTCTTTCAGTTTATCCTGGCTTCAAGCACAAACGGTCTAGCCGTATCGTAACCCCAGAAATGTCTCGATCCTGTATCAGGATGGTCAACCGTCAAGTCCTGCTAAACCCTGAAGCACCTCTCGAGATATCCTGAACATGAGTTTCTGCGAACAGATAGATGGAAGGAAGAGGCATTAGACAGGGAGACTCATTGAGCCCGTTACTATTCAATATTATCATGGATGAAATTATAAAGAAAGTCTGCAGACAGAGAGGTTATAAGATGGGAGATAAAGAACTGAAAATTATATGCTATGCAGACGATGCAGTTTTAATAGCGGAAAATGAAGATGATTTGCAGAGGCTTTTACATGTGTTCAACACAATGGCTCAATCTATTGGAATGATAATAACCACATGCAAAACCATGTGCATGACCACATCCAAGATACCCCTTAGATGTAAATTGGTTGTTGATGGGAGCATCATACAACAAGTGATGAAGTTTAATTACTTAGGCATAGAAATTTCCAGTTTTGGCGAAATAGAAACGGAAGTAAGATCACAAGTGGTTAAGGCAACAAGAGCTGCTGCACAACTTAATGACACCATATTTCGCAACAAACATCTCAGAATAGACACAAAAAGCCGTATTTACAAGGCCACTATAAGACCCATACTAACATATGCGGCGGAAACAAGACCCGAGACATCTAAAACTCGCCAGATGATGGAGGCAGCGGAAATGAAAATAGTCCGGAGAATAACTGGAAAATCTCTATGGGGTAGGCAGAGAAGTGAAGCCCTCAGAAGAACATGCCAAATCGACAACATCAATGCTTGGGTATTGGACAGAAAAATTCAGTGGAATGATCATATAACACGAATGACAGGGGACCGAATCGTGAAGATCGCTAGGGATAGGTCACCATTGGGAAAACGAAGCCCAGGGAGACCTCGAAAACGATGGATGGATGGTATACCTATATGAAGCGAGTTGCGATGAAGAACAGGCATTGTGCCTATATGGACGCTGGAAGAAGAAGAAGAAGATAGATGGAATACCCTTCTAGTCCAGTATGCCGACTTTCAACCACTGCCCTCTCGAGTCCAACACCAATTGAGTGACCTAGTTGTACGAATACTTCCAGAGGGACTCCACCCTCCCGAGGTAACGCAGTATGCTACATAACGCACTCATCCATTGGACAGAAAAATCCGGAGATATACTGCAATAGAGTAGACTACGTTAGCTTTAAGGGTGAAGCCCTGTGCTGCGACAGACACCCTTGTCACTGAGTTTAACAACGCGGCTCAGCCCTCTAATTCAGCTGCCCTCAGAGGCAGAAAGTATGATAAGATTTACGCCATAGTAACAGCGAAGCACTATCCAACCTGTAATGGCTATGCATTGTCAGTACCCGAGTTGTTTTGGACGCAATACACACGCCGGAAGGGCTTCTTATCCAACGCAGTCTCATGAACTAAGATAATCCAAAGATTGGTGCCTCAATTGATACTGGTACGAGCACCGTCTGGCCTGTACGTCGTGTGCCACGAACCCATGTCAAGTCTTTCTATTGATCCTGGCGTCAAGCACCAACGGACTAGCCGTTTCGTCGAGATCCACAAATCCTGAAACGTTACGCATTAGATCAAGGTTCAGGACAAGGCCGGTCAAACCGTCAAGTCGCGCTAAACCCTAAGTCATTTCATGAGAATATCCCGAACATAGGGGTCTGCAAACAAATAAACGAAATATCTCCCTAGTCCAGCATGCAGACTTTCAACCACTACCCCCTCGATTCTAACAGCAATCGGGTGGCCAGGTGATACAAGCACCACCTGTATGCATCCACCCTGCCGAGGTAACGCAAAAATCCGAAGATTTACTCTGATATGGTAGAGTACGCTAATTTTAAGGGAGAGGCCCTGCGCTTGCGACGGACTCCCTGTCACAGAGTTAATCAACCGGCTCAGCCCTCCATTCCACCATAACAGCAAAACTAGGGCCCCATTCGGGAGATTTTCCACCACACAGGTCCAGTGACTGGCGCGAATGGCGTTACTTTAGGCATCGAGACTTAACGCTCTATTTCACCGGGATGAAACTAGGGTCCTAGTTAAGACAAGCGCCCTCATCACGTCAAGATATAATTTCATGAGGGGCGGACCAGTGGTCAGTGAAAAACCCAGTAAGCAGCCTTAGCTCGTTCTTTAATAGCGATGGATAGTAATTGGACCACCTCCCTGTAGGGCGCTATGAGCACCTCGGTTTGTCGTTGGTCTGGGTAGTTAATCCTGCTTCTGTCTCTCTTTTCCCATTCATTGATCTCAACCCCAGCCAGTGTGGATGATACCCAAAATGATGGTGCTGGTCAGGTGAGGAGATATGTTTGTTCCTATTTCAGCAAGGAACTCTGCTTTCTTATTTACCCCTATGCCTTGGTGAGCTGGTACCAAACTAGGACTACTTTGTTGCTTTTCACTAGTAATATGCGGTATTTTCTACAGCTCCATATAGTCCTTGACTTACTTATCTGAAGGTAGGATATATCTTAATTTTGGAGCTGGCTAGGGTACTTATTAGATGCGGCAGTAGTTTGATGTCTACTTGAAGGGACAATTTAACTACGTATCTATCGAATATCTCAAGCCAAGGTTCCAGATCTAGAGAGTATCAGGATTTCCTGAGTTCCCAAGGTTAGAACCTTGAAACTTGTTTTCTCTCTTTCTTTATTGATGAATAATTTCAATTTGAATCAGAGTTTATTGAAATATTGGATGAAGTAGTCTGTTATTTTGTGATAGTCCGTTCCGGATATGTAAGTAAGTAAGAAATTACTCCGTTATTTATTAGTTTTTTATTGAAGATACAGTGATCCGAGTTTCGTAGTCTTACTACTTTTTCAAACTAGCGTATAATGAGTTGTATTTCAAACGTTTTTATGTATTTTAGGAAGTTGTGTAGAATTTCGAAAAATTGTTAATACCACGGATCCATCTGATCGTTTGATAGTTTCACTGCGGGAGCGTGACAATATTTGTAAACCTCTATTGATTCCAGGATTACTAGTTTTTGGCTTTTCGGTTCCAGATGTAGTATTTCAAGCTCAACTTATTCTGGGAAAACATGACTCGTTCCGATAGAATGTTTCGAAATTAGAGTAACCTTTTTCATGCTTAAATGAAAATTCTACTGGTTTGTCCTACAACTGAAAAAATAAGCATTGACAGAATTTTTACTCACAATATTAAGAGTATTGTAAAGTTTACAGAATATTATATACTTTCATTACATCAATAAATTTTGTCTTTCATTCTAGCGATCATTGAATATTGGTTCTATATTTTGGAGAAATTGGATAGATTTATGAATTTCCATGGTTTTCTTGAAGTATCGTATCATGTCATAGGAACACTAAGTTTGATATTTTCCATGCTGGGAGAATATAGATGCGTAACTGAGTTGCGATCCTCGACATAACAGGGGCACTGATGATTGAAACCAACAAACTTTGAAACATAACTTTGTCTGATGCTTATATCCCAGCAATCAACAAAACCTATTCGAGCTCATTTTAGTTCGGACCTGTTAGACAGATGCAAGTTGCACTGTCCAGGTTCGAGAAACTTTATATTAGGTATAGCTCATAATCCTTCAAGGTATATTTGGAAGACAGTATCTGCCTTTTCAATTAATTTCCACTTAATGCCTCTAAATCACTTCGATTTTCTCAATTCTGAAACAAGAATCAATCTCTGGCTTTAATGTTACGTCTAGGATCTCTTCACAGTTCCATTTTCAATAAAATCAATCGAAACTAGAGTCCTAACGGCCCGTAAATACCCAAAAATTGTTTTAATTTTGCCCCCGATTATTCTGGTCTTGATTTCTCCATCATCCCAGAGAAATTGGAGTTCCTACAGAATAGCCTTAGGGATCAGCTGTCCGGTTCGTGTGCTCAAGGCGATTTTGGAATTCTTATCTAAGTTACTCCGAATCATTGGATATAATCACTATTCTGAGACTAGGAATCTCATAAAAGGAAGAAGTATTGAAAGTTTCCTCGATTTACGATGGTTACAACTTTTCCATTGAATTATTGAGGATCCTTTAAAAATAATTTCAATGAATCTATAAAATTTTCATGATTTTGACTTACTTTCAATTGAGAGCATTCGGTCCATAACAAAAAATGTATATTCAGGACATATATTTCAAAAATTCAATATAAATACTGTATTTAAAATATACTATGACGAGTTTTTCGAATATTACAGATAATAGCTGGATTAATTCCCTGAAATCTCTACAGATTTCAATCAAAATAAATCTCTGGAAAACATTCATAATTGAATTTTAAACATGTCCCTAATAACACTTTATCACTCTATAGACGAATAGGGTGTTCTTTTAGAGTGATAGAACTTTAAATTGAAAGAAACACATTTAAATTAAATTAAGATTCAAGCCAATTTTTTTTGAAAGATAATTTTATGATATTTATTTTTTTCAAATATTAGGAGTACAAATAAGTTTCCGCTGTTTTATTGTAGATGGCGCGGCACGGAGTTTCGGTTAGCTTTCGCAGATGATAACCGGCTTACAAAAAAGTTTGGACATTCAAGAATATCATTGATTTTATATTGGTAAAATATAATTTTTATAAGTTGAAAATGTCAAAATTTGAGCCAAGTAAGCGCCATTTGCGGGAAATATTAGTTTACTTCTTTAATTTAAAGAAATCTGCTGCTGAGGCGCATCAATTGCTCGTAGAAACATATGGCGAGGATGCTTTGAGTGAGAGAACGTGTCGAGAGTGGTTTCAAAAGTTTAAAAACGGTGATTTCGACGTAGCAGACAAAGATCGCAGTGGAAGGCCAAAAATTTACGAGGATGCAGAATTGGAGGAATTATTGGAGGAAGATTCATCTCAAACACAAAAAGAACTTGTTCTAACATTAGAAGTCACTCAGCAAGAAGTCTCACATTTATATTACCGTTCTTCTATAATAAATATTTAATTTGTGTTAAAAAACGGCGGGAACTCATTTGTACTCCTAATAATTTCCGCCATATGTCCACCACGACTAGCTCTGAGGAACCGCATTCGACCAGACCAATTTTGGACCATTTTTCCGAGTAATTCGGGCCTTATTTCATCAATAATACGAGTTATGTTGGCTTCGAAAGCGTCTAATATTTCTGATTTATCAGCATAAACCAACGACTTGACATAACCCCAAAGAAAAAAATCCAGTGGAGCTATGTCGCATGATTTTGGAGGCCAATTAATTGGACCATTTCTCGAAATAATGTTATCGCCAAATCTTTCTTTCAATAAATCAATTGTTACGGTAGTAGCATGAGGTGTTGTACTATCTTGTTGGAACCAAGACACTTCTGGGTCGATATCATTCAAAGTTTGAAACAAATAATCATTGATCATCGATGGTGCTCGTTACCATTCACTGTAACATTAGTTGCAGCATCGTTTTTAAAGAAATATGGACCAATGATGCCTCCAGCGTGTAAATCACACCATACATGCATTTTTCAGGATGCGGTATTTTCTTCTGTACTTTGTCTTCTTGTTATTGTTGTTGCATCGAGTAGAGAAAATGTTGTCCGAAATCTATAGATAATTCGACGAATAGGCTGCTCTGATAGACGATTATGTAAACCATAAATTGTACGAAGTGCTCTATTAGTTTGGCGAATAGAACACTGATTTTGAGAATAAATTTCAACAATTTGTAAACGTTGTTGCGTCGTAAGTCTTTCCATGATAATTTGTCAATGCTTACTGAACAGAAATGTCGAAACAACATGACTTCTTCCTTCTGTCAAATCACAGTTATCCCTATCGTAAGTTCTATCACTATAAAAAAACACCCGATATATATTATCAGCACATGTGGTATTGACCAAATTATTCAGATTCATCACCAAATTCTTTCGATTGGATATTGAAGAATAACAAGTTCAATCTCTAAAAAATGTTCCACATATAATTCAAAAAGGTCTTTTTATTTTTCTTTTCAAAAAATAAATAGGACACTCTCCAGAAGAATTAAGGAATAACAACTTTTTATTGCTCAATATCCAATCCAAACAATTTGTATTAGGTGATGAATTGAAATAAATTGCTGAATACTTTATAAATCCTTTGATTCTTTAAGTTAATTACCACCATATATATATATATATATATATATATATATATATATATATATTTATATGTCTATGAATCGATACATTGTTATCTAAAGTAAAAAGCCTTTCTACTTTATTTTATATATAATATATAATTATATTTTGGCTTCAATAAATCTCATTATAGAATGTCAATGAATTTAAGTAAACCTTAAAATAACTCACTTTGTTCTTTGATTTTGTTAGAACATAGATCAATCTTGAATATATAGTTGATCTGTAGTTCGAAGCTTAAGTCTTTTAACACGTGAGTGATGTAGGTTATGTTTTTGATTTTGATATTTGGAATATTGAAAAAGGGCTGAAGACGGGATTATCTAGAATTATATTTGTTTTTTGAAGATATAGTGCACATTTTTTAGAGATTTTTGAAATACTTTGTTCGAATATTTAAATATATTAAATATTTCAAATAAATTATATTCTTTGGGAAGTCCTTTAAGTTTTTAAGTTTTTATAAGGCAAGTAGTATTTCTTAAAGATAAAACCAGAAACAAAATTTTGTCTCCTTTGAATATTTATTCATTAATTTTAATTACTTTCGTATATCTGTTGGGTTATTTATTTCATTTGACATTGTATATTGAGTTTTGATTATATACGTCTATTAAATGTGAGCGGTGCTTGCTTTAGACATTAATTTAATTCTAAAAGTTTTTTGAATAAAAAATTCTTTTGAAATTAAAATTGTAGAAGATAAACATATTTCAATTTGTTTTGATATTCAAAAATTTCATTGTTATCTAGATTAAAATCTGTAGATAAAATAATAAGAAGAGTTATTTACCTGATAGAAAGTTTATTACAAAATTCAAATATTTTTGAAGTAACATATTTGAATATATTTAATATTTCAAATAAATTAGTTTTGGAGAAGTTCTTAAAATTATGTTTTGCATTTTTGAAAAAGATTTGGTTTTCATAAATTTAGAATCAGAAACAAAATTTTGTCTCCTTCAAATATTTGTATAGTAATTTTAATTGACAATTTATATTTCTCTGGATTTTTTTATTCCATTTGGTATTATACAATGAGTTTCGATTTTATATGTCTACTAAATTTAAGCAGTGCTTATAAGATATTTATTTAATTCTGAAAGTTTTTGAATAAAAATTTTTCGAACTTAAAATTTATAGAAGGCTAACAGAATAAATCTGTTTTAATATTAAATTTTTTTTTAATCTGTAGCGGTTTCGGAGAATTAATCCAGCTATTCAACAATATTTGTTTGTTCATTCCGGATAATACTATCAATAAAATTTACGGATTTTAATATTTTCATTTCCATTAAATTTTGACATTAATAATATTTCCGATATGAGAATCAGAACAAATTTGAAGTGGCAAACCGATTCCCTCAGGGCTGTTAAGTTTAGAGATAAAATATTATCCACCTGGCCTCGTTATACTTTATAGAAATGCACCATAACTAAAATATGGAATTGATAACAACTTTTGAAGACACAAAATACTTCTCGAATTGTATAAAATCTTGAGTGCATGCATTATAATTTCATATACTATTTCGAGAATTGAAAAATCAATTGAACTTCCAGCTAACGTATTTCTCATGTGAATTGAAAATCGAAAAATTAACTCCAAAGATTCAACTAAATGGAATCAAATTCCAAAATATTGATCTGTAGGAAACATTCATTTAAACACCAAGTTATGTTAAAAATCTCAGGGTTTTATACACGATACAATAATATTTAAAAATTTCTTTCTGTAGTCGTTCCTAAGCGATCGAAGTGAAAATTTTAAAAGTACACAAATTGAGTGTAATCCAAGGATGATCCTTCAATCTCTTTGAAGTGAAATGGAATTGGATTTTTTATTGCTGCTTTAAAGAGGAAGTGTATTAAATACTAATTCGCAATGAAGAAGATTTACGGCGAAAGATAAATCAGGCAGCGTTAAAAATATCCTAGCGAATATTGCGTTCATTGAAAAGACCATTATTATATACAGAATGTTCATACGATAATTCGTTATCATTATATTCTACATCTATAAAGCTGTTTTAGGTTTTTATTATTTAGTAGCACTGAAGTTCAATCAGAATGTTATGCACTCTTGTTTGTCCGTCCATTCTGCTCTAAACTTTTAAAACTGATAATTATTTCTTAAGAAATAGGGCTTCTTACGTTTGTCTGAAAAGTTCAGTACGCATGCCTGGAACGAAAGAAAAAAATATTTATTTATTAATTTTAATTGACATTTCATAGTAGTTGGGTTTTCTTAATTCCATTTGATATTGTATAATGAGTTTCGATTTTATACGTCTATTAAATATGAGCAGTGCTTATAAAGACATTAATTTAATTCTTAAAGTTTCTTGAATAAATTTTTTGAAATTAAAATTGTAGAAGACTAACAGATTAAATCTGTTTTGATATTCAAATTTTGTAATACTATGTATAATTATTTCATCCTCTAGTGATCGATTTTCACAATCTTCTCTTGATGACAATTTCTTATCACCTAGAAAGTTTTGCAAAACAAGAAAGAGATCGCTTGGTGCCAGGTTCGGATTATATGGTGGATGTATTACAACTTTCCAACCAAGCTCCCGAAGTTTCTGTCGGGTCACTACAAACGTGTTTGGCTTGGCGAAGTTCTGATGGAACACAACACCTCTTCTGTTGGTCAATCCTGGCCATTTCTGGCCAATCACTAGCTTCAAGCGGTCCAGCTGTTGACAGTGGAGATACGAATTCAGTGTTTGACTATATGGAAGCAACTCATAATAAATAATTCCTTTGCAGCCCCATCAATGGTTTGGCCACCGTTTGAACTGCTTCAACGCACTTTGAACACAATCGTTTTCGCACAATATTATGTATGTGATCCATTTCCTATTCCCAGTCACCATCCGTTTAAGAAATGGTTCGATTTCATTCTATTTGGCCAAGGCTTTGCAGATGGAAATGGGATCCATCATGTTTTTTGGTGGCACCCAAATATCGAGATTCTTTTTGGATCCAGCTTTGCGCAACTGATTTAAAACTGTTTTATGGTCGATCTTTAGCTCCTGGGCGATGCTGCGATTACTAATATGCCGGTTATTTTCGATTATTTCTGTAATTTTATCGACATTTTCGACTTCGAACCTATCTGCGCTAGGTGAATTTTTAACATAAAAAATACCGGAACAGAATCTACGAAACCAAAATTTCATGTGATTAGCTGTTACAGTACCTGGACCATAAAAACCATTTACAATTTCAGTCGTCTGGCTTGCATTTTTGCGTTCGTCAAAGAAAAACTGTAAAATGTGTCCAGTTTTCTCTTTGTTGACTTTTATTTGTTGAAAAAGTTTCATTCTAATCTATCGAAATTTCAAGAATTGTTCATTATTAATATTTTCAATATAACTAGAATCAATTTTTTCTGTATCGATTGTGATAGATGAAAGAATGGCTCATTAAAAAATTGTCACGATTTCGAAACTCTCTCACAATATTTTGATGAACAAATTCCCACACTGAAGCCTGAAAATTCTCAAAACGACTTTTTCCCAAGTTTCGGTCATAATACGTGATATCATCTGTTCGGACGTACTTCCGTGGTCCGAATAACCTAAGTTGTCAGTTTCAATTTCCGAATAATTTGTACAGAGGAAGAAGGGATTGTGGGAGAACTTTCGAAAAGGGTTCCATTCAATTATGATTTCAGGAAGTCGAATTCTATTTATGGAACCGACCTAATTTCATTTGTTGTTAGCCGTAGCAACACAGTTATCATTTAATTGAAACGGAGTAAAGGTTACTATCCCTTGGGACTTGAGGTGTCTGTGGTACACAAGGGCAGCAACAGAAAATTTATCGAACTTTCGAAACTATTAATGAGTCAATCGCTGAGAGTTATTGTACTTCACTTCACAAATAAAACTACACACTTGTTCAAAACTTGGGATTTTATATACAGGATGTTTCTAAACTTCAGATTGTTTTCAACAGGATCTAGAACGCATCGAAATAAAACATTTCAACAAAAATCGCACATATAAAAAATTCATGGAGACAAAGAGAGAACCCTTCTTATTTGAATTCGTTTCCAAGCAATTTGAATCCGGTCCTATTTGTTCTTGTGGCACCAGTATGATCCAGCATGGGCCCCAATTTATATCATGTGTAAATTCAAACGCTGAATCGAGATTTCAATTTCATGCTACTTGTTGTTTTTTGATATACGTTAATTTGTCTTAAAATGCCTCGTACTTCTTATTTTTGAAATATTTTATTCTCAAGCCCCTGAGGCTCGTGAACGACAAACGGAACGGGAGCGGAACTCTATGGGAATAAACCGAGAGCCAGCATCTCATTGAGTCTCGGTCAATACGCTACCATATGCTAGACAGAACTATTTGCTATTGAGACCGTGGCGGATCTACTGATAAAACGACAAATCCACCACGGCAAAAACAAAATATTCAGCGATAATCAGTCAGCACTGAAAGCTCTAGAATCCAGCTAGGGAACATCGAAAACAGTCTGGAGTTGCCGTACGGCTCTAAACAAAGTAACTCTTGTTTGGATACCGAGCCACTCAAACTGTTTGAGTAACGAAGAGGCAGATCGGCTGGCGTTTGCTGGAGCCACGCTGCCTCTGGTAGGCCCGGAACCATTCCTGGGAATACCACGTGACATGACTAAGCGGACAATAACAGGCAAAACGAACTCTTTCTGGCTGAGCCATCCTAGCCTGAAACATTCGAAGGCGTTCCTTGGATTAGCTTCGAACCACAACATGGCAGACGTAGCGCTAGGCCTGGACAAAACCAAACTCAGAATACTTGCCGGGATTATGACAGTTCACAGACTGAAAGCGCATTTGCACAAAATCATCCTGTTTGAAGACGATGAATGCAGACTGTGTCTTGAATACACCGAAATAGTCATGCACATCGTCTCAGAGTGCATTACTCTCAATTTGTGAGGCGACGTTTCGTTATGGGCATACGCACCTGAACTTTCCAGACAGACTTGGTGCGCATGTCTACCTGTGACGGTTGTCGAAAGCTGTATGCTTTGCTCTACTTGAACCCGGCAGGGACGGTCATCGTGAAATGTACTGGTTAGGTTACTGGCATGTGAACATGGCTCTTGCACTAAGTGCCTACTCAGCAGTCTCCACAATCTGCCCAGGAAACAAAAAGTGTGATAAGAGTACGCCTTATCATCGTGCATTAGCGAGAATCACTCAGAAGAGTTGAACCCACCAAGCTTCCAGTTTTGGCTTCAGTCCGAGAACCTACACCGTGACTGGTAGCAGCAAAGCACTATCCAATCTCTACTGGCTCTGCAATGTCAGTACTCGAGTTGTTTTGTGACGCAACTTACTCGTGGTTTCTTATCCACCCACTCAAACGCAGTCCCATGATCCAAGATAGTTTCAAAATTGGTGCCTCAGTTGATCCTGGTACGAGCAACGTCAATTCGGCCTGTAAGTCAAGATCCACGAACCCTCGTGAAGTCTTCGAATTCATCCTGGCTTCAAGCACCAACGGTCTAGCCGTACAAACCCCAGAAACGTCTCATAATCGATCCTGGTTCAGGACGAGGAGGGTCGAACCGTCAAGTCCTGCTAAACCCTGAAGCATTTCTTGAAATATCCTGAACATAAGTTCATGCCAACAGACAGATAGATTCCTTACAATAAAGTCAGCGACGTACTATCAGATTTGTTCATTCTTGTCGCACTCATTGGTTCTGCTATAATATTCGTTTTCATCCAAGCAATCTGAATGTAGGTTTCACAACAAATAAGATTTCAATAAAGGGTTATTTCAACACAACCATTTGGTAGCTGAATCCAAGAATGAGGAAGCTGATAACGTGATTCTTTTTTTTATCAAATTTATTTTTACAGATCGCCGTTGCACCTGGAGAAGACTACTAAACGCAACTAAAGCCAAAAATGCAAATAACAATTGCACAACGAGTAAAACATCCACCCCTCAGCATGGTTATTCAGCAGCATCCACTGACACAGAAGTAACAACTATCGATACTCATGAATTGTGGATTCAAGAATCTGAGCCGACACCTATTGCGGTCTCGGCATTGAGCGCTTTCGGTGCAGAAATGTTGAAGTTATCTAGAGGCTTGGAAGCTGCATCGAGAGCAATGGCCAATAGTAGAAAGAATCCTGACATCGCACTCAATAGCAACATGTTAGATGTAAGGTGAGTTGAATCTTATTTTTTTCTTGTTTTGTTGTAG
The DNA here is from genome assembly GCA_034642435.1 of Megalocaria dilatata. Lineage (NCBI taxonomy): Eukaryota > Metazoa > Arthropoda > Insecta > Coleoptera > Coccinellidae > Megalocaria > Megalocaria dilatata. The sequence goes on from CM067855.1 coordinate 37,667,222, forward strand.
CTTTTCCCACATCTTACAGATTCAGTTCCATCTAGCTCAGAAAGAATATCACTTTCTTCTTCATATAAAACTTTTATGTCCTCCTCATCAAAACTTTTCGACAGGGCGCATTGTTTCTTTTGAACAATGTTTTTTTCTCGAATTTCTTCTGCCAGCTTTGTTTGAAATCCTTTACTTCTTTTTTAGTTGACCTATCTTTCACGCTCGCAATGTGCCCAGGAGAAGTTAATTCAGTAGTTACCGTCTTTGCTCATTTTCTTGTAGAAGCTACTATAGTGCTGGTGTAGGATTGATACTAGTTAGAAGTTTTCCAGGTGTCAAATCTGGAATGGATATTCTTTCAGTTGGAGGTGAACATCGAGGTTACATATTATCAGGGCTACAGGATGGTGTTGCATCTTCTTTCAAATTGATCGGACGTCTGATTTCCTCTGTTGCTGGAGGTGTTGCTTGTGTTTATACCTGGCCTTTTCTGGTTTCGCTGTCTACCATTTGATCAGAAACTGTATAGGCATAATCAAGTACGGCATCAGAATTCCAGGGAAATATGACAGTAACCCTAAAATCTGACATTGCATTTCCAACAGTGGCCGACTTTCCCCAACTTTTCGTTCGAAGTTCACCAAATTGTGGGCGTCCTAGTTTTCTTTCGGGCTGGTTCTACATCCATTTTTTGCAAGCTTGATAAAAGGTTAAATTAAAGATTAATAAAAGGTCTTATAGACTCGAAAAATGCCCTATCGAGTGGTTACAAATAATGCGTGCTATGCGGAGGTAAGCACAACAGAATGACATCATTTGCTTCGGCACTTTATGGGGACTGAGTCAGTAGTAACCTGCAATTTCGTTTTCTTTACTGAACTTGTGCTTTATTTGCAGACCTTCAGCGAAATTATAGGCGACCTTACGAATATCTAGTGACGTCATAGGAAACCGCACTTTTGTGCCTTTTTAGCATGTTGTACATATTTAATTTCTTTCGCTTCCTCTTACATGCTATCAGAACTCAGTTTTTCAGTGAGGATATGTTATTTTTGACATTCATTCCTTATTTTTTATTTTCCTCTCAGGGGTTTTTAGGAATATCATACATTTTTGAGATGCCGTTCACAGAAGAACTGAAGCTCTGAAGTGAATGCAATGTTGTGAGGGAGCTTCTAACGCTTAATTTGGGAGGCGGCAGTTCGCTCTGAGCATGCGCACCTGAACTCTTCAGACAGGCGTGATGCGCATGTCTGCCCGTGACGTCTGTGACCACTTTGGAACGGTCGTTGAACGCTGTGTGCCTTGCCTTACTTAAACTCGTCGGGGACGGTCAGTCAGGTATTCTAGTAGTGTCTTCTATATGCCGGCCAAGCTACAACATAGCAAGGCAGGATTCTGGACGAGGAAAAGACACAAAGAATTACTATTTGTCCATCTCTCCCAAATGCTGTGGAGTGATGGCCAACGAGATAAACAAAACCCAACAGTCGTTTTCAAATGTTTTCGGAGGTTAGAATTACTTAATGAATATTGCACTCACCTGATCTAATGAAAACACCAGTAAATCAACAACTAAACGTTCGTAGTTGAATATTTATTAAAACATTTATAAATATTTTTAGGGTCGCCGTGTGGTTTCCGGTTTTTCTGTGCTCTAATATCTTCTCGACGAGATTGAAAAGATACTGACAATGCTAGTTTATTGCTGTTAACTGTCGAATAGGATAGGCAGCGTCATCGAACGTCACTTTATTGAGTTTTAGGCCATTATATCTTGAAAGTTCAAAGTGTTCTCCCTGTTTAGACACTTCTTTTACAATCTTTCTGGCAATTGACGGATCTCATCGCGAAAAAAGGCTGGATCTTTGGCTGCTCTACATGGATCGATCCATTTTTTGATTTAATCGTAATTGGAGAAGTACTGGTTAGCAAGGGAATGTTACATCGATTGGGAGAGATGATGATCGAAAGGAGCAATGTCTGGGCAGTATTTATCCATTCAAGCGTTTCTAAGTAAGTTTTAACGGGTGACATAATATGTGCCGTGTATTGTAACTTTATCGCGTATTGCGGCTATTTTTCTCGCAATTCTCTGGGCTCAAGCGCATCAATTATTGCCGGTAGACCTCCCCTGTGAAACTTTCGATCGATTGTAGCAGCCCATAATACACCACACCAAGCTGGTCCCACCCAAAACACAGTATTATCTTCTCGCCATGAATATTCGGCTTGACAGTTGATGATATGTTACCCGACGTTTTCGGTTATCCTAATATCAGGTGTTTTTTTTTTTGAGTGATAGAATTTTAAATTGAAATAAAAGACATTCAAATTAAGATTGAAGCCTTTTTTTATTTGAAATATAATTTTATGACATTTATGTTTTAAAAATAATTTTCGGCATATGTCCACCACGACTAGCTCTGACGAACCGCATTCGACCAGACCAATTGGGCACCACTTTTTCGAGTAATTCAGGCCTTATTTCATCAATAACACGAGTTATGTTGGCTTCCAAAGCGTCTATTGTTTCTGGTTTATCAGCATAAACCAATGATTTGACCTAACCCCAAAAAAATAATCCAGTGGAGTTATGTCCCATGATCTTGGAAGCCATTTAATTGGACCTTTTCTCGAAATAATTTTATCGTCAAATCTTTCTTACAATAAATCAATGGTTACGGTAACAGCATGAGGTGAAGCACCATCTTGTTGGAACCAAAATACTTCTATGTCGATACCATTCGAATTTTGAAACAAATAATCATTTATCATCGATCTGTAACGAGCATCATTCACTGTAACATTATTACCAGCATCGTTTTTAAAGAAATATGGACAGATGATGCCTCCAGCGTGTAAAGCACACCATACAGTGCATTTTTTTGGATGCAATGGAACCTGCACAACTTCTTGAGGATTTTTTTCACATTTACATAACCGTTCAACCAGAAATGAGCTTAACGATAAGAAAGTGGATACTTCAAGCTGTTCTAGGGCCCAATCAGCAAACAAACTACGCTTATTATGGTCAAGTAGCTTTAGTTCTTGAACCAGTTGGAGCTTGTATGGGCGTAGACCAAGATCTTTACGCAAAATTTTTCAGAAGGTGGATGCGAAGAGTCCAACTTGTTGTGAACGTAGACGAATAGACAAATCTGGATCATCATGTTGTCATCTGTTGTTGCATGGATTAGAGAAAATGTCCGAAAGCTATCGATAGTTCGACGAATAAGCTGCTCTGATGAACGATTATGTAAACCATAAATTTCACAAAGTGCTCTATAAGTTTGGCGAATAGAATACTGATTTTGAAAATAAATTTATACAATTTGTAAACATTGTTACGGCGTGAGTCTTTCCATGATAATTTGTCAATGCTTACTGAACAGAAATGTCATTGTTATGATCATTTCCATTGCTTTTAAACGATGGAAAATAGCTGATTGAGTGACTGCAAGGGTTTTTAGATTTCTTCTTGCGTTTGTGGTAGATCTTGAATAAGCCTTGCCTCTAATCTTTATCCTTAAACTTTGGCGGCGCTTCCAGTAATTCTTCTACTTTCAAATCAAAATTGCCACATTCAAAACACTTCCGACTCGTTCATTCAGCTAGAGCATGATCACAATAAACATCCACTAAAATATAATGACTTTAGGCAGTCTTTTTCTTCATAATGAGGTAAAACTCCCCGCAAAAGCTCATTATTTGTTGACATTTTCAGAACAAACAGATACTAAAAAGAAAGCTTCAAAATGATGGTGATGCCAGATGAAACAATGGAATAATTGATAATTAATTATAATAATAAGGCGCATCCTCTTGCAATATTTCGTGAGGATCCTATAATTAGAAGACCAGAAAAAAATTATTTTGTGTGAATCGTTGGTGATATGAATTAGCGTACAAAAGCTCCTGACTTCATGTCAGTGATTTTCACCATTTTCTCTCAAAATGCGGATGTTTAGACGAAATATTAGCGTCCAAAAGTTTCAGCGTAGACTGTGGGAATCAATTTATTCCGGATAGGTTTTTTTCCTTAATCCATTAATATTCCTGCTCACTTCAATGGGAACTTCAAAATTAATCGAAGTCTGCAAGTTTCATTCTTCTTCCTGTTATCGATTCAATTAAGTTAATTAATGATGAACCGTAACTCTAGTAACAGATAAAGTTTTTTTGTCTGCCCTCAGTAAGGAATCCATGTTTCCAATAAAACATTACACTTTTTTTTCCTCCAAGAATGCGGCTTGAAGAGCGAAAGTACAACTTAAGAGAAAGTTGGTGTAGAAATATTTGGATAGAATTCATATTTTGTTTCGAAACGGCACATGATTGAAGCACTTTGGATTCAGAGCGGAACAAGAATGCGGGGAGAGAGGAATTGATCCAAAACTTTGCGAGAGGAATTTATTTATAAATAACAGTGCATTCACAGGTTCAGAAAGTTCACAGCCTATGTTTTTCGATTTTAAAAACGGAGAATTGTTATCGAACTGTCGACGCTCATGACTTTGTTAATGTGGCAAAACTTCTTACGGAAGATAATAAATTAGTTTTCTTGTATTTTGTATCTCTTCTTTAATGACTCCTTTTCAATTCCAATAAATAATAGATAAGAAAAAAAATCCAATTTTTTTGCGTGAACTTCAAGACTTTATTTAACATTTTTCGGATCGTCCTATTTTGGTAGAATATGCACTGTTTTGTTCTATAATTTGTCGCCATTTCAAAGGTAGTTTTATAATACCTTTGTCTTGGTCCTTATTGGCGAAAAACTCTAGTAATCGATTCTCACAATCTCCTTTTGATGCCAATTTCTTATCACTCAGGAAGTTTTGCAATGAGAGAAAATTATGGTAATGGCATGGTACCAGGTCCGGACTACATGGTGGATGCATTAAAACTTTCCAACCAAGCTTCTGAAGTTTTTGGCGAGTCACTACAGACGTGTGTGGCCTGGCATCATCTTGATGGAACACATCACCTCTTCTGTTGATCAATTCTGGCCATTTATTGATCGCTAGCTTCAAACGGTCCAGTTTTTGACAAGAGATACGAATTTAGTGTTTGGCTATACAGGATGACAATAAATATTTCGGACAAATTATACTGTGTGAAGCATTTTAGCGCAGCTACATAATTTTCATTCCATTAGATTCTCTACTTCTTTGCACTAATCTCTACTTCTTTAAACTAATATGTGAATTTTCACTTTGGTATCATTTTATTTTGCAGAGTGTTAGAATATCAAACGAACCTAGTGCAATTTTGGAGCTGTTTCCGCAATTCGTCATGGCCTGGGGCGAAATTTGCGCCAGCGGCAAAACAACCTTGGTTTTCGTGAATCAAGGGATCAAAATCAATCAAGAAGTCTACCGCTACGACATTCTAGAGGCCGTAGTAGTTCCGTGGGCCCAGCAGCACTTCGGCGACACGCATTGGGCCTTTCAACAGGACTCCGCTCCGGCTCACAAAGCAAAAATGACCCAAGAATGGTGTAAGACCCATTTTCCGGGTTACATCAACTGGCGTACTCTACCCTATCGCAGTATATCTACGGATTTTTCTGTGTAATGGCCGAGTGCGTTATGTAGCATACTGCGTTACCTCGGGAGGGTGGAGGCCCTCGGGAAGTATTCGTACGACCTGTCCACCCAATTGGTGTTGGACCCGAGGGGGCAGTGGTTGAAAGTCTTCATGCTGGACTAGAAGGGTATTCCATCTATCTGTTCGCAGAAACTCATATTCAGGATATCTCGAGAAATGCTTCAGGGGGTGGATTGCCCTCAAGTGTTACTTGTACCACCTGGTCACCCCATTGGTGTTGGACTCAAGGGGCAGTGGTTGCAAGTCCGCATGCTGGACTAGGGAGGTATTTCATTTATCTCTTCGCAGACCCCCATGTTCGGGATATTCTCATGAAATGACTCAGGGTTTAACAGGACTTGACGGTTCGACCGTCCTTGTCCTGGCCCCGGATCAATGTGTAACTTTTTAGGGTTTGTGGATCTCGACGAAATGGCTCTGCCGTTAGTGCTTGACGCCAATATCAATCAAATGACTTCACATGGGTTCGGTGGGTCAAGACGTACAGGTCGGTTGACGGTGCTCGTACCAGGATCAATAGAAGTCATCCATCTTGAGATTATCTTAGTTCATGGGACTGCGTTCTGGTGCTTGGAGAAGAATTCCTTCCGGCGGGTGAGTTGCGTCACAAGCCAACTCGGATAGTGTCCTGCAGAGCCAGTAGAGGTTAGATAGTGCTTTGCTGCTACCAGTTAGACGGTTCTGGCTTTCGGGTCGGGGCCCAAACTGGAAGCTGGTAGGTTCACCTTTTCGGAGGGGTTCTCGCGATGATATGGCGTAATCCTTATCACACTTTCTACCTCTAGGGGTGGACAGTGGAGACTGCTGAGTAGTCACTTGGTGAAAGAGCATGCTCGTCATGCCAAAGGAAGCTGCTTCAAAACTGCTTAAAAATATTATAACCACATGTTGATGTTATTATTATTCGTTGTTGTTTCATTTAATCTCTTTTGTAAAGTTAAATGAAAAAAAGTTTGTCCGAGGTTTTTCTTGTCCGCCTGACAGAGGATTTAATTGTAGTTTTTCGATCTCGACTTCACACTTAAGCCGCATAATCCCTACTATCCCTACTAATATTATAAATGCGAATGTAAGTTTGTTTGTTACGCTTTCACGCAAAAACTACTGAACCGATCATCATGAAACTTTGTACATATACTCTTGAAGGTATTAGAAGTAACATAGGGTACTTTATATTTAAAAAAAAAAAATTTTTTACGAAAGATAAAACAATTGTTTGTCAAAAAATCGTCAAATTTAGCTACTTCAGTAATGAAGTTTTACTATTATATTATACCCTTACCCTTTATCTTTCATACTTATTTAATGACTCCACTGCGGGCGAAGCCGCGGGTAAAAAGCTAGTCATTATATACTTTGAGAGCTGATCAGCAAGTTTTGTATGTGAAAAAGTTCAATTAATTCTACGCAGTAGTTTTTGGTTGGTATCGTTTTAAATATGGAGAGCAGCATATTCGTCATATTTTATTCTTTTACTATAGAAAAGGTGAAAATGCAATTCAAGCCATAAAGAAATTAAATCTGTATGGAGAAGATGTGCTGTCAACTTCGATTGGTACGCCACATGTATCATATCGAGTAGACGTACATAATTCCGCTTCTGAATAAATTTAAATGAGGTGGGATAAAAGCACTATTTTGCAGTGTGGATTATACCATTGGCTTTTTCATAGACTCGTGAATAGATTAGTGACTTTTACTTTTGAAGCAAAAATGCAAGTCTGGAAATATGCCCCTAACGAAGATTCAAAAGGAGGAATTCAAGCAGTATACTACTCTGTCAAGAAAGTACCGGGAATTTTCAATTAAAACAACATTTTTACATTTAATCGTCAAAATTTATTGGGTCGCCTTCAAAATAGGCTCCATTTGCTCCAATACATCTATGCCAACGGCACTTCCAATTATCGAAACAATTTTTATAGGCGCTTTCCGGGATGGACTTTAGCTCTCGCGCCGAATTTTGTTTTATGGCTTCAATCGACTCAAAACGGGTGCCATGAAGGGGCAATTTTAGTTTTGGGAAGAGGAAAAAGTCGCAGGGAGCCAAATCCGGCGAAAACGGTGGTTGCTGAAGCACGTTTGTTGAGTTTTTGGCGAGAAAGTCAGTCACAATCGTAGCTCGGTGATAAGGCGCGTTATCGTCATGCAAAATCCATGAGTTGTTCGCCCGCAAATTTGGCCGCTTCTTACGGATACGCTCACGCAAACGTTTCATAACGCCTAAGTAATACTCCTTGTTTACCGTCTGACCCTCTGGAACGAATTCGTAGTGCACCACGCCACGGATATCGAAGAAAACAATGAGCATCACCTTCATTTTCGAGCGGCTTTGTCGTGGTTTTTTCGGTTTCGGCTCATTTTTTTCCACCCATTCCGATGATTGCTGGCTTGTTTGCATATCGTACTCGTAGACCCAGGTCTCATGACCAGTTATAATGCGTTCCATGAATGTAGAATCGAAATTACAGCCACCTTTCTCATGCCCAAAATATCAAACAAAATTGTACGTGCGGACTCGTGGGATATCTTAAGATCATGTGCTATCTCTCTCAAGCTGGTACGACGGTTTTCCAGCACCCTTTCCTTAATTTTATCGACGTTATCTTCGATCGAAGCCGTCGATGGGCGACCACTTCACGACCGTCCTTGAAGGCTCTATACCACTGATATGCACGAGTTTTCGATAGAGCATTATCACCAAAGGCCTTTTGCAACATTTTCAATGCATCGGCACACGAAAATTCATTTGCAACACAAAACTTTAAACAAATTCTTTGCTCAACGTAATCACCCATAGAAAAATCGGAACGCACTCTGACATCTACTGACTTAATCAGCTGTTGCAAACACACTAGTTGACAGATCCCGCTCAAGCTTGGCATAGTAATTAAGGACAGTGGTACCAACCTAGGAAAAAAATTTTACCTGCCTCATTGCCCCGCCTGATTTAAATCGATAATTCCCGGTACTTCCTTGACAGAATGTATATTCAACCTCAATGCAAATTCGACCACCACGCGCATCAATAACTGCTTGGCATCTTCTCTGCATGCTATTATCCACCAGTTATTGAGAATATCAAGCTCAATTTGTCGACAACGTTGTGGCAAAAGAACTCAGAGCTGTCGACGTGTTTCCGACTGTAGTCTATGGACATCAAGAGTTCTTTATAATTAGTCCCAAGCGTGCTCGATTGGATTTAAGTCGGGGGATGTTAGAAATAATACTAGATGTGGATTACCTTGGTTCTCTCTAGCAGTAATAGCTGCGTGGAATTGTGCGACTACTCCGTTGATAACTTCATCAACATAAGTCTGAGATGTCATAGTTCTTGGAAGTACTGATAAGTCAGTTCTGCCATCGACATAAACTACCCCAAACCATAACTGTGCCTCCGTGCGAAGGACTTCTTGAACAGAGCGGCAGTTCTTTCATATTTGTATCGCCCACCTTCGAAGATCACAGACAACAATTAAAGACGCCTTATCGCCACAGATGTCATACCGGTTCATTCGATCTACCGGGTCATTGAACTACCCGAAAAATGTTTATCAATCAATTATATTGATCAATGAACTAAACCAGTGCTGAAGTGGCAAAATTTTTGATAACCTTCAGAAAAATCATTAGTAGCTTCCTTGAATTTGGATTGATACAAATATTCCATATGTAACATGTTGTTCGTTATTACAACTGCGGAGGTTCATAACATTTAATTTAACAAGCAAAAAAAGATGATATATTGTGAAATGTTTCCTCTACAAGAGCAAAAAGATATCAGTACCGAACTGAAATGTTCTCAATTTATAATAATAAAAACTACGTGGGCGTATTCTCGTAGGAACAAAGGTTGGCGTTTTCCATATATTTTTTTCCGAGGAATTGTTATTCAGAAATTGTAATATGTACTTGAAGCCCTTAATGAAATTCCAGACACCACGCCATTTTTCTTCACCGCTATCTCTGGCTGTGTTTCGGCAAACTTTATTCGTTACATTCCTGCTGTTGCGAGGAATTCTACAGCATCTTGAATATTTACCGTCCGAAAATATTGCACAGCAAGTATGCCGAACGAACAACCACCTACGACGTTGAATCTGAAGACTGATTAACACAAAAGGATAGTTCCGATAACTCCAACAATTTTTCGTACTTTGCTTTCCGTTCGTGTTCATTGCCTCTAAATAATGTGCCCTTAGTATAGGATAATGGAATAGTATATTCCGTGACAAGTTAGGAATAAGATGTATTCTGCACAAGTGAAAAATTATTAACTGCAAGAAAAGGCGACGTGAAAGAAATATCGACTAAGCCATTCCAATGACTACGCGTTTAACGCCTCTAAATTAATTTATTTTACTAAAGAAATAAATTAGGAAGAAAATATCATATATCCAGATATAAGTATGAAGTTGAATATTTTCAAGTATAAGTATCCTACCAACTTTCAAGCGGATACCAATAGGCCGCCTCTATTGAATATCTTCATGTAGTCTGGAAAAGCTAACGACAACCACAAAAACTTCTATTGCCATTGTCAATTTCTCTTTCAACCTAACTGGGGATACCCAAATAACTGACTTGCTATTTTTAGTCCCATTTGCTGTAATACCTGTCAATACATATACAGGTATGGAAAAGACAGTCGGAAATCCAATTATTAATTAATCTATCGGGTATTTTTTATAGAGCGATAGACCTTGAAATTGAAATGAAACACATTTAAATTTAGATTCAAGCCAATTTTTTTTTATTTGAAAGATAATTTAATGACATTTATATTTTAAAAAAAATTTTCGGCATATGTCCACCACGACTAGCTCTAAGGAACCGCCTTTGACCAGGCCAATTTTGGACCACTTTTTTGAGTAATTCAGGCCGTATTTCATGAATAACACGAGTTATGTTGGCTTCCAAAGCATCTTTTGTTTCTGGTTTATGAGCATAAATCAATGACTCTACAAAACCCCAAAGAAAATAATCCAGTGGAGTTATGTCGCACGATCTTGAAGGCCAATCAATTGGACCATTTTTCGAAGTAATGTTATTGCCAAATCTTCCTTTCAATAAATCAATTGTTACGGTAGCAGCATGAGGTGTAGTACCATCTTGTTGGAACCAAAACACTTCTGAGTCGATATCATTCAAATATTGAAACAAATAATCATTGATCATCGATTTGTAACGAGCATCATTCACTGTAACATTAGCTCCAGCATCGTTTTTAAAGAAATATGGACCGATGATGCCTCCAGCGTGTAAAGCACACAATACAGCGCATGGAACTTGCAGATGCAATGGAACTTGCAGAGGTTCTTGAGGATTGTTTTCACTCCACAAACGGCAATTTTGCTTGTTTAGATAGCCGTTCAACCAGAAATGAGCTTCATCACTAAACACAATTTTACGATAAAAAAGTGGATTTTTTACTCGAACACGATGCAATGGTTTCAACAGCAGCACACACATCTTCTTTGTTCAGACTATTTTCACTAATGTTTTTTGGTGGTTTATCAGTCCTACAATACTTGCATGTTCGTAAACACCCACATTTCTGGAATTTATTAATTATTTCAGAAATAGCCGAACTTCAAGGAATCGGCCTATCTTAAAAGGCAACAGTAAATTAATTTATTGTCTCTTGAATTGATTGACCACCAAAGTGCCATTTTATGATCTGAATTTTTTATTCTACTCTGATCATTTGGATTTACTTCATTTTCAACCGATATAGACAAACGAATCTCACGTTTGAGGTACGAATGATTCGCAGACTGCGGATCCTTTCGATCGAAGCATCTCCCACCAGCCACTTCAATTGAGCGAGAACACTCCTTTATTCGTCATAGAATGGCGCTGAGGTTTTGATTCTTCCAGTGCTCCACTGGAATCGACGTTGCCTATAGATTAACATTGAATTTTCTATGTTTCCGGCTGTCTTTTCCATACCTGTATAAGTACCTATGTAAGTTTTCACAGTATCAGTTAAAATGTAGAACATGATTAAGGCACAGTGTGGCAAAACAAGTGTCGTTCAACAATAAAAAGTATGTGGACATTGAATTCTATTTATTACTAGTTCAACTGTTCCACCAGGCCATACACGTCTGTAGGGACTCGACAGAAGCTCCAGGAGCTTGGATCGGAAGTTTTAATGCATCCACCATATAGTGTACACCTGGCACCGAGCGATTACCATCTTTTTCTCGCACTGCAAAACTTCCTGAGTGATAAGAAACTGGCATCAGAAGAATATTATGGAAATAGATTACTGGAGTTTTACGCCAATAAGGACCAAGACTTCTATGAAGCTACCTCTAAAATAGCAACAGATTATAGAACAAAACGGTGCACATTTCACCCGAATCAGACAAGTCGAAACAAAATAAAATAAATGGATGTTTATACTTGATAGAAGGTATATAAAATTATTTAAATATTTTAATATTTACAAATATATTCTGTTAGCCTTCTACATATTTAATTTCAAAAAATTATATTTAATATTATAACTTCAGGAATTAAATTAATGTCATATAAGCACTGCTCATATCAAACGACATATAAAATAAATATTCATTATAAGACATCCAAATGAGATAACAAAAAATCCAATAAATATAAATTGTTGACAACTCTTATGAAAACAGATATCTTTCAAAAATGTTTAACATAATCTTAAGAATCTCATCATAAACTATCTAACTTAGAATATTCTATATTATTGGATATCTAACTAAGTTACTTTTCAGAAAATCTCAAGATGTGTGAAAACATTACTAAAAAACAAGTTTTAAGAGAGACTTTGCTTCACCAATACTCAATCATATTCAATAAAATATAACATCATTCAACAAAAAATATTTACTTACCTTTAACAATTCAGAAGGCCTCTTGGCAAATGAATACTGAAAATTTAAATGGAGTCTAATGTTGACTCGAAATAAATAGTTCTGTGGTTTACCATTGATCTTAAAGATTGAAAGGCAATTTAACGGCCTCTGTTATAGCACAAGGACCATCTGGATAAAGAATGTTAAGGAAACCAAATAATTATATATTATGAATAAAATAAAATACCTGTTTTCATAAGAGGGATGAGCAGAAACAAAATTTTGTCTACTCAAAATATTTAATTTAAAGGATTTTTGTTAACAATTTATATTTATTGGATTTTGTTATCTCATTTGGATGTCTTATAATGAATGTTTGTTTTATATGTCGTTTGATATGAGCAATGCTTATATGACATTAATTTAATTCCTGAAGATATAATAATAAATATAATATTTTGAAATTAAATACGTAGAAGGCTAACAGAATATATCTGTAAATATTACAATATTTAAATAATTTCATATACCTTCTATCAAGTATAAACCTCCATTTATTTTATTTTATTCATAGCATATAATTATTTGGTTTCCTTAACATTCTTTATACAGATAGTCTTTAAGATGGTAAACCACAGAACTATTTATTTCGAGTCAATATTAGACCCCATTTAAATGTTTAGTATTCATTTACCAAGACGATTTCTGAATTGTTAAAGGTAAAAAAAGTAAGTATTTTTTGTTGATTGATGTTATATTTTATTGAATATGATTGAGTACTGACGAAGCAGTCTCTCTTAAAACTTGTTTTTAGTAATGTTTTTACATATCTTGAGATTTTCTGAAAAGTAACTTAGTTAGATATCCAATAATATTGAATATTTTAAGTAAGATAGTTTTATGATGAAATTCTTGAGACTTTTGAAAGATATTATATCAAAATATTCAATTTATAAGTTTTTGTTAACAATTTATATTTATTGGATTTTCTTATCTCATTTGGATGAATGTTTATTTTATATGTCGTTTGATATGAGCAGTGCTTATATGACATTAATTTAATTCCTGAAGTTATAATATTAATTATAATTTTTTTTAAATTAAATATGTAAAACAGAATATATCTGTAAATATTAAAATATTTAAATAATTCGAAACATATTAAATAAAGACTTGAAGTTAACGCAAAAATAACAGATTTTTCCCCAACTCATTATATACGTCCTTTAAAATCTACTGTAAGTTTCCGTCATTCTAAACGCAACAGAATGACGTCAATTCGAAGTTAATAAAAAAATTGATGTACCTCCAGTCCGCAAGAAACAGTAAAAAAAAAATTATATTTCCCCAAAGACAGAACGAAAAAGTTACAACGCCCTCCTCGTATTCGAGCATAGGAACCGATCATCTAATCTATAATTTTTCATATTAAAGAAAAAACATGTTTATCCTCCCCAAGGATTATATCAATCGGTATCGGCAATCTTATTCGGGGGACCGAGATGGACTCTTGCTATCTATAGGTCTACATAATTCGGTCGGAAAAGCATATATAGTGCTTCATTTTGCCTTTGAGACGTCTCCTCGTGATTTGTAAGTAAACAGAAATTTCCGCCAGAATGACATGCGTCGCACATTTCGGAGAAATTTCCGGCGGGGAAAAATATACGGTAACAATATTGATTGATGAATGACTCTCTTCGGTGATTCTAAACTCTTTTAGTCGACACGTGGTCCTTTCTGTCTTGTCACGTGGAAGTGCCATGAAAACTTCTTACTTCTTTTCAATTCTTAGTCAGATAAAGGGTTTTACAATAAGAGATTTTATTTTGATATTGAAAGAGCGAGTATATTGTAGGAGAAATCAATTGATTTGAATATCAGAACAGATTTAATCTGTTAGTCTTCTACAATTTAATAACGGATGTTGATTTCATTGTAAAGAGGACGTTATGCCATTAACAATGGAAAACCATATCAGCAAAATGGTTGTAGCACCATAACCTTTTTTCCATGACAAATTCGCATGTTGCGGCTGTATGTCCTCGGTACCTTCACGAATTCCATCTTTAAGGTCTTGAATCGATTGTGGAGCATTGGCAGAGACCTTATCTTTCACCTAACCCCAAAGAAAAACCGCTGAAGGTGTTAAACCACAAGATCTCGGTGGCCAGTTGTGATCACCTCTTCGAGAATTAACACGGCCAGGAAACTTGTCTTGCAAAATTGCGATTGTTTCGTCGTTTGTGAGGCACGCAGCGCCGTCTTGTGGAAAATAAACTTCGTCCAAATCAATATCTTCCCATTCAGGCCACAAAAAATCATTAATCGTAGCTGGGTAGCACAATTTATTCACCGTAACAGTTACACCAGCCTCATTTTCAAATAAGTAAGGTCCAAACATACCGCCAGCTCAAAAACCCCACCAAACAGTAACACGTTGAGAATGAAGAGGCTTTTCAACAATCTTCTGGATTTTCCGAGCCCCAAATGCGACAATTCTGTTTATTGAAGTAGCCTCCGAGGTGAAAATAAGCCTCTTCAATGAAGATGATTTTTCGATGAAAATCCGGATCACTTCGATGCGTTTCAAGGGCCCAATCAGTGAAGATACGACGTTGCTGGTGATCGACCGGCTTGAGCTTCTGTGTTAACTGAACTTTAAAAGCCTTAAGCCTTGAAATACAGTATAATGTTGTTTGTGGAATGCCTAATTCCAAAGATCGACGAGAAATCGACAAACCTGGGTTTCTGCCAAATACTACGGTCTACAGCAGCAATATTCTCAATTGTTCTTGAGCGACTCCCACGGTTTCGATTCTTCACATCTCTAACTTGTCCCAACAACGCAAATTTTTTCACCAGTTTTACTATTGTCGGCCAAGAAGGTGCTTCACGACGACCCAATTACCTATTTTTCCATTTTTGTGGTGAAACTTCAATGCGTTGTTGAAACGTGTATCCTTCCATTTTCAGTAATGGCGTAGTTTTTTACTAATCAAATGTCAAAAGATGAAAGCTTCAGAGGTGTCCAGAGAGCGGACTATTCAAAATGAAACTTCTTATTGGAAAATACTTTACAAGTTGGAATCATACAAAAGGTTTTAGCGTTTTACCGTTTTTTCTCTACAATTATTGGAATGAAGGGGCAATTTTAGTTTTGGGAAGAGGAAAAAGTCGCAGGGAGCCAAATCCGGCGAAAACGGTGGTTGCTGAAGCACGTTTGTTGAGTTTTTGGCGAGAAAGTCAGTCACAATCGTAGCTCGGTGAGAAGGCGCGTTATCGTCATGCAAAATCCATGAGTTGTTCGCCCGCAAATTTGGCCGCTTCTTACGGATACGCTCACGCAAACGTTTCATAACGCCTAAGTAATACTCCTTGTTTACCGTCTGACCCTCTGGAACGAATTCGTAGTGCACCACGCCACGGATATCGAAGAAAACAATGAGCATCACCTTCATTTTCGAGCGGCTTTGGCGTGGTTTTTCGGTTTCGGCTCATTTTTTGCCACCCATTCCGATGATTGCTGGCTTGTTTGCATATCGTACTCGTAGACCCAGGTCTCATCACCAGTTATAATGCGTTCCATGAATGTAGAATCGGAATTACAGCGATCCAGCATGTCTGAAGCAAACTGTTCGCGATGACGTTTTTGAAGAAAATTCAGGTCTTTCGGTACGAGTCGTGCGGCCACCTTTCTCATGCCCAAAATATCAATCAAAATCGTACGTGCGGACTCGTGGGATATCTTAAGATCATGTGCTATCTCTCTCAAGCTGGTACGACGGTTTTCCAGCACCCTTTTCTTAATTTTATCGACGTTATCTTCGATCGAAGCCGTCGATGGGCGACCACTTCACGACCGTCCTTGAAGGCTCTGTACCACTGATATGCACGAGTTTTCGATAGAGCATTATCACCAAAGGCCTTTTGCAACATTTTCAATGCATCGGCACACGAAAATTCATTTGCAACACAAAACTTTAAACAAATTCTTTGCTCAACGCAATCACCCATAGTAAAAATCGGCACGCACTCTGACATCGACTGACTTAATCAGCTGTTGCAAACACACTAGTTGACACATCCCGCTCAAGCTTGGCATAGTAATTAAGGACAGTGGTACCAACCTAGGAAAAAAAATTACCTGCCTCATTGCCCCGCCAGATTTAAATCGATAATTCCCGGTACTTTCTTGACAGAATGTATAATGGAATGCTTATCTGATAAGGAATTTATATCTTTATTATCTCTGAAAATGGCAGATGTCGTTACACAGATGATTAATGATCGGCTGAAGGAAGCAGATGCGAAATTATCATCGATTCGAAAACAATATGAACAAACTGCGCGAATGAATATTCTGAAAATTCAAGTTGAGAGATTGGAACGGGAAAATAAATTGAAGCGGTTGCGACTTCATGGAATGAAAGGAGTAGATGGGGAAAATTTGAAGAATAAGATGGAAGAGCTTTTCCAACAAAAGTTGCAATTGCAAGATGTTCAGCTAGAAGTATGTTATAGAGTGGACTCCAAAGATGAAAATCATAAAAGAAGACCTATTTTAATTAAATTCAATTCATTGAACTTTAGAAATAAAGTGTTTTATATTAAGAATCAATTGAAAGGGATAAAACTCGTTTTGACAGAGGAGTTGACAAAAAAAAGCTATGGCTTGCAAATTGAAGCAAAAAAATTGAGTATGAAGAAAATTTGGTAAAACATGGGAAAGATTTTTGCTGAAGTATCCGGACAAAGGCACATAATTAGTTCAACTTCAGAAATTGATGAACTTCTGAATGAAAATTAGGGAGTGGAAATCTGGAAACTACGTATTTATTTTTTTTTAATTTTGGAATTGGGATCTTGGTAAATTTTTGTTTTTAACTGCATCAGTGGCTGTTAAATTGAATATCATTAGTTCAGATGGAATATAAGTTACAGGAAGTGCGCACACATGAGTGAGGATGGGTAGTTTACTTTTGTATTTTTCAATATAAGATCACTGATTCCACACCTCACAGATTTCAAGCATGCATTAGAGCACAAAAATTTGGATGTTATTGGTATGTCGGAAACGTAGTTCAGCGGTTGCGTCACCACTTCATCAATTTGTATTGATGGTTATATACTAACTGACAAAGAAACTCAACACCCAGAATGAGTTGTTCAAAATTTTTTTGCTAAAACGAAGATAGTATAGCAAGGAGTAAATGATTGAAATTTGAAGAAAAAAAAACGAAGGGTTTACAATTTTTTCCAATAAATTTGTTGAAAATGTGTTTGTCCACCGCGATTATCTATACACTCCCCAACACGTCCTGGCATTGATGCAATAAGATGGTCTATTTCTTCTTGAGGTATACTATCCCAAGCTACTTGTAGTTAAAACAAATTGTAGGAATTACTTTGTTTTACTACCAATAAAAATATATTTTACACATTTTCTTGTGACTCGAGTTTCGGGAAATGAACTATCCCATCATCAGACAACTATGTTGCAGTTGTCTGATGATGGGATAGTTCCTTTCCGAAACTCGAGTCACAAGAAAATGTGCAAAATATATTTTTATTGGTAGTAAAACATAGTAATTTCTACAATTTGTTTTAATTATGATCATCTACCAAATAGTAATGTCTGAAACAATTCAGTATCTACTTGTAGTTCATGTCTCAGAGCCGCCGAAGACAGTGGGGGCTGGGGTAAATGTCAAAGCCTTCTACCCATGATGTCCCAAACATCATGGGCGAAAGATCGGGGGATCTGGGCGGCCATGATTCGCATGGGTCGCTTCAAAAAAGTTTGAACTAACTCTGGCATCATGACGCCGAGCATTATCTTGCTGAAATATTGGATTCTCGAGCAGGTTAATGAAAGAAAGAACATATGGCTCCACTATTTCTTGAAGGTAAGGCAGCGCTGTCATGTTACCTCGAATAAAGACTAAAGGTGATATACTTGCATGTGCAATAGCACCCCATTGTACATGACGCTCAATATCAAACTGAGGTTCACGCCTTTCTCCCCGACGTCGTCTAACCCTTCTTACGCCATCATGTGCACCCAAGGAGAATCGAGATTCATTAGAAAAGACGACCTGATGCCATTCCACATTCCAATGTTGACGTTCTCTGCACCACTGCAATCGTTGCCGGCGATGCTCAACCGTCATAGGTAACACAAGATAGGGTCGATATTGCTGCAGTCCAAAAGACTTTATCTGGCGGTAAACACGTTCGGACAGTTACAGGATGGCTTTGTTTTCCTAACCACTTATCAGCCAAAGATCGAGTTGTCGCAAATCGGTCTCTAATAGCCATAAGTCTTAGACGTCAATCTTGAACTTCATTTGTGCTTCTTCGACGTCAGGTGCCTACTCTTCTTCGATTTTGGGCATTATCAAACCACGCTTGTCAACATCTCATAACAGTAGTTGGATTTCTGTTCGTACGGTTAGCGATTTTTCCAAATGACAACCCCGCCTTCCGTAGACCAATAATTCGACCTCTTTCAAATTCACTTAGCTGGCGATAAATTCCGCGTACACGTGCTCTAGGCATTTTAACAACAACCAAACATCGACTCTGGATCTCCCCGAATAGCTGGTTTGTTGTAAAATTTAAAAAATTTGCAAAAAACGACTACATATTTAAGTAACCGAAAATGTTTACATCAAAAGACCTTCACGATTTTTTTCTCCAAATTTCAATCATTTACTTATTGCTATGCTATCTATGGTTTACCAAAAAAATTTATAATTTAAACAGCTCCTTCTGGGTGTTGAAGTTTCTTTGTCAGCTAGTATAATTGCGTCAGGGTGGATCGCAGCTCAATCGGTGGCGGTGTTTTCTTTTAGGTATCAACCAAGATTAGTTCAGAAGTTATGCAAAGTGATGCATCGGCACATCTGGTACAAGTTTGGACTAAGTTCAAATTTAATAAAAAGATATTTATCGTTTGAGCTTTCTATAGTCCCCCGGATGGGAGTTTTCCAAAATATTTGGATTCATTTGAGGAAACTTTAGCGTCCTTTATTGTCGACTGTGACGATCTCATTTGTGGGAGAGATGTGAATATTGACTTTCTAAGTCCTGATGATTATAAGACGCGTTGATTTCGGGAAACCTTTTCATTGTTTGAGTTGGAACAAATTGTAGATCGCCCGACTCGCATAACGAGAACATCGTCCACCCTGCTGGATGTTATTTTGATTCCGAAAGACAAGGAAAATAACAATATTTTCAATTCAATTTCAATTCAATGGATTTTATTTCGGATCACCTTCTCGTTGATGGCAAAGCGGTTGATGCAGAGGGTAGCGTAGATGTTAGAGTTTTTAAGTCGAAATGTTTACGTATTTTGGATCACGATAGAATATTTATCATTAACTCCATTTGATAATTTGTTATACATTCCGGATGTTAACAGAAAGGTTGCCTGCTTCACGGAATTAATGATTGGTCTTTACGATGAGTTAGCTCCAATAAAGACGATAAAAAGTAAAAAAATATAAACCTTGGGTCACTTCTACAATAAAAAAAATGATTTCGTTAAAGATGGGGGCTCTCGATAGGTTTCAACGTAATAAAACTCCTGTGAACTAGGAGTATTATAAAAAACTTCGAAATGAGACCACCGCGGTTATGGATAGAAAGAGGAAATCGCTTGTGCAGTTTGCTGTGGATGCGAGAAAAAGTAATTTCAAGATTTCGTGTTCAAACAATCCCGCCTAATTCAGATGTACCACAGGATTTGAACAATTTTTTTCTGGAGTGTTTTCATATTTTAGATACCAACCCAGCTTCGAATGCAATAAGTTAATATCCAGTTTCACTTCTTTTGGGGAAAGATTGCATTTCAACTTAACAGAGGAGAACGAAGTGTTTGAAATTATTTAGTGAATCGGCTCGAATGCAATCGGATCTGATGGTTTGAACGTTGAGATGCTCATGCAGTGCTGCCACCCTATTCTCAAATATCTTGTGAATATTTACAATAGCTGGATTTTAGATGCAAAGTTTCCCAACTTGTGGAAGGTTTCCAGGGTATTTCCTCTTCCTATTGTAAGCAATCTCGCAGGTTTCAACGACATCCGTTCAATTTCTATTCTAGGTCATTGCGCGAAGATCTTGGAAAAAATTCTAGCTCTAGAATAAGATCACATTTGGTGAGTACAATATTTTGCCACCTCGTCAGTCTGGATTCCGCAAGGGTTACGGTTGCTATACTGCTCTTCTCGATAATGTGGACTCGGACTAACTTTGACTCGGGTAGTAACTGTGTTTTATTGCTTTTGGATTACTTAAAGGCCTTCGATAGAGTTAATCATAAACTGTTAACTGTGATACTGAAACATATAGGATTGTCCGATTTGGCTGGTCGTGAGTTATCTCCAAAATAGACGTCAGTCAGTGGAGACATTATCAGGTAGGTCGGAAATGGGCAACCTTGGAAGTGGAGTTCCGCAGGGCTCAGTCCTCGCTCCAATTCTGTTCTGAATTTGTACATTTTTCATCACGAATGGACTGCAGTTCTGCGTGGACTTCCAATATGCAGATAACACTCAGCTATTCTACTCATTTAAGTCAACAGCATTACACCGAGCGGCTAATGATATCAAAGCGGATATTGACAGATTGGTGAGCAATTCAAATGAGCACCAAGTTTCATTGAATCCTGCTAAGACTTAAATCCTCATATTCGGTAGAAACAGAAAGAAGGTAGAATCTGTATTGGATATAAGAGTCATTGGTGTCAAAATTCCTGTGGTACAGTCTGCGCGTAATTTAGTAGTAATTTTGGATTCAGAACTCCGATTTACGGAACATTTTACATCTTGTATTCAACGAGCGTATTCAGGACTGAGGAAATTATACGGTAGTAGGCATCAATTACCCCAAAAAACTAAAATATTACTGACTGACCCACTCGTTCTGAGCCACTTCAACTACTGTGATGCAGTTTACGGGGCGTGCTTGCAGGTTGTTTCAGAGAGTGCAGCGTTCTTGTCTGAGGTTCATTCATGGTGTCAGGAATATCAACCAGTAATCTATAAGTTTGAGTGCTGTCAATGGTTGAGCACAGAAAAGCGAAAGGATCTTCAATCCGCAGTATTTTTCCACTCAATTATATATTTTCAAACTCCCCCATATCTTTATAACAAAATTAAGTTCAGGTCAGACGTTCACATTATAAATGTAAGATTCAGGGGGTTAATTTCACCCCCTGCTCATAAAACGGCTTTATTCTGCAGATCATTGTCATTTTCCGTCTATAGTCTGTATAACCGCATTTCTGATCCCCTGAAGCTTTGCAATCCATCAAGGTTTAAAATACTGTTTCGTAGAATACTGCTGAATTCAATAAATTAAAATAGATTTATGTTGAGGTTGTGGAGTTGTTGGAATCCTCTGGTTGTGCGCATTCTTGAAAGCAATTGATATAAAGTGTGGGAAATAAGATATTTAGTTTTTTTCTGTTTTTAATCATTAGGGCTTACGGTAATAACAGTGTTCACTGATGTAGGTCCTTTTGCAGTTTGCAGTTATTTTTTTAGGTTATGTTCTAATGTATTGGTTCTGCAATAAATATATTATTATTATTTTATTTTCCCTGTGATTTTATCGACATTTTCGACGATGGGCCCGCCTGTTCGAGGTGCATCTTCATCATCTAAAATACCTCGACGGAACCGTCGAGACCAAACTTGCACAGAATCAGCTGTTAAAAACCATTCACAATTTCAGCCGCCTGACTTGCCATTTTGCCTTTATAAAAAAAAACTGTAAAAGGTACCCAATTTCTTCTTTGTTGACTACCATTTTTAATAACCTGAATGGATCAAACAAAAAAACGGCAGAAAAATTTTTTAGTGTAAAATGTCACCTTGACTATGAGCATAAATCTGAAAATGTTTGATCGATACTTTACGAGATGTCGATCACTACATCCATCTATCGAAAAAATAATGGATTTCTTTTTCTCCCAACTTTTATGTGAATATTTTTCGTAAACCTCTTGTTCGCCTACTTAACCTAAATTTCCATCGAGTAATCTTTATTTTTTTAATGCCCTTACAATAGTTTCGGCTACCTTTCGTACCTCAGGTGTTGAATCAAGTTTTCCCCAAGTAAAATCCCATTCCAACATCTCAAACCGGATATATTCGCCCGCTGTAATATTCCATTATTTTCATCCCCTTTATGCGGCTGGAAACGGGACACAAATTGCATCCCCTTCGAGAAGGGGTAGACCTTCTCGCGTCTGATCTATGTTCTTTTTTCTCTCAGAGACTGAAAAATACCGGAAATCCTATCTGCAAAGTTGGGAAACAGATGGTCGTCTTCCGAACTGAATTGATAGGGGAGGCGGAATGCAACAGTTGCGTGATTTGTGAACTTTATTGCCCCAATATTTCGTGCCATTTGGAGTATATCCTGCTGTTGCCAACTTTTTTCTCTCCATTAGCGGAAAACAAATGTATTACCGAATGGAATGCAGATACTAGGATCCACTATTTCCTACGAAATCTAAAAAAGCACTCTAATTCTCCCTGTATTAATCTAATCAGAATATTTGATCATGGTAATTTTTTTTGTGGTAAATTAAAAGCAGGAAAAGATGTGCAGTATATAGTGAGAAGTGAATTAATCGTTCGATAAATATAAATAAAGAGTTTTCAAATGAGATATCCCGCTATCTGGGCAGCTGTCACTTTTGAAGCTTTCGTCTTTTGACATTTGACAATTGAAAACTACGCCATTACTAAAAATGGAACGATACGCGCTTCAACAACTCACTAAAATTTTTAAAATTCACTACAAAAATGGTGAAAATCCTTAGAAATCCTTAGAAAATGCATAGTAACACCAATATAGGCTTCTTCATTGTGTCGGTCTCTACTTGATGGAAATTCATCGTATATGATTTGTATTTGATTGATTCGGTCTTTACTTGGTGAAAACTCATTTTAATTAAAAAATATATATGAGACAGTAATTTATTTCCACAAAAATGTTTGTACTACTTCTTCAGGTATTACATTGTACTGTCTCATGGTATTCAGTGTAACCGAGTTTAAATACATTGTTAGGCTTCCAAAGAATGGAAGCACAAGTCATAAAAACTCTAGGTGTTTATTGGAGTTTGCCGCTAAAAATGCCATTAAGGAAAGATATTCAGTAATGGAGACTTATCAACATCTATTTGTTCGTTCTAAAGGATTTTACGGGCATTATACCCGTGAATTTCAAAAAATTCCAAAAGTGTTGATCTAGAACTTTTGCTGTCAACGTGGATAATTTCATAATTATTGCTGAAATTATGCCTGAATTTCTTAAGATGATTAGCATATGTCGAATGTACATTTGGTGTTCTTCGACACGTTTATTGAATGATCTACCAGTCTGGCCAATGTATACTAAAGGGTAATCTTTGTAAGTCGACTTGTAGACTCCGGATTTATTTTCTTTCTTTGTTGGATCTTTATTGTTTTTATGTAGGTACTAAGGTTATTAATTGTCTTAAAAGCCACGTTATAATTGAAAGAATTTCTGAAATTTTTAGCAATATTTTCAGATACTTCATTGACATAAGACAACGAGAAATATTTCTGTGTATTGTCCTCTTTTATGATTGGGTACACGAGATTTAATGCCATTTTCTTTTGTTTATTGGATACCATTTTGTCTATAAGAAAGGGGTTGTAACTGTTGTTTGACGCTATTTGTTTAATAATATTTAATTCTTTCAAAAGGTTATCTGAATTCAAAGGGACATTCAGTAATTTATGAATAAAACTATTATATGCTGACATCTTTTGGTTGGTGGGGTAATTTGAAGTTTTATGTATTGTGATGTCTGTATGTGTGGGTTTGTAAAAAATACTTAAATCATGTAAAATTATTTAGTCTTGTTATTGTGACGTCAAGAAAATTAATACTTTGATTCTTTTTTGTTCGATTGTGAATTTTATTTTTGAGTGGAGTTTATTAATGAAATTCATGAAGATATGTAGTTGTCGGTCGGTGCCTTTGAAACAACAAAAAATGTCATCTATACCAATAAAGGAAATATTTTCTTATCGAATTTAGGTGTATTTTTGATTCTAGATCATCCATAAATATTTCAGCTAAAATTGAACTGAGTGGATTTCCCATTATCAAACCATTGTTAGAAATATAGACGGTTCCGTTAAATTGAAAGAGTTTTGATCAAGACATATTTCCAGGCAATTATATGATTTGAAGTAAAACACTTTATTTATGCTAATATTCATTGTTGATACCAATATAGGCGTTAACACATGCTGAATATAAAAAATAAGGATCATTTAAAATCTTTTCACTTATATGTTAGCAATGGATCCAATGTTCATGAATTTCAGTATTAAATTAATCACAACTGGATAGTTGATATTCTTGGCGTTCTAATCGTTGAAAATTCTCTCTTTCTATCTGGCATTTCCATTATTTTTGAAATAGAGAACAACTATTTCTACTCTTTCTGCGATCATGTGCACCTTGCTGACTTAAATTATCCGAAAAGAGCAGAGAATCACAAATAAACGATTGTAATCCCTTTCGAAATTTGATGAATGTTGAATTAGAGTGAAGATAATCTGTAGAATCCCAAGAACATATTGAACCTTATCAAAACTACGATTATGAATATTGCACTTGATAAGTTTGTTGTTATTTTTGATCTTTTGATCACATCTGAAGTGCTACAAAATGTTCATGAAAACATTGAATAAAAATTTAATAATTGCCTGAAAGCAAATGATAAACAATTTTAACATCTCAATACTTGTTCGTTCTGAAACTCATTCACCTAATGCACTTCACCGATAACTTCCAACTAGTTTTTACACCTTAACGAATGCCAAACAAAAGTTATTGACACATTCATAAACGGAATTGGAAAACCTTCAGAATGGTGTTTCACTCGCTCCCTATTTCTATCTTGAAGGGGCTTACTTCCCTGTTAAGGGGATGATCATACACCCGTGAATTCGGAATCGAAAGATATTTGCCTATGCTTGGCATTTTCCGCGAAGTTTCATAATTAGGCTGGACTGTTTTATGTATAACTTATATTTATTTTGAAAAATTTAAAATATCATACTGGTTTATTCAGTTAACCTCTTTCAAATTCCAATTTCAAAGAAAATTTTATTCAAAGACTTTCAGAATTGAATTAAATGACTATCGTAGTTTCAATTTAGTAGACATTTAGAATTAACACTCATTACTCAGTACCAAAAGGGAATAAAAGAATTCAAAGAAATATAAATAATTAATTAAATTTACTATATAAATACTTGGACACAAAATTTGATTTCGTAACTTGTTTCATGAAAACCTTTCCGGAAACGCAAAACATAAATATCTTACCAGACAAGCTGAATGTATTCAGCTGAACAAAATACTAGAATGAAGTGAACTCTTAAAAATCCTACGTATTCTATGTTCGTCACAGAAATGACACAAATTGAATTAAATCATCTTTATTTCATGTTAGTTCAAGTTAAATCTTCATTAGTCTCCATATGTTTTCAATGGGACTAAGATCTGATGAAGCTGCTGGCCATGAAATTGTTGTCACTTGATGTTCTTGCATCCAAGCTTGAGTATAGGCCGAAGTAAGCATCTTGCATTATCCTGTCGAAAATTTCTCTGGATATAAAGCATGCGCCGTTTCAAGGAGAAAAACGTTTAGAATGCCACAATACTTTTCACTATTAATGGTACCATCAACTATGCATTACGCTGAAATATTACTCCCCAAACCATTATTTTGGTCCGAAATTTGGAAATTTGAACGGTAACAGATTGTTTTGATAAGATTTTTAAGTGATTTCCACCAAGTTGGGAACATCATCAGATATAAAGACATTATTAAAATTATCTTCTTGAAAAAGTCGAAAAATTTCTATCCTTCGTTCCTTCTGTAAAGGTGTCATTTTAGGGGTTTTTTGATTTCCTTGATATGTAGCCTTATATTTTCAGTGACATACGGACGGTTTCTGGACATACTTTTATATTTCGTCGATTGCCAAATCTTTTAGCCAATTTGAGAAACGTCAGGCGTAAATTATGTCTTCCTAAGGCCAATAAAGCGTTTAATTTGTTTCCTTTAATTTTATTTGGTCTTCCTGAAACTGATCTATGATATCCATGCCATTTTTCATCCTCTTTATTGTCTCATATACAGCACTTTCTTCCAGTTCAGTCAATTGAACTTATTTTTTAACGTTTCGAAAACCTTTTCTATACAAATATTCTAACTGATTTCTTTTTTCTAATAGCGATATTATTTCATAAATTGTATACCCGTTGACAATCAAAAATATTTGACAAATAGTTTTGCCATCCAACTTTGACCGTAGGCGACTATCTGCACAACCTATTTTATACATTACTTTTGTCTTAGAATGTAACAAAAAGAAGTATATTGAAATTATGAAAAAGAATAAATTCCGGATACATTCTGGAGGGACTAAATATAAACAAAATATAATAAAATAATATTATAAAAAGAGGTTTTTTCTTGATAGAATGAAAAAAAAATTTTGAATATCATACAGATTTATTCTAACCTCCTACAAATTATCATATATCTTTATTGAGATTACTTCATATAACACTTCATGACTCACTCTATACCAGACCGATTCAGAAAAATACATTTCAACTTCTAGGAATCCAAAATAAACTAGACTAATAGGCGAAAATCCCTAGAGTATGCGGCGACTAGCTAGTTCAACTTGTTAGACCAGGGCTCTAGGGACCTAACAATGCAGACAACACAGAGAAGTTTCACCTCTATGGTAGAACAAACATGACGGATTGTATGCAGATTCAGCAATCGCATTCATTCCACGCTTGAAACATCACAGGGTTACGATCTACTCTGCTAGTCTCGGATTTCATCAGTATTAATTGAGGTCTTATTGTTTATAAACATGTGCCATTGGGCTTTTTCAATCATTCATTCGTTGAATATCAGCAGGTTGAATGTAGTAAATAACAAATTGAGATGCGTATCGGAGGACCAGATATCAACCGGTACTAAAAGGACATTTATTTTCATGTAATAAGGGGTTGGCTATTTGAAATTCGCATTTTTGCTATGAAAAAAACTAATGAATATTTTTTCAAATTTATGAGTTTACTTGACATTTGCAAGTGAAAAACAATATCATTCAAGTGGCTGCCACGTCTGTCTACAGTACGCCATCCGAACAACCCAAGTTCTCATTACATTGTCGATTGTTTGGGGTTCAATCCCATACATGGCAACAAATATTTCGTGTTTCAAGGCAACAATCGTTTCTGGATGGTTATCGTAACACTTATCCTTAACGGAGTCCCATAAAAATTATTCCTCCATGTTTAGCCCATTGGGAGAAGTGGAAACGCATGCTCACGAGGCTTCACTTTTTGCACTAGTTGAACTTTGTATACTTTCACACCGAGGTCTTTGTAAAATTCTCTTCAGAAAAATGCGGGAAATGTTCAATTCTTGAGCACGATGACGAGTTGATGTTGATTGATATTCAGATAAATCCTGGGCTATGTTTTCAGGTGTACTCACTGAACGAAAACGTGAATGAGTTGTTTCAACAAATAACGATCTCGTTTTCACTAACAAATTGATTAACAAATGGATCCACAAATTGCCGGGAGGACATTTCTTTTCTATTTCATTTTCCACATAAATGTCCAATAGTTTGGATAGAAGATTCGCCATTTTGGAAATAAGTTTTGGATACTTCCCAATTTTGTTCAAGCGTGAATCGGCCCATTTCGTTAATGTCGAATATTAAAGTAACAAAACTTTAAATATCATACAGATTTATTCTGTTAACCTCCTACAAATTTTAATTTCAAAAAATTTTCATTCAAAAACTTCTAGAGATTAAATTATTGAAATGTCTTTAGAAAACACTGTTTCAAGTTAGTGGACATATGTAATAAACACTTATTACAAAGTACCAAAAGGAACTAAAAGAATTCAAATAAATATAAATAAACAACGTTCTTGAGGATAACCTCAAGAACTTCTTCAAAAACAAGTTGCTCAAAATAAGTTCCCTAAAAAAAATTGTTAAAACATGCAGAACGTCTTCGAAAAGCAATTTAGATTTTCACAACGGAAACTCATCAGCCCTACTACAAAAATAATTAACAAAAAATATCTTACCAGACAAACTGAATATACTTATCTGAACAAAGGCTAGAATAAAGTGAACTTTTAAAATTCCTACGTATTCTGTGTTCGTTACAGAAACCACATAAAGCAAAGGTATTTTATGGACTCCTTTAAAACTTAATGAAAATGTGTTATACATTCTGTCAAGAAAGTACCGGGAATTATCGATTTAAATCTGGCGGGGCAATGAGGCAGGTAAAATTTTTTTTCCTAGGTTGGTACCACTGTCCTTAATTACTATGCCAAGTTTGAGCGGGATCTGTCAACTAGTGTGTCGATGTCAGAGTGCGTGCCGATTTTTACTATGGGTGATAACGTTGAGCAAAGAATTTGTTTAAAGTTTTGTGTTGCAAATGAATTTTCGTGTGCCGATGCATTGAAAATGTTGCAAAAGGCCTTTGGTGATAATGCTCTATCGAAAACTCATGCATATCAGTGGTACAGAGCCTTCAAGGACGGTCGTGAAGTGGTCGCCCATCGACGGCTTCGATCGAAGATAACGTAGATAAAATTAAGGAAAGGGTGCTGAAAAACCGTCGTACCAGCTTGAGAGAGATAGCACATGATCTTAAGATATCCCACGAGTCCGCACGTATGATTTTGATTGATATTTTGGGCATGAGAAAGGTGGCCGCACGACTCGTACCGAAAGACCTGAATTTTCTTCAAAAACGTCATCGCGAACAGGTTGCTTCAGACATGCTGGATCGCTGTAATTCCGATTCTACATTCAGGGAACGCATTATAACTGGTGATGAGACCTGGCTCTACGAGTACGATATGCAAACAAGCCAGCAATCATCGGAGTGGGTGGTAAAAAATGAGCCGAAACCGATAAAACCACGCCAAAGCCGCTCGAAAATGAAGGTGATGCTCAGTGTTTTCTTCGATATCCGTGGCGTGGTGCACTACGAATTCGTTCCAGAGGGTCAGACGGTAAACAAGGAGTATTACCTAGGCGTTATGAAACGTTTGCGTGAGCGTATCCGTAAGAAGCGGCCAAATTTGTGGGCGAACAACTCATGGGTTTTGCATGACGATAACGCGCCTTCTCACCGAGCTACGATTGTGACTGACTTTCTCGCCAAAAACTCAACAAACGTGCTTCAGCAACCACCGTATTCGCCGGATTTGGCTCCCTGCGACTTTTTCCTCTTCCCAAAACTAAAATTGCCCCTTCGTGGCACCCGTTTTCAGTCGATTGAAGCCATAAAACAAAATTCGGCGCGAGAACTAAAGTCCATCCCGGAAAGCGCCTATAAAAAATGTTTCGATAATTGGAAGTGCCGTTGGCATAGATGTATTGGAGCAAATGGAGCCTATTTTGAAGGCGACCCAATAAATTTTGACGATTAAATGTAAAAATGTTGTTTTAATTGAAAATTCCCGGTACTTTCTTGACAGAGTAGTAAGTGTAAACCAAAATATATAATTATTATATATACAATGAAATAATAAAAAGAGATTTTTTCTTGATAGAAGTATTATTACAAAATTCTGAATATCATACAGATTTATTCGGTCAACCTACAAATTTTAATTTCAAAAAATTTTAATTCAAAAACTTTTAGAATTAAATAAAATAAATGTTTGTTCATATACCCATGCTGGCTAGCTGCCAGCATGGGTATATGGAGAATAGAAATACAGAAACTGCCATTTATGAGCTGACTCTGGCAATCTTAAGTGCTTTGGAGGTGTTTTGGATCTCTCGAAAGCTTTCGACTGCCTTGAACAAACTTGAAAGATGTGGTATAAAAGACAAACAGCTTAACCTGATGAGAAGTTATCTACAAAGGAGAAAGCAGAGAGTAATGATTTCAAGAAATGGAGAAAATTATACATCAGAGGACATTGACAACCATGGGCATACCACAGGGCAGCATACCGGGACCTCTACTTTTTCTGTGTACATAAATGACCTGGGTTTAATACTACCAAAAAATTGTGATCTGATAAATATTTCTGATGACGCTTATATATTGATAAAATGTAATAACATCCAAACATCAGTTGATTCAATCAGTCCAGTGTTAGGTGATATATGTGACTGGTGTTGTAAAAACAAACTCCTATTGAACATACAGAAAACTGTTTGCGCCTATTGACAGAACGACAAATATTTCCAACAGTTCTGCAATGTAATTATTATGTTATTGACGTCAGGGAAATCGTATCATTTTTGGGAGTCACACTTAATGAAAATTTGAAATGGAAAAACCATGTAGACCAACTGAAGAAAAAATTGAACTCTGTCATTTATACACTCAATATTCTCAAAAATCAGGTTGGTAATGGTGTTTTAAAAATAGTATACTTTGCTAATTATCAATCTTTGGCTCCTTCTGGCATCATTATCTGGGGTAGCTCCTCCGTCCTTCAGAAAAACAATATTCTGACTATACCGGGTCTTTATGTTTACTGGTTAATGTTATTTTTTCATAAGCATAACCCCTATTATGCAAGTCATAAAAATGACAATAAAACAAGACGTATTTTTCCGTGGGTTTTGCCTAGTCACGCTTTGACTTGTTTTGAGAAGCATCCACTATATATGGCAATAAAAATATTCAATATGTTACCAAAAAAATTACAGCTTGTTCAGGAATATAAGAAATTCAACAAAGAGATGTATAAATTCATAATCGATTGTGAACCTTGGGATGTGAAAGAATTAATTAATTATTGTAGTACGTTTGACTTGTTTCATTTTTGTAGTATATGTATCAATTTAATTATTGAAATAAATATTATTATTATTATTATTTTACCGGGAGCCGTTTACTATTTTAAATGATAAATACATATCGTTCATTTTTCCTGGGTTCTCCAAGATAAGTATACTGAATCTCAATGAGCTTCGAAATAATCATGATCCTCGATCTACAAATTATTTCAGTATCACAAATTCCTCAGTAACCTATGTTGTAAGATTTCCAACTGTCCAAGTAGTGAGGAGATGCAGAATTCAGCTTCCTGAAAACAAAAGAATAATGCATCGCCTACATTGTCTCATTCCTTTCAAATAATTTACTGTGCCGAAGCACGAAACCGAGCATTCTTTTTGCCAACGAGAGGACGTTATCAACATGTTGGATAAAATTCAACCTAGCATCGAGGGTCATTCCCGAATCACGAATACTATCCACCTGTTGCAGCTGACTCTGGTCTATTAAGTTTTGGAATATTCATCCAGATTCAGAACGAAAAAAACTTGCAATATTTGGAAAATATCCTGCATAATATAAACAGGAGAAAATATTATTCAGATAAATAATGAAAAACGGAGGCCCGAGATGAGAACCATGAGGTACTCATGGAGTATGTTTGAAGCAATGGCAACTCTTGTTCCTCCCGTGGATTATTCTGAATAAAACCGAATTAATTTATTACCGTGCTTATCCCAATCTCCGGGTCTACCCTTTGAGCACGTCTGAGATATTATGGATAAGAGATAACCTAATTTACCCCACCCTCCTGAGACTTCAGACCGTCCTTATTAGGTACAGGTAGCCTAAAATACTATATCTCAGAAGGATCACTTCTCCAATTACGATAAAGTCTAAAAATGTCTAAGACCCCGGCTTTTTGCGATAGGATCCATCAATTGACGGAAATATGGAAAAAAGTAGTGGCTAGCGACGGATAATACTTTAAACTTTGAATCGTCTACCAATGTTCATTGAAGATTATCAGTCAATTCGATTCACTCTAAGCTCAAAAACGTAGGAATTGAAATTCGAAAAAATAGTTCTCAAAGACTTATTGTCAATTATTTTTATGGCGAAGCGAAACTTAGTGTAGAACTTTTTGCATTTTTTACTTTACACCCCAATGAATGTATTTCTTTTTAATTATTCATCACACACTGAATTGGTAACTGGCTCTGAACATGATCAACACCTAATTCACTCTGACCTGTCTTCGAAACCGAATCTCTTGCTTTCATTCGGATCAGTTCCAAAAAAGAAATCGAATTTCTCTTCGACAGTTAGATTCCGCGTATCCTGAATCAAGTTAATCCAAGTTTTGAAACTTTTCAGTCCTTGTAAGATTCATCTGTTAGTTGATCCGATCTCTTTTCAGATGGTTTCAAACCTAGTTGAAAATGATTGCATCCTTGTTCCCATTTGAACACATCTTGACTATACAGGGTGTCCCAACGATAATTTGCCCCACCCCCTCAGAACTCAGAAACGAAGAATTGTAGAAGATTTAGAAAAAAACAGGTCAACTTCTGTTTTGAGGGGTACGAATTTCCATCATGAGTTTGATCCGAAAAAACCATCTCCATGAAGATGGCATCAACCCCAACATTTTTTGAATAGGGAAGTGATGTCGAGTGTTGTTAGTTTGAAAGCTTTTTATGTTATATATAAGTTTTGAGGAATCCAAAAATAATTTCCAAGTTCTGTATTAAGGAGAAAGAATTCCTATGATGACAAAGTTCCGAAGAAACCACCTGAGTTTGGCAACAACCCCCAATTTTTTTTAATAGAAAAGAGATGGCGGATGTGTCTTAGTTAAAAAGCTTTTTCTGTTCTTTAAACATCCTAGTTAAAATTTTCGAATTCGGTGATTTTTTTAAGCAATTTGATATTGAAAATTATCAGAAGGATAACACAAACAGAAACAAAATACATTCAAATACAACAGATGTAATTAATTATAGGGAACATCCAGACAAAAATGTAAACTTTTCAAAAAATTAACATATGTATTGTTCAAAATGAGCACCACCAACCTCCATACAATGATAAAGTCTACTTTCAAATCCTTCAAATCCGTCTGGTGTCAGTAATTGGCATTTCGTTATGATTCTTTATCGCAGTTCTTCAAGATTTTCAGTTTGAGTTGCATAGACTTTGGACTTCAAATGCCCCTAATGGCGATAGATCGGGTGATCTTGCTGGTCACTGGCGATAGATCGGGTGATCTTGCTGGTCACTCTATCGGACCCCTCCTGCCAATCCAAAGTTCTGGATAGAAAATTGTAGAACACAGATATCGAAATGTGGCGATGCACCATCCTGCTGAAATGTGAGTTCATTTTCTAATAGGTTGTCGTCGATTTTCAGAATGTCAGTATTCATTGGATCAATAATGTCGTTTAATAAATTCAAATAAGTTGTTTCGTCGAGATTTTCATCGATAAAAATTGGTCCAACAATATGGTTTCCTAATATTCCTCCTCAAACATTTAATTTTTGGATATTTTGTTTATGTGTCTCTATGAACAAATGAGGATTACTATCACTCCACTACAGACAACTATTTCTATGGACCTCCTCATTCAACATTTAGGCACCCTCGTCAGAAAAGATTTTACTGTAGAGTCGGTGTGGGTTATTATTCAATAACTCACTAAATTGTTCACAAAATTGAGTCCGAATGTCAGGATCATCTTCATTCAACTATTGCACCACCCTTATCTTGTAAGGGTGAAATTTTTGAGCTTTCACAATTTGATGAACTCTAGATTTCGTAAGATTAGATGCTCGTACTAAAGTTCTGATAGATTGCCTATTATGCATCTGTAAATGTAAAAAAAATACTGCTATTTCAATTGCTTCATTTCGGACTGAACGCTCAACTTCGTGTTTTTTATTCTGAATGGAACCAGTAGTTTCCAATTTATTCATCAAATGCTTAACATATTGGTGACTTACATTTCTTTCTGAATGATGGTTATTAAAATACCTTGCAGTTTATCTAGAATTTTCGTCATTCCGATAACATAATTTGAGAATTTCTATTCTTTTTTCCATAAAATAGACCATTTTCGCCCACGTATGTAAGTCTCAAACCCAATTATGATGCAAAAACGAAGGACTGAAACACATTTGAGAAAGAATCTTCAAAAAAATAGTATACATTGTGATGAATTTCATGTATTTAACACATTTTCCCATCACGAACGATAAGAAAATCGAATGTTTTTAATGTAAAAATATCCAAAAACTAAAATTGTTCTGCCATTAAATAAACAAATTTGAAAATTTCAGCTGCGATGTTCAGAGAACAGAAAAAACTTCTCAACTAAACCCCATACAACATCTCCTCCCTATTCAAACAACGTTGGGGTTGATGCCACCCTCAGGGGGGTGTTTTTTCGGAACAAACTCATGATGGAAATTAGTCTCCTCAAAACAGAAGTTGACCTGTTTTTTATAAATCTTCGAAAATTCTTCGTTTCTGAGTTCTGGGGGGTCAAATTTTCATTGGGACACCCCTGTATATAGACATACATATGAAGGGTTTTCCAATAAGAGGTTCCATTTTGAATAGTCCGCTACCTGGCCAGCTGTCATCTCATGATATTTGACTAGTAAAAACTACACCAGTACTAAAATTGGAACGATACACGCTTCAACAACGCACTGAAATCTTAAAATTCACCACAAACGCGGTGAAAATTTTGTAGTCACAATTCGCAAAACTAAAGCACTTTTGGATCATCCTGAGGAATTTTCTCGGCCGACAATTAAACTGGTGGAAAAATTTCAGCAGTTGGGACAAGTAAATGATGTGAAGAATCGAAACCGTTCCGTCAAGTAAAGAACAAAAAAATCATAGATTCATTGTGAACAGTTGGATAGAGTGAATCAATTTTTATTCGAAAAGTATCCGGCGATTGCCAACAGAAAAAACGTTATTCTGTAACACGACAGTGCAAGATCAACCGTGGAAAAAAATTATGAATTCATAATTCATATAATTACTTAAACAAGAGTGTAATCGCTTTTATAGTCAAAGAATTTTCCCAGTGAAACCCTTTAAGGATCATAGAAAAATTTTAAACTTGCGTAGAGGTTGCTGAAAAGAAGAATTCAGAAGCTTCTGTTAGGTAGCTGTTGATAACTTCAATTGGAATTCTGTATTTCAATTTCAAATTTATTACCAGACACAGACACGTATAAGAAGCATGTGATGTTTTTTCAGAAATTTTGTTATTGTGTTTGATTCTCAATGTTAGACCTATCTGATGATTGGGAACAACCATGAAATACGTATAATTGCTTATATTCTGAATTGAGTATATTATCATATAAAACCAATTTTAATGTGAGTCAATGCTTGATAGAAGTAAAATTTAAATGACTTCAAATTCAGAATTATATATTCTAACTTCTACATTATATATTAAAACTATATACAAAAACTATCAAATTGATATTCTTATATATAATCAATATAAAATATTTTTCAATGTCTCGGAAAAAACCTTTTTACATCTCGACTTGAAATGTATTGATACAAATGTATTAACAAAAACTATATAAGTATGTATATTAACATACAAATACAATGGAATGAAATAAGGAATTACTTTGTTTTCTATCACTTTTTATTATAACTGATATACAGTGACTCGAGTTTCGTAGTGTTTACTACATTTTCAAACTGAACTAACAAATTAGATCTCAACTATTATATATGGGGATTGTAGGCTTCGGCAGAGCTTCGAAGAGAGGGGTTTTCCAAAGTTCCGTCTGTTCGTTAAGTAGTTTTATTATTGGTACGTGCTTTTTATATTTTTCAATTTCTATGGATTCCAGGATGTCAAGTTTTTTCCCTTTCGCTTCCACGTGCAAGATAACAAGGTTGTTCAATTCTGGGAAGGTGTGATCTGTAGTGAAGAAATGGTTCGCAAAATTGGAATTATTCTTCCGGTTCCTAAAAGCAGATTCATGCTCTTTGTACCTTTTATGGAAAGGTCGGCCCGTTTGACCTATATACACACTATTACACTCTTGACAACTTAATTTATAGACTCCAGAATTATTCAGTCGGTTCTCTTTGTCTTTCGGATTAAAAAAGAGATTAGAAATTTTTATGGGAGGGTGTGAAAGCTATTACTATGTTAATTTTTGATAAAATTCGAGCTATTTTTTGTGAAATTGGTCCAAAATATGTTAGTTTTATAAATTTATTGTTATTATGATCTGATTTGGAGATGGGGTAAATTTGTTTACGAATTAGTTGCTTCTGTTTTATGTTTATGATGGAATTTATAGTTTTGGTTTTGAACTGATTTTTTGTGGCTATTTGTCTGATTGTATTCAATTCCCTCTTTAACGTAATATTATCTAAAGGAATTGAAAATGCTCTATGTACCATTGATCTATAAGCAGCTAGTTTATGATTGATCGGATGGTTTGAAAAATTTGGTATTGTTGTATCAGTTGATGTGGGTTTTCTATATATATCAAAGGAAATTTCATTATTACTGTTAATTAAAGTTATGTCCAGAAAATTTATTCTATTATCGAATTGTGTTTCCATGGTGAATTTGACCTTATTGTGCAAACTATTGAGATATTTTAATGTTTCATTTAATTCTGAATGTGTTCCGCAGAAGCAAGCCAATATATCGTCTACATACCTGTACCAAAAAGTGATATGCTTTGCGTGTGTGGATTTTAGAATTTTTCTTTCAAAAAGGGACATAAAGATTTCAGCGAGTAATGGGCTGAGAGGTGATCCAATATACAAATACAAGAAAATCCACTATTCCAAAATTATCTAAAATTATCAAAATAAAAATAATTGAACGAGAACTCAAACATTTGATAGCTATTTCGGCCTATATGACTTCAACAGAAATGTATTTAATTCAGATTCAAATATATAACAAGATCAAAATTCAACTTACCATAATAAGATAAAACATGGAACGAATAAACTTGAAGTAATGATAGTTTGTGTAAATATATAGTTTCAATATAATGTAGAAGTTAGAATATATAATTGTAGAAGTAAGAATATATAATTCTGAATATAAAGTCATTTAAATTTTACTTCTATCAAGTATTGACTCACATTAAAATTGGTTTTTTTAATTATGAAATAATTTCATATAGAGTCTTTATATCCACAATATATTCCTCAATTATTTATTATTTTTGAAATTCTGGTTATTTTTCTTATCATGGGACATTATTTGGGGTGAATAAGTTTTGCTATTGTTTTTCTGTGTTCCGAGTACAAATAGTTATAGGTTATACGTAACAATACGTTGATCATTTCTGTTTTATTGTGGATACTTTAAAGCTTACTTCAAGTTTATTCGTTCCATGTTTTATCTTATTTTGCTGAGTTGAATTTTGATCTTGTTATATAGTTGAATCTGAATTCAATACATTTCTGATGAGGTCATATAGGCCGAAATAGCTATCAAATGTTCGAGTTCTCGTTCAATTATTTTTATTTGATCCTTCATTTTGATAATTTTAGATAATTTTGGAATAGTGGATTTTCTTGTATTTGTATGTTAATATACATACTTATATAGTTTTTATTAATACATTTGTTTCAATACATTTCAAGTCGAGATGTAAAAAGATTTTTTCCGAGACATTGAAAAATATTTATATTGATTATATATAAGGATATCAATTTGATAGTTTTTGTATATAGTTTCAATA
Organism: Megalocaria dilatata; assembly: GCA_034642435.1. Classification (NCBI taxonomy): domain Eukaryota; kingdom Metazoa; phylum Arthropoda; class Insecta; order Coleoptera; family Coccinellidae; genus Megalocaria; species Megalocaria dilatata. The sequence goes on from CM067855.1 coordinate 37,705,297, forward strand.
TATAATGTAGAAGTTAGAATATATAATTCTGAATTTAAAGTCATATTATCATATATTTGGTATTTTTGGAATTTGACTCTGAGGACCCTGAAGAAAAAATTTACATAAAAATGTTGTTTACAATGTCATATAAAGAAAAAATTTATATTTCTCTTGATAAATATAAGAATTATATCAATATATTACGTATTCTCAATATATATAGTGAAAATTTATCAGATTTCTGATATTTATAATTCCTAATTAGAGTTTTCATCAAGTAGACTCAAATTCATAATTTATGTAATTAAAATTATCATTATATACTAGATGCCGATAATATAAGATATTCAAATTAATAATCAAGAAGGCCCAATCAGTGAAATATATTAAAGATTAAAAAATTATGAGACAAAATTAATCTTTTCGTGAATTTTTACAAATATCTACAAATGAATAAATTCACTCTTCAAAAAACAAATAGAAAATTTCGGTTTCTCCTTGTGACCACAAATCTCAGGTGGCTTTATGGTTTCCGAGGTACCAATGTTTATGATCGAATATGAATCACCCGGTACATTGCCGAAAGTTTCTGGTGTACCTACATAATGAATGTTCAAACGGACAGAAATATAATTCATACCAGAAACTTGAGTAACAAATTCTCGTGGCGGCTTTTGCATATTCAGGTATGAAAGTTTGGGTCTCACAGGATAAGAGAGCAAATTAGGGGGTATGCGAATGAAGGGAAAGAAAAGCTGCATTTAAATGAAGTAGGCTTTATATTTTCAACATAATTATGACCCCCAAACTTTAGCGAACTTTTTGTGATTTAATTCATGCCAAACATGACGTAGCTAATGTTTGTGTGAATTTTAAATACAAGGCATCTTCATCATCCGGTTAACGACCAAAATAGATCAATCTTAGGAAGAATATTTATTATTAATCCAATTGGCCTCGGAAAATTAATAATACCCATTGAAGAATATTTTTGTGGAAATAAAATACTGTCTCTTATTTTTTAATTAAAATGAGTTTCCACCAAGTAAAGACCGAATCAATCAAACAATAATATCCATGACTATTTTCTTCGAGGTGAAATATAATATCAATAGGGAAACGGCTTGAAAGGAGATAATTTGAGTAATTCACTTTTCCATGCACAGAATGTATATCAATAGTTGCGAAAAAATTCAGGTTATTCCTTGTCAAAAAAAAGGGTGAGCCTTTCATATAAACTTTATTTTTTTGAGCAGGTGTTTTTTTAGAGTGATAGAACTTTAGATAGGGATAACTGTGATTTGACAGAAGGTAAAAGCCATGTTGTTTTAACATTTCTGTTCAGTAAGCATTGACAAATTATCATGTTGAGACTCACGCCGCAAGAACGTTTACAAATTGTTGAAATTTATTTTCAAAATCAGTGTTCTATTCGCCAAACTTATAGATCACTTCGTGAAATTTATGGTTTACATAATCGTCCATCAGAGCAGCTTATTTGTCGAATCGATAGTTTTCGGACAACATTTTTTCTATAATACTTTATGCAACAACAACAAGACAAAGAACTGTACGTACAGAACAAAATATCGCTGCTGTAAGTCATAGTGTTAATGATGATTCGGACTCTGTGTATCCACCACATGGAAAATGTTGCGTAAAGATCTTGGTCTACACCCACACAAGATCCAAGTGGTTCAAGACCTAAAGCCACTTGACCATAATAAGCGTCGTTTGTTTGCTGATTGGGCCCTAGAACAGCTTGAAGTTGATCCACTTTTTCATCGTAAAATTGTGTTTAGTGATGAAGCTCATTTCCGGTTGAACGGCTGTGTAAACAAGCAAAATTGCTGTATATGGAGAGAAAACAATCCTCAAGAAGTTCTGCAGGTTCCATTGCATCCTGAAAAATGCACTGTATGGTCTGTTCATTTTGATTTGGCCATAACATTATTTCGAGAAATGGTCCAATTAATTGGCCTCCAAGATCATGCGACATAACTTCACTGGATTATTTTCTTTGGAGTTATGTCAAGTCATTGGTTTATGCTGATAAACCAGAAACAATAAACGCTTTGGAAGCCAACATAACTCGTGTTATTGATTAAATAAGGCCTGAATTACTCCAAATGTGGTCCAAAATTGGCCTGGTCGAATGCGGTTCCTCAAAGCTAGTCTTGGTGGACATGTGCCGCAAATTATTTTCATAACATAAATGTCATAAAACTATCATTCAAATTAAAAAAATGCCTTCAATCTTAATTTAAATGGGTTTTATTTCAATTTAAAGTTGTATCACTCTAAAAAAAACACCCGATATATGCATGTTCTATAGGTACAAAAAATTTATTGAAATTAGTAGCTATTCACTTCATTAGGAATGAATTGCTATGAAATAAGGAAGTGCTTAGTTTTCTGTCACTTTTTATTACCGAATATATAGAATATACGAGTTTGGTAGTTTTAAATAATATTAAATAAGGTTATTCAGATTTTCGCAAATTTTTGTTGTTATTATAATTCAGCAATTTTGTCATTATCACAGTAGCATCTTCAGGTATGTGGCATCTTACATTTTGAATAACTGTACCACCTTAAGGTGCCACTGTGATAGCGAAAAAATTGTTGTATTATAATAACAATAAAAATTTGTGGAAATCAGAATGACCATATTTAATATGTATTTTAAGACTGATTCCATTAAACATTTGGTTATGTGTAAATTTGCAATTAGTTTATTGCAAATAGAATTTCAATGAGATCGAGTTTGCCTAGAGATTAGAGAGCTGGCTAGAAATATTGCCAATATATCGAAATAACCTATGTATTTGGGAATCAACGATGCATTGCATTGCTTAAGAGATAACCAATATAAATAGCCTGTGTGTGAAAACCTGGCATCAGGGATTAGAGATGAGTGGACTGTATTTAAATGAATGTACCTAGTATCAGGGATTAAATGAATACTACACTTGAACAAGTATAGAAAATATATTAATGTATACAAATATGTGTCACAAAATTAATATAAGTATATAAAAATAACTTACTGAATTCTTGTGTATGGTTCTGTCGGTCTGACTGTTTCTGAAGAGACTCCTGGAAGTCGTTTGGAGTATGTGTTGGTGTAGACTCGTGGAGTGTGTTGAATTTTGGAGTAGACTGGAGTGTTTTTGAGTAGTCTGAATTGCTGTCCATGTTGCTGGGTCTTAGGCAAATTGATTAAGCAACCACGGTATATAAATTATTCATTATAAGAAAATACTTGAATATTATACAGTGTACATTCGCGAGTGACCTGCGCATTAGATTACATAGAGTGAAGAAAGTTTTGGGCCTTAACATAGTTTTTACTATATTTTAAAACTGAATTAATCAAATGGAATCTCATCAATTATATATATATTCGTTGAGGTCTTCAGCTTGTGCCAAACGTCGAGAAGTAGGTTGTGCCAAAGGTCCTTCTGCCCATTAAATAGTTTTATTTCTAAAACGTGCTTCCGCTTAAATGCTTCTATGGATTCCAGGATGTTTAGTTTTTTGCCTTCCATGTGTAATATTTCAAGACAGTTCAATTCTCGGAAGATATGATTGGTTTCGAAAAAATATTTCGGAAAATTATTTTATTTCTTTTTTTGAAACATTTCCCGGTTTGTTCTACCGCTACTGCAGTCTTGATAACTTAATTTATATAAAATAAAATAAGAAGGAACGGTTTTTTACTTGATAGAAGGATTATTACAAAATTTGAATATCAGAACAGATTTAATCTGTTGTCTTCTACAATTTTAATTTCAAAAAATCCTTTGAAGAAACTTTAAGAATTAAATTAATGTCTCTATAAGCACTGCTCATATTTAATAGACGTATAAAGTCAAAATTCATCATACAATATCAAATGGAATTAAGAAAAACCAACGAATATAAATTGTCAATTGAAATTAAAATATAAATAAGCGAACATTTTTTGTTTCGTTCCAGGCATGCGTAATAAACTCTTCAGACAAACTTACGAAGCCCTGTTTGTTACAAAATGTATTGTTTTCTGATCCTATATTAATGAAAAATAACTCTTTCTCAAAAATATAAAACATAATTTCAAGAAACTCTCAAAAACTAATTTATTTGAAATATTCAATATATTTAAATAAATAACTTCAAAAAATCTCAAAACATGTAGCACATCCTCAAGAAATAATTAAAGTTACGATAAGATCAGTTCAACTTTACATATACAAAAAAATAATAAAATCAATTAAACAATGTATAGACTTACCAGTGCCATCTTAGAAATAGGATTCTCAACAAACATCGAAGTAGGTACCTTTATATCCAAGGTACTCTATGTTCCATGTTCACAGAAAATCATACAAAGCTTATAAGGCACTTGGCCTTAGTTAAAACCCTTCAACACTGTATAATGAATTTCTTTATTTAAAAAACCTAATATAATTATATATTATATATAAAATAAAATAAGAAGGAACGGTTTTTTACTTGATAGAAGGATTATTACAAAATTTGAATATCAAAACAGATTAAATCTGTTTTGATATTCAAATTCAAAAAAAAAAACTTAATTTATACACTACAGAATTATTCACCCGGTTGTTTTTGTCCTAATCATTTAAAAGGGGGTTGAAAATTTAATGGGAGAGTGAGGAAGCTATTTTGATGTTAGTTTTCTAAAATATTTGATATTTTTTTGCGTGATTGGTCCAAAATATGTCAGTTTTACACTTTTCTCTGCCATTGTTTACGGTTTTGGAAGTGAAGCATATTAGTTTCAGAATGAATTGTTTTTTTTTTGTTTATGGGAGAATTTATGTTTTTTGTTTCGAATTGATAGTAGCTATTCGTTTAATTGTATTCAGTTCTTTATTCAACTTAATGTTATTTAAGGGAATTAATTGAAAATACTCTATGTATCACTGATCTGTTGGCAGTTTATGAGTTATCGGGTCGTTTTCAAAGTAGGGTATGATTGTATCCATCGTTGTGGGTTTTTTGAATATATCAAAAAAATTTCTTTATACATAATATAAGCGACCAGGTGAAAGAACTGAATTAAGTTTGACTTCGACTTTATTATTTGAGTACATTTTCTGCCCAAAATCACAAAAGACCTATGTTTGGATGATATTACAGTGTTCTGAAACTCACGTACAAGCCGTAAAGCAAACCGTAATTTATTTATAGAATAGATTCAGGCAGAGAAGGTAAATAAAAACAGTTCGAAGTTATGTAAATATTTGCTCGCCATAAATGGCTTTCACGTAGAAAAACTGAAGAAGATGAGGAGACATTTTCGATTGTTTTCATGTCTGGAACGAATAAACTGATTTTAGTTGGTTGTGTAAATTGAGGGATCTTCATTTTTCACGCTGCTTCCAATTCTTGTTTTTCCTGACTTGCTGCTCCATAATTATGTACAATTTTATGATTATCGAATGTATGAAAAAAATAGCACCCACAAATACAGGTTTGCTAATTTTAAGTTCTATACTTGGGTGAAAATCCCTTCCGTTTTATATATTTACTCTTGCAAAATGAACATGTTCACTTCCACCCTTTTCCTATAATAGATAGTCTGAAAATTCTTCAAATTCCTAAATTTGCGTTGCGCTTCCATAGCTGCTGTACCAGACATCTTAGAAATCTCGTTCGAAAGCCTTGTACTTTCATTTTTGCATCTCAGGTAATTTTTTCCTAATATACAGGATTTTCAAGAGAATTACTCAACAAATGGGTAATTTTTTAAATGGATCAAACCATATATTTTCATATATTATCAATGGCATTTAATATCTCTGATATTGATTGAAACATTTTTAAATTAATAAAGTGAATAAAAGCAACTTGGCTTGAGTTTCACTGTTTATTTGATGTCTGTTGACATATACGTTTCGGGTTCTTAGCCCATTATCAAAACTGAAGAGAACAAAACTTGAAATATTATTTAAAATGGTAGGGTAGATCACAGTTACAATTTTGAGGAGTGTAAAAATATGTTGGTCCGGACCAAATTTTTTGCAGATAAGAGCAATGGTGAGTAATCGAAATCAAGTTGTTCATTTGTGATTGGTAGCTTCTTATCATGTGCTAAACAAATTTCTAAACATTCTAAAAGGCCATTCTTCTGCTTTTATTACCTACGTGTAAAAGCTCAGTTCTACTGTAATCTATGAAATGGTTGTTATTTATACAATGTTCCGAAAAACCAGATGTTATTTTATTATGTAATATATTTTTTTATGTTCTTCTATCCTTATGTTTATAGTTCGTCCTGTCTGACCTATGTAAAATAGGGCAGGGCATTCTCTGTCAAGAAAGTACCAGGAATTTTCAATTAAAACAACATTTTTACATTAAATCGTCAATTTGCTCCAATACATCTATGCCAACGGCACTTCCAATTATCGAAACATTTTTTATAGGCGCTTTCCGGGATGGACTTTAGCTCTCGCGCCGAATTTTGTTTTATGGCTTCAATCGACTCAAAACGGGTGCCACGAAGGGGCAATTTTAGTTTTGGGAAGAGAAAAAAGTCGCAGGGAGCCAAATCCGGCGAATACGGTGGTTGCTGAAGCACGTTTGTTGAGTTTTTGGCGAGAAAGTCAGTCACAATCGTAGCTCGGTGAGAAGGCGCGTTATCGTCATGCAAAATCCATGAGTTGTTCGCCCACAAATTTGGCCGCTTCTTACGGATACGCTCACGCAAACGTTTCATAACGCCTAGGTAATACTCCTCTGGAACGAATTCGTAGTGCACCACGCCACGGATATCGAAGAAAACAATGAGCATCACCTTCATTTTCGAGCGGCTTTGGCGTGGTTTTTTCGGTTTCGGCTCATTTTTTTCCACCCATTCCGATGATTGCTGGCTTGTTTGCATATCGTACTCGTAGACCCAGGTCTCATCACCAGTTATAATGCGTTCCATGAATGTAGAATCGGAATTACAGCGATCCAGCATGTCTGAAGCAACCTGTTCGCGATGACGTTTTTGAAGAAAATTCAGGTCTTTCGGTACGAGTCGTGCGGCCACCTTTCTCATGCCCAAAATATCAGTCAAAATCGTACGTGCGGGCCCGTGGGATATCTTAAGATCATGTGATCATATCTTAAAATCATGTGATCATATCTTTAAGATCATGTGATCATATCTCAAGCTGGTACGACGGTTTTCCAGCACGCTTTCCTTAATTTTATCGACGTTATCTTCGATCGAAGCCGTCGATGGGCGACCACTTCACGACCGTCCTTGAAGGCTCTGTACCACTGATATGCACGAGTTTTCGATAGAGCATTATCACCAAAGGCCTTTTGCAACATTTTCAATTCATCGGCACACGAAAATTCATTTGCAACACAAAACTTTAAACAAATTCTTTGCTCAACGTAATCACCCATAGTAAAAATCAGCACGCACTCTGACATCGACTGACTTAATCAGCTGTTGCAAACACACTAGTTGACAGATCCCGCTCAAGCTTGGCATAGTAATTAAGGACAGTGGTACCAACCTAGGAAAAAAAATTTACCTGCCTCATTGCCCCGCCAGATTTAAATCGATAATTCCCGGTACTTTCTTGACAGAATGTATTACAATATAATTTGTATATAGCGCTTTTTTCACATGTTTCACGACATTCTTTGCAATTGACTAAGAGTGAACTTAAGTTTTTTTTATTTGTACAAATAATATTAATATTATTCTGTTTAAGTCTATTGCAAATTTTGTTACCAATTTGTGGTATGAAATTTATGCTATGGAATTTTTTTTTCTTCGTCCTGAAGAATAGGGTAAAGAGAAACTAGAACTTTTTTATGCTGTTTTTAAAATTAATTTATGGATTACGTCCGTATTATATCCATTGTTCGATGCTAATGACTTCAAAACTTTAATTTCTTTGTTAAAGTTTTCTATTGAGAGAGGGGTTGATAGTAACCTATGTACAGAGGCGTGAAAAGGAGACATTTTTATTTTATGAAGGTGAAAACTGTTATTATGTATTAATTCATATGTGTACGTGGATTTTATAAATATGTCAAATTCAATGGAATTAATATTTCTTGTGATCTGAATATCTGAAAAATGTATTGATTTTTGGGAATTTTCGTTTTCAATGGTGAATTTGACAGAGTTGAAAAATGAATTTAACAAATTCAGAAACATTTCTAGTTGTCTAATAGAACCTAACCAAATGTAAAATACATCATTCACATATATTTTCCAATAAAGAACTTTCTTTATCAAATAAGTTTGATAAAAAAAAGAAAAATTCCATAGCATTAATATCATACCACAAATTAGTAACAACATTTGCATAGACTAAAAGAGAATAATATTGATATTATTTGTAAAAATAAGAAAAACTTAGGTTCACTCTTAGCCAATAGCAAAGACTGTCATGAAACGTGTGAAAAAAGCGGTATATAAAAATTATATTGCAATGAATGCCCTGAATTTTACATATATCAGACAGGATGATCTATAAACATAAAGGTAGAAGAACATAAAAAGTATATTACATAATGAAACATCTGGTTTTTCGGAACATTGTATAAATAACAACCATTTCATGAATTTCAGTAGAACTAAAATTTTACACGTAGGTAATAAAAACCGAAGAATAAACCTTTTAGAAAGTTTTGGAATTTGTTTAGCACGTGGTAAGAAGCTACCAATCACAAATGAACAAATTCAATTCAATTTATCACCATTGATATCTTTAAAAGATAAGGACCGAACTAACACTATATTTTTACACTCTTCCAAATTGTACCTGTGATCTACCCTACCATTATAAATAAGATTTGAAATTTTGTTCTCTTCAGTTTTCAAAATGGATTGAAAATCCGAAACATATATGTCAACAGACATCAAATAAACAGTGAAACTTAAGCCAAGTTGTTTTATTTACTTTATTAATTTAATATCTCTATCATGACGCAAAATATTAGAGATATATTTTCAACGATATAGATCTGATTAAAAGAAAACTACAAAAATTTAAGTTAACGTATTTCGCTAAGAGGCTTCTACCGATTGGCAGAAGCAAGCGTAACACGAATTCGATAGAAATGTTTTCAACCGAAATTTTTCCTAGTCATCATTCCTAAATGGTCAACCTGTCATATGCAGAGTGTCCATTGATGACCACATATGGAGAACTTCAAATTGTTATTTCACAATTTTTTCAAATGTAACATCCCCTATTTTTTACGATAATAAAAGGAATTAAATGCCTCAAATTTTCTAAGAAATAACCTTAGGCCTTTTTCACTCCTGCATTCACCAGACACGAAAAATTGCATCACAACTGAAAATTTCATTTGTATGAGGAACATATTGACTAACAGATATTTAAAATAGTTGAAACAGTTAAACCTGCAGTAGATGTGGTAAAATTCTCTATAGTAATACTCAATGAATGATTTGTTGGAATTTCTGCTACTTATTCTAGGAAATTCTGCTAAAATATCTTTCAAAATCTAAAGAAAACTAATCCAATTCATCATATAATTTTCATTGAGCTATTTCCAAAACTTCCGAACATTTTCAAAATCATAATTCCTTAGCGAGAATACAAATTACTGATTGAATTAACACGGTGCGAAATGCTGCATAGATTGCGCTAGTGTTTGGTGAAAACTCTGACGTTCCTATGGTGGTTGAATATAGGTTAACAGCTACGTTGCATTCATTGGACACTGGAGCTGACAGTGATGATGACTTCAACAAGATTCGAAACATCCATTTCTACTTTCGATTTTCCGATAGCCGACAATACCAATTATGGTTGATTGGAGTTGTGGACTGTAAATCGATAAATAATTGTAATAAACAAATAAAAGAGCTTGTTCAAATTCAATGCTTACAGGTCGCTCACTATTAAATTCCATAGTTAAATAGAAACCTAAACAAAGCACTGGAATTCTTACAAGTGCCCAAATTAAAGAGGTGAACCGACAAGTGGTTAATTTCAAAATTAAATTGTGTAATAATGACTCTTTTGTACGAATATTAAGCATTTGACAAAATAAATGAAATGATTATTCAATGTATTGCAAGTCACAACATAAGAAATAGAAATCTAAATAAATATCATTGAAGAATCGATGGATAAGCTAATAAAGAGGTCGAAATGAAAAAAGAAACCCATGGTGGGACTTCGAATTTAGACATCGAAAGATTGAAACGTATCGGGTGTTTTTTTTAGAGTGATAGAACTTTCGATAGGGATAAATATGATTTGACAGAAGATAGAAGCCATGTAGTTTTGACATTTCTGTTCAGTAAGCATTGACAAATTATCATGGAAAGACTCACGCCGTAACAACGTTTACACATTGCTGAAATTTATTTTCAGAATCAGTGTTCTATCCGTCAAACTTATAAAGCACTTCGTGAAATTTATTATTTATTATTATTGTTATTATTATTATTATCCTGATACTCCTAGATCTTCTGTGAAGATCCCTCAGAAGCTTTTTCAGCTTGTGCGAGTTAGGAGTTCAGTTGTGTTCTGTGTAGGCTTTGTTACTGCGATCTTGCGCCACTTTAGGTCACAGCACTGTTAATTTTTGACCCAACAGTGAAATGGTGGCAGATACCCGTCCAACTAGAAAATTTCTTTTCTACCTGAACAGGACTCGAACCTGGACCTCCCGGTCACAAGTCCGATGCTCTCCCGCTGAGCTATCCACACTCATAAATGTGAAATTTATGGTTTATACAATCGTCCATCAGAGCAGCTTATTCGTCAAATTATCGAAATATTTCGGACTATATTTCCTCTAATCGATGCAACAACAACAACGAGGATAACGAACAACTAAATGTACGTACAGAAGAAAATATCGCTGCTGTAAGTCAAAGTGTTAATTGTGATCCAGTTTTGTCTATTCGTCGACGTTCACACAAGTTGGAACCTGTGCATCCACCACATGGTGAATTTTGCGTGAAGATCTGGGTCTACACCCAAACAAGATCCAACTGCTTCAAGAACTGAAGCCACTTGACCAAAATAAGCGTCGTTTGTTTGCTGATTGGGCCCTAGAACAGCTTGAAGTTGATCCACTTTTTTATCGTAAAATTGTGTTTAGTGAAGAAGCTCATTTTTAGTTGAACGGCTATGTAAACAAACAAAATTGACGTATATGGAGTGAAAACAATCCTCAAGAAGTTCTGCAGGTTCCATTGCATCCTGAAAAATATACTGTATGGTGTGCGTTACACGCTGAAGGCATCATCGGTCCATATTTCTTTGAAAACGATGCTGGAGCTGATGTTACAGTGAATGGTGCTCGTTACAGATCGATGATCAATGATTACTTGTTTCAGAATTTGAATGTTATCGACCCAGAAGTGTTTTGGTTCCAACAAGATGGTGCTACACCTCATGCTGCTACCGTAACAAGTGATTTATCGAAAGAAAGATTTGGCGAAAACATTATTTCGAGAAATGGTCCAATTAATTGGCCTCCAAGATCATGCAACATAACTCCACTGGATTATTTTCTTTGGGGTTATGTCAAGTGATTAGTTTATGCTGATAAACCATAAACAATAGACGCTTTGGAAGCCAACATAACTCCTGTTATTGATGAAATAAGACCTGAATTACTCGAAAAAGTGGTCCAAAATTGGTCTGGTCGAATGCGGTTCCTCAAAGCTAGTCGTGGTGGACATATGCCGAAAATTGTTTTCAAAACATAAATGTCAAAAAATTATCTTTCAAATAAAAAAAAATTTGGTTTCAATCATAATTTAAATGTGTTTTATTTGAATTTAAGGTTCTATCACTCTAAAAAAAACACCCGATTCTTCTCAGTACAAATATCAGAAATTATGTTCGGTTTTCATCGAAATTATTCTCCTTGCAGATCAGACGAATCAGAAAGACCAAATCTCAGTGATTACCATTCTCCAGTTCATGATTCACCAGAAGATCCCCAATGGCCGTTGAAGAGAAGAAGAGCCTCAACCTTTCACGAAGGCGATACAAGAGATGAGCAGCCAGTCAGAAAATGGCCAAGAAAGAGAGGATACAGTTTTCACGAACTGCCAAAGTTCGGTACAGATGAGGAACTTCAATCAGAAGATCGACAAGGTAAGTTCAGAATAATCTGAAGACCGAATATTACGTCATCTGAAAGCTCATAAGTTGATAAATTCACATATATTAAAATATAGATTTTATGAATATACTGTTTGTTTTCTAGATTAATTAATCTTCAATTAATGCTAGGTAATGCAAATTCATGAAATTCATTTCAAGATGGAATCCTAAGGCCTTACCTTGTCGTTTTATAAAGGAAATTATCAAATTAAAATGAATGAAATTCAGTTCGCATAATGTTTTATTATCCACAATTGTTTCTCAATAATTTGGTTTCATCAAATTCTGTTTGAATTGATTCCAGATGGAAACTAAAATTCGAACACAGTTGGACATGATAGAATACAAATAAAATAATGAAATTTATTGAAGTTTAGACTGATATTCCCAAAACATATAAATTCATAGAGATCAGTTAATATTTATTTGTCTTTAACAATCTTATTTAATATTTTCTACTACAACTTCTTTTACTTCTTCGGCACCTACTTCGATCGTAGAAGTCATAGTTCATCGGACCGAGTCATTCTTTGAATACTTTTTTCTACTCACATACAACGGTTTATAATAACATTAAATCATCGAACTATTCTTACAATATATTCAAAACATCAGCATAAAACATGGAAATTATTCCGAACTTTTTGATCGATAAGCATTTTATTCATAATATACAGAGTGTATATGAATAGTTGAGAAAAAATTTAGGGGGTGATTCTTTGTCAAAAATAGGGTGGGTCTTTCATATAAACTTTATTTTTTTGAACCCCCCTGCTTAGTTATACCCCCTCAAATATGGCACACGAAAAACAGTTTTCAATTTTTTTCTTGAAAACCAAAAAACTGACAAGAATGAAATTAATGCCAGTGAGGAGGCACTTAAAAAATCTATGATTTCAAGGGGAAAAAACCACTTCTAAACCTTGTTCGCAAAAAACTTTTTTTCCTATTCATATTTTTCAACAAAAGGTTTGTTTTGGATACCTTGATCCATTCTCAAATAAGGCCTCTTGTCATTTCACCCTGAAATTCACAGTTTTCAGAAAAAAATATTACTCTGTCAAGAAAGTACCGGGAATTTTCAACATTTTTACATTTAATCGTCAAAATTTATTGGGTCGCCTTCAAAATAGGCTCCATTTGCTCCAATACATCTATGCCAACGGCACTTCCAATTATCGAAACATTTTTTATAGGCGCTTTCCGGGATGGACTTTAGCTCTCGCGCCGAATTTTATTTTATGGCTTCAATCGACTCAAAACGGGTGCCACGAAGGGGCAATTTTAGTTTTGGGAAGAGGAAAAAGCCGCAGGGAGCCAAATCCGGCGAATACGGTGGTTGCTGAAGCAAACGTTTCATAACGCCTAGGTAATACTCCTTGTTTACCGTCTGACCCTCTGGAACGAATTCGTAGTGCACCACGCCACGGATATCGAAGAAAACAATGAGCATCACCTCATGGTGATGAGACCCAGGTCTCATCACCAGTTATAATGCGTTCCATGAATATAGAATCGGAATTACAGCGATCCAGCATGTCTGAAGCAACCTGTTCGCGATGACGTTTTTGAAGAAAATTCAGGTCTTTCGGTACGAGTCGTGCGGCCACCTTTCTCATGCCCAAAATATCAATCAAAATCGTACGTGCGGACTCGTGGGATATCTTAAGATCATGTGCTATCTCTCTCAAGCTGGTACGACGGTTTTCCAGCACCCTTTCCTTAATTTTATGGACGTTATCTTCGATCGAAGCCGTCGATGGGCGACCACTTCACGACCGTCCTTGAAGGCTCTGTACCACTGATATGCACGAGTTTTCGATAGAGCATTATCACCAAAGGCCTTTTGCAACATTTTCAATGCATCGGCACACGAAAATTCATTTGCAACACAAAACTTTAAACAAATTCTTTGCTCAACGTAATCACCCATAGTAAAAATCGGCACGCACTCTGACATCGACTGACTTAATCAGCTGTTGCAAACACACTAGTTGACAGATCCCGCCCAAGCTTGGCATAGTAATTAAGGACAGTGGTACCAACCTAAGAAAAAAATTTTTACCTGCCTCATTGCCCCGCCAGATTTAAATCGCTAATTCCCGGTACTTTCTTGACAGAATGTAATTACTCAACAGGTAATACGCCTGAGTCGTAGAGGCTGGAATTATTTTCGACCTTAAATTTATCCATCAGGCGGATTTCAAGTTGACATTTTTATCGAGAACTGGTACAAATATTAAATAAATGTAACAAAACAGACCATTTTAAACTTTTCACTAATTGAATATCATATTGAATAGGTAGAAGGCACACGCCGAAAGGCCAAATGCAATACATCACAAATAGCAAGGAAGAAATATTCATCGATTGAAACCAACAAATTTGTTGATTTCTATCGATGAATATTTCTTTCTTGCTATTTGTGACCATATTAAATGTTCAAAATGACCACCACACAAGAGTCTAGACGTCGGCGCATAGATTGGGATATTCGGTCAAAAAATCCGGAAGTATTTTGAATAATTAAAAATATATAGGAGACAGTATTTTATTTACAAAAAAATGTTTGTGATACAACAATTGTTTCACCACGACGTGGCTTCTTCAGGTATCTACATTCTACTGGCTCAGGTATATACATTCTACTGGCTTCTACTCTACAGCCAGTAGAATGTAGATACCTGAAGAAGTCACATCGTGGTGAAGGAATTGTTGTATTACAAACATTTTTGTGGAAATAAAATACTGTCTCGTCATTGACCGAAGTAACCATGTTACAATGTAGAATCAAATTTGGAAATACTAATATGAACATAACTCGTATATACAGGCCCAATCCCACAAGCACTAGGCTTTTTATCGATGATTTGGATGAACATTGGTCCAAAGTCCACAACGACCAAAAGTGATTTGGTAGTACTAATAGGTGACCTAAATATTGATATCGGAAAGCTCACCGATGAAGATAATATGGTTGGAGAAAAACGGTTTCTTGTCTCAAATAAATGTCCCTACAAGAGGAGAAAAAGACACTTCTACCATTTTAGATCAAATTTTCACGTTTATAGGTAAAAGTAAGTTTCTGGATAAGAGGAAATTAAAGCCGATAATTGTGAAAAATAGCTCATCTGATCATTATCCGGTTATTCTTAACATCGAGTATCTCAAAATGATAAGCCAGATCAAAAAATAATTGGTACTGAATGAAAGTTAATCAAAACTAGTCAGTTGTCATAACAAAACGACATCCGCTTACTAGATGAATTCTAGTTCGGAAATAATTCCAGCCTCTACGATTCATGCTATCATGTTGATAAATTGTTTTTTCTCAAAAACCTTGAATTTTTTCAAGAAATTACGAGAGAACTCATTTGTTACAGATGACTCAAGCAATTCAAAACAAATCTTATTCTAAAATATACATATGGAAAAAAGTTTCTTGCGAAACAAGGTTTAGGTGTGGCCTTTTCTACCTCTTGCAATCATAGAGTAACACGACCCAAAATTTTTTTGAGTGCCTTCGCCCCCACCTAAAATATCTGCTTAATTTTATTCTTGTCACCTTTTTTGGTTTTTAGGAAAAAAATTAGAAACTGGGCCCAAAAAATAAAGTTTTTAGGAAAGATCCACCCTATTTTTTGACAAGGGATCACCCCCTAAATTATTTCGCAACTAATCATATACTACACAATTGAAAATATTTCAACTATACTATTGGTATTGGTATTATTCAAATATTTATAACTTCGAAACTATTTTTCTTGCAGATCTTTGTGAAAATTCATCATTTCCACTCCCTCCTCCCTGCACATGTCCCTATTTTGGTGAGAATAGGAGCGACAAATCACCAACACCTAAACCAACAGAAATCAAGATTGTTCCTAGTGAGAAATTGATTCCATCCAGCAGATTTCTACTGGATCCTAACAAACCTGTGATAATCTCACCTTTGGTATCACCCAAGAAAAGGAGCTTGAAGGCTTCCCCAAAATCCAGTGGTGATTCGTCACCCAGTAACGTGATAGTTACCTGGGAACCTTCGAAAAGAACTCACAGAAGAGGTAAATACTAAGTGTTTTGAAAAACTCGCAAAATGCAGAAGAAGGATCTTCAGTTATCATGAAGTTTAGCAATTTGATTTTTTCTCTTAGAATATACAGGTAGTTTCAAAAATAGATGACCTCATCTCTAGGATAGGCAGGAAACTCAAAAATAATTGGGGTTTGCTCAGTAAAAAATTTCCGTAACGTCATCTGTATTCAAGATAAAGGGCATTGAAGAAAAAAAAAATTACACTTTTACGATTTTTCCGAAACTACTGGCAACACTGTAATGAAATTTTATACGATATGTTTTGGAAGCTGATACATCACATGAATTTGTTTTTATATGTGACTCTCATAGAGAGGGCTAGTTACACGGTTCGTGCCAAGTAGTATTGAATATAACTTTTTTAAGGAAATATTCACTAATCAAAAGTTCAAATGATCTACATCATTCAATTTTACACCAAAAAGGCACTCTTGGTAAAATTCGATTCTTTGTACCGTTTTCGAACTATTTTGATTTGAAAATTATAAAGTAAAAACCGATGATGGTATTAAATAATGATAAAGTTATCAATTAATATTATTGATTAGTATTCATAATGTGAGTAGAAAATTTTTGCTCACGTAAATGAGACCTCGTCGATAAAACGGATAACTGTTAAAAAATTTCTTGTAACGAGTGACAAAAATCCATTCTAGTCGGTATATCTTGATTTTCTCCAAGTTTTCCATAGAACACTGTCATTTATTGATAGTAATGACGATAAGTCAACAATAATTAGATTTTTGAAATCTTGTTATTTATAAAATTAGATATTGCTGATCAAAATGTACTCAAATGTTGAATACACCGACATGTTATTAACCTTAGGGTGTTTGGGAAGCTCTTATGCTGTTATGCAGAAAAGTTTTCTCGAAGAAACTTCCCAAGTAAAAATACATTTAGAGCAATCGAACGACGTTGTCGAGAAACTGGGAATGTGAGACAAAAATAAATAAATTCTAGTAGGCTAAGAACAACAAGAATCTTTAATAAAGAATATATTATTTTAAATTTAGTTGATCAAGATCTAACAGTTAGTGTAAGTAATATGGCAAGACAAACAAATACGTCTTCTTCAAGTACTTGGAGGATACTTAGAGAGCAGCAGCTACATCCTTATCATTACAGACAAGTCCAAGAGCTCTCGCCAGATGATCTACCGGTTAGAGTGTATATTTGTCAAACATTACAAGAAAGGACAGTCCTCAATCCAAATTTTTTTAAATGTCTGTTTTTCATGGAGAAGATCACCTTTACGCGACAAGGTATGTTTAACCCCCTAGTGCACACTACTGGTGTGATGAGAATCCATAAGTCAAAAGGCTATCATATTACCAACACTCATTCAAAGTTAATGTTTGGGCAGCCATTTTAGGTAACAAATTAATAGGCACATTCACATTCTACTTGGAAATTTAAATGATGATTTGTACCTAGATTTTTTAAACAATCACTTATTCGAGATTTTAGAACATTAGAGCTGAACGAGCGAAGATCTTTATTTTTTATGCGAGATGGAGCTCCACCGCACTTTGATAGAAGGTGTCTCAATTGGTTGAGTAACCATTTTCCGAATCGATGGATTGATAGAGGTGCAGAAGCTCCAATTCATTGACCTCCTCTGTCATGCGATTTTAATCCTTTAGACTATACAGTTTGATCGTATCTAAAGGAGAAAGTCTAGACTACAGAGATAAATTCACTTCAAAAATTGGAAGACAGAATTCATTTTACTGACCTCATAGCTGACCCCCAACCGTTTAGAAGAATAATGAATTCTTTAGAGAAAAGAATAGACTTGTATATTCGTGAAAACGGAAGACATTTTGAACACTTACTGTAATTGAATTGTAAATTATATTTTTAGTCTTTATTTCAATTTTATTTTTGTAATTTTTTGTTTAATCAATAACTTCATCATTACTTTATACCAGCATCGGTTATTACTTCATAATTTTCAAATCAAATTAGTCCGAAAACGGTACAACGTATCGAGTTTTACCTTGAGTGCCTTTTTGGTGTAAAATTGAATGATGTTTAAGATCACTTGAAGTTTTGATTAGTAAATCTATCCTTAAAAAAGTTATGTTCAATACTACTTGACACGAACCGTGTAACTAGTGCCCTTTATGAGAGTCAGACATAGAAACGAATTCATGGGATGTATCAGCTTCCAAAACATATTCGTATAAAATTTCATCACAATGTTACGAATAGTTTTAGCAAAATCGTAAAAAATGTGTATACATTTTTTTCTTCAAACCTCTTTATCTTGAATACGGATGGCGTTACGAAAAATTTTTACTGAGCAAACCCCAATTATTTTTCAGTTTCCTACCTATCCTAGAGACGTAGGCACCTTTTTTGGAAACACCCTGTAGAAAAGTAACGGAAAATGATAAAAGTAAATATTAGAAAATCTGATCTTTTATCACAGAAACTCTGCAAATCCTCCTATTAATAAAGCTTATAGAGATATTCAACCACAAAGTAAAAGGAAAGAAATATGAAACTGGATGCATCCATTTCTTCAAAGAAAATACTAAAAATAGAAAGATACCACAAAAACTCTTTTCTTTCTTGTCGTTGGAACAGTTGTTTACACATGAAAAAACGGCGTTCGACGTTTTTTGGCTTCAGCTGGAGCATGGTCACCATAAATATCCACTAAAATACGATGAGTTTTGGCAGCTTCTTTTTTCATATTGGAGTAAGGAAGTAAAAATCCTTGCAAAAACACATTATTTAGTACAAAAATTGACATTTCCAGAGCACACAGAAACCATGTTGTTTACACTTAAGCGAAATGATAGATACTGAAAAGAAATCAAAATAATGACACTTCAAAATGAAGTGCCAGATGAAACATTGGAATATTTAATTAGTAGCGACATCTGTTATAAAAACCTCACGAACTTATTCCTACTCCTAATATCGGGTGTTTTTTTTAGAGTGATAGAACTTTAAATTGAAATAAAACATATTTAAATTAAAATTGATGCCAAATGTTTTTTATTTGAAAAATAATTTTATGACATTTATGTTTTAAAAATAATTTCCGGCATATGTCCATCACGACTAGCTCTCAGGAACGGCATTCGACCAGACCAATTTTGGGCCACTTTTTCGAGTAATTCAGGCCTTATTTCATCAATAACACGAGTTATATGGGTTTTCAAAGCGTCTATTGTTTCTGGTTTATCAGCATAAACTAATCACTTGACATAACCCCAAAAAAAATAATCCAGTGGAGTTATGTCGCATGATCTTGAAGGCCAACTAATTGGACCATTTCTCGAAATAATGTTATCGCCAAATCTTTCTTTCAATAAATCAATTGTTACAGTAGCAGCATGAGGTGTAGCACCAGATTTTTGGAATCAAAACACTTCTGGGTCGATATCATTCAAATTTTGAAACAAATAATCATTGATCATCGAACTGTAACGAGCACCATTCACTGTAACATTAGCTCCAGAAATATGGGCCGATGATTCCTCCAGCGTGTAAAGCACACCATACAGTGCATTTTTCAGGATGCAATGGAACCTGCAGAACTACTTGAGGATTGTTTTCACCCATATACGGCAAAATTGCTTGTTTACATAGCCGTTCAATTAGAAATGAGCTTCATCACTAAACACAATTTTACGATAAAAAAGTGGATCAACTTCAAGCTGTTCTAGGGCCCAATCAGCAAACAAACTACGCTTATTATGGTCAAGTGGCTTTAGTTCTTGAACCAGTTATCTTGAATGGGTGTAGACCAAAATCTTTACGCAAAATTTTCCATGTGGTAGATGCACAGAGTCCAACTTGTTGTGAACGTCGACGAATAGGCAAATCTGGATCATCATTAATACTATGACCTACAGCAGCGATATTTTCTTCTGTACGTACAGTTCTTTGTCTTGTTGTTGTTGTTGCATCAAGTAGAGAAAATGTTGCCCGAAATCGACAAATAAGTCGCTCTGATAGACGATTATGTAAACCATAAATTTCACGAAGTACTCTATAAGTTTGGCGAATAGAACACTGGTTTTGAAAATAAATTTCAACAATTTGTAAACGTTGTTGCAGCGTGAGTCATTTCATGATAATTTGTCAATTCGTAATGAACAAAAATGTCAAAACAACATGGCTTCTACCTTCTGTCAAATCACAGTTATCCCTATCGAAAGTTCTATCGCTCTGAAAAAACACCCGATACAATAGAAAAAATTTCAAGAAAGGTCAAATGATTGAAACTGATATGAAAACTAACCATAAATATCATTGTTCGAGCTTGGATTAAATCCTTGAATTAAAATGATGAATTTATTAATTTTTAACTTTTTCGGCCAACTGATAAATTCCGCGGAACGTCAGACGGCAGCTTATGATATTAAATCATCCAGTAATATTCCGAAACGCGATAGCTTTTTACGTCACGTTTATATATCGGAGTTTCAAATTATCGAGAAATTTTGTAGGTGTTTTTGATAATAAATTCATAATGTGTTTTCTAATTAAAACAAGTTGTAGAAATAACTATGTTTTACTACCAATAAATTGATATTTTACACACTTAATTGTGACTCGAGTTTCGGGAATTAACTATCCCATCTTCAGACAACTGAAGACTCAACAAGCAGAACAGGGTATTTATGAATATACAGAGGTAGAATAGGTAATAAAAACAGGTGAAAAAAGGTTTAAAATGAGAGGACGCTTGACACGTATTAGAACGTCGGCACGTCAAAGAAGATTGGTAAACAGATGTTTAAATATCTCCAGAATTTTGGATTTACAAAGATCCGTAGAGTCAATAATTATTTTTACATAATTTTTATTATGAACGAATTTGAAAATTTCAACAGATTCTGAATAATCAAGTTTCTTTCCTTTTGATTCTACATGTAAAATTTTAAGTTCATCTATTGGCGGAAAAGGATGGCCGTTTTTTAAACAATTAGTGGCAAAAGTAGAATTTTGTTTATTTTTCATGAAACCCATTTTATGTTCGTTGAACCTCGTCTGGAAGGAACGTCCCATCTGTCCTATATATTTATTACTGCACGTCGAACAAGATAACTCATAAACTCCCAATTTATGTATGTTTGGAATTGGATCTTTTGCATTAAATGATACGGATGATAATTTATTTTGCGTTTTGAAAGCAATATTAACATCTGATTTTTCCTCTCATTTAAAATCTTTTTAAACTTGTTTTTATTACCTCTTCTACCTCTGTATATTCATGAATACCCTGTTCTGCTTGTTGAGTCTTCAGTTGTCTGAAGATGAGATAGTTAATTCCCGAAACTCGGGACACAATTAAATGTGTATAATATCAATTTATTGGTAGTAAAACATAGTAATTTTTACAATTTGTTTTAATTATGATCAACTACCGAATAGTAACGGCTGAAACAGTTCATTACATGTTCTCTAATCTGAAGTAGCAGGAATTGTGACTCGTACCGATTTATCGGAACATCCTGAAATTTCCGACGAAATATATTAAATTTCTCTCTTTCAGGTTCAAGTTTCGGTCAAACGAGAACTTCAGCATATTCAGTTCCGAGGACACCAACGGCATTACGCCGTTCAGCCACTCTACGGCACAATGGGAACACTCTGGGACTCAAAGATCGTAACAAGAACCCTTCCTCCCCGTGTCTTTCACAAAAGTTCGGATCGTATGCTTCCCAGCAACCCCAACCGATGAATAACAGGAGTATCCGTTCCCACCACAGCCGAAACTCTAGTGTAATATCCAGAAACTCGTCCCGCCACGGTAGAATAATCAGACTGGAACAAAAAGCGACTAAAGTGTTAGGTGTGGTGTTTTTCACGTTCGTGATCCTCTGGGCGCCGTTTTTCATACTCAATCTACTTCCGGCGTTCTGTGAAGAGTGCGAAAAAAATCTGGACAACTGGGTGTTTCAACTAGTGACGTGGTTGGGTTACGCGAGTTCGATGGTCAATCCGATTTTCTATACAATCTTCAACAAAGTTTTCAGGCAGGCTTTCAAGAAGGTGCTCACTTGTAGGTATAGAAACACGGCCTGGAGGCCTCACAGATGACAGATAAAAATTGCGAAAAGGAGAATGAAATTATCTAATGCTATAAAACAACAACAATTGTAAGAAGTACCCATGTCTCGTAGGTATAGTGTACAATGATAAAAAAGTCTGTAAATGAAAGAGAATTTGATTAAGCTCAATGTAGAAGAGAATATGAATGTATTTTTGTACCTTAAGTCGAAGAAAACAAATTGTATTCATAATTGAAACAATTTGTAGAAATTACTATGTTTTACTACCAATAAAAATATATTTTCTTGTGACTCGAGTTTCGGGAAATGAACTATCCCATCATCAGACAACTGAAGACCTAACAGTAGTACAGAGGTATTTAAACAAAAATGATAAATATTTTGAATATTTCGATAGATTGTAGGTGACATCTTATAGTGGTACAGAGGTTTACAAGCGGAACGTGACAAAAAACCGGGTTAAACAAGAGGGGCCTTCTAACAGATATCGGATTGTCGGCAATCGACAAAGAAGAATGTTAAACAGATGGTACCCATTTAAATATCTCAAATAATTTTTGGGGTTACATAGCTCCGTACAGTCATTCATTATTTTTACATTATTTTGTTGTATATCTCAAATATTTGGATTTACATAGCTCCGTACAGTCATTCATTTTTTTTACATTATTTTTATTGTGAACGAATTTGACAATTTCAATAATCAGGTTTCTTTTCTTTTGAATCTACATGTAAAATTTTCTTAAGATTTTGTTTTGTCGAAAGGAATTACGGTTTTCTGAAGAATGAGTGGCAAAAGTTGAATTTTTGTTTTCTTTTCATTAAATTAATTTCATGTTCGTTGAAAAAGGTTTCAAACAGATGTTACTTTTTGAATATCTCAAATATTTTCGATTTACATAGCTCCGTACAGTCATTCATTATTTTTACATTATTGTTATTGTGAACTAATTTGAAAATTTTAACAGATTCTAGATAATCGAATTTCTTCCCTTTTGATACTACATGTAAAATTTTAAGATTATCTATTGTGCGAAAAGGAATGACCGTTTTCTAGACAATGAGTGGCAATAGTAGAATATTATTTATTTTTCATGAAATTCATTTTATGTTCGTTGAACCGAGTCTTGAAGGAACATCCTGTTTGTCTTATATATTTATTACTGCACGTAGAACAAGATAACTCATAAACTCCTGAGTTTAGTTGAGTAGAGTAGGGTCCTTTGCGTTAAATAATACCGATGATGATTTGTTTTGCGTTTTGAAGGTAATATTGACATCTGACTTTGAAAAACTATTGGCCACTTTTTGACTTATGCTACCAAAGTACGATAGAGAAATGAATTTTTTATTTTCTTCAGTTTTTATGATGGGATAAATTTGGCTCATAACTATTTTAGATAGTTTCTGTCGAATTAGATTATCCATTATATTGGGGTTGAAACCGTTGTTCGCGGCTATTGATTTTATAGTTTGGACTTCAGCTTCGCAGTCATTTTTTGATGAGGGTAATGAGAAGACTCGATGGATGATCGATTGATACGCTGATATTTTTGTGAATATGGGTGATTGGAATCAATAAGAATACATATATCAGTGGATGTGGGTTTTCTGAACACGTTGAATTTTATTTTTCTATTTGAGTGTGATATCGAGAGGCCTAAAAATGTAATACTGTTCTTCGATTCTTTTTCTAATTTGAATTTAATTTTTGGGTGAATATTATTCAAGAAATCCAAAAATTGTATTCCTATTGATTCCAATCACCAATATTCACAAAAAATGCCAGCGTATCAATCGATGATCCATAGAGCCTTCTCATTACCCTTATCAAAAAATGACCGCGAAGCTGAAGTCCAAACTATAAAATCAATAGTCGCGAACAACGGTTTCAACCCCAATATAATAGATAATCTAATATGACAGAAACTATCTAAAATAGCTATGAGCTAAATTTATCCCAACATAAAAACTGAGGAAAATGAAAAATTCATTTCTCTATCGTACTTTGGTAGCATAAGTCAAAAAGTGGCCAACAGTTTCTCAAAATCAGATGTCAATATTGCCTTCAAAACGCAAAACAAATTATCATCGGTATTATTTAACGTAAAGGACCCTACTCCAAAACAACCCAAATCAGGAGTTTATGAGTTATCTTGTTCTACGTGCAGTAATAAATATATAGGACAAACAGGACGTTCCTTCAAGACGAGGTTCAACGAACATAAAATGAGTTTCATGAAAAATAAACAAAATTCTACTTTTGCCACTCATTGTCTAGAAAACGGTCATTTCTTTTCCACAATAGATAATCTTAAAATTTTAAATGTAGAATCAGAAGGTAAGAAACTCGATTATCCAGAATCTGTTGAAATTTTCAAATTAGTTTCACAATAACAATAATGTAAAAATAATGAATAACTAACTGTACGGAGCTATGTAAATCGAAAATATTTGAGATCTTCAAAAAGTAACATCTGTTTAAAACCTTTTTCAACGAACATAAAATTAATTTAATGAAAAGAAAACAAAAATTCAACTTTTGCACTCATTCTTTAGAAAACAATAATACCTTTCGACAAAAGAAAATCTTAAGAAAATTTTACATATAGATTCAAAAGAAAAGAAACTTGATTATTGAAATTGTCAAATTCGTTCACAATAAAAATAATGTAAAAAAATAATGAATGACTGACTGTACGGAGCTATGTAAATCAAAATATTTGAGATATACAACAAAATAATGTGAAAATAATGAATGACTGTACGGAGCTATGCAACCCCAAAAATTATTTGAGATAATTAAATGGGTACCATCTGTTTAACATTCTTCTTTGTCGATTGCCGACATTCCGATATCTGTTAGAAGGCTCCTCTTGTTTAACCCGGTTTTTTGTCACGTTCCGCTTGTAAACCTCTGTACCACTATAAGATGTTACCTAGAATCTATCGAAATATTCAAAATATTTATCATTTTTGTTTAAATACCTCTGTACCACTGTTAGGTCTTCAGTTGTCTGATGATGGGATTGTTCATTTCCCGAAACTCGAGTCACAAGAAAATGTGTAATATTTATTTTTATTGGTAGTAAAACATAGTAATTTCTACAATTTTTTTTAATTATGATCAACTACCAAATAGTAACAGCTGAAACAATTCAGTATTTGAGTTTGTATTCAGTTTATTCACACAATTTGCAAATTTTCACAGATTTGGTCAAAAGGAATACACAACCAGTTTCGACAGCCGAATCATTTTCAAGTGTTAACTTTAATTTGAAGAGAATTACTGATACTGACATAACGAAGGCGCAGCATCAATGAACGTTTTACCGTATTTCTTGAAAATCAACAGCGCAAATATTGAAATTAAATAATTTTTCATAAAAAGGGAGGAACTTAACTTGATAGAAGGTCTTTAAATATCAAAAAGATTAATACTTTTATACCTCACTACATAATTTATTTTCATGAAATTTCTTCAAAAATTACTATGAAGAAATATTTGCATATTACAGACAATAGCTGGAATTAATTTTCCAGAACCTCTGCATATTTAAATCTAAATAAATCTCAGGAAAACATGTCCTAGATACCTGTATCACTTTATAGACATATATATTATCATCACGTGTGGTGGAAATTAACTAATAAAGAATTAAAAGAAATATAAAATGATGACCAAATTATTCAGAAATCACCTTATACGTATGAAATAAGATAGAAAAAGGCTTTTTATTTGATAGAAGAAATCTAACAAAATTTGAATATTGAAACAGATTCAATCTGTTGGTCTACCACAGTTTTAATTTCAAAGAAATTTTTATTCAAAAAACTTTTACAATTTAATTAATATCTACAATAAGCACCGCTTATATTTAATAGACGTATATAATCAAAACTCAATATACAATGTCCATTGGAATAAATAAACCAACAAATATAAAAAAGTCATTTAAAATTGATAAATAAATATTTGAAGGAGACAAAATTTTGTTTCTGATCTTACCATAATGAACACCAAAACATAAATGATATTTTGAATATTATCTAGGGCCGACGAAGAGATTATCCGAATTTTAATTGTTTTTTAAAGATATAGTGCATGTTTCCAGAGATTTTTGAATTAACTTATTTGAATATTAAAATATATTAAATATTTCAAATAAATTATATTTTTTGAGAAATCTTTAAGTTGTGTTTTATGTTTTGGTGTTCATTTTGGTAAGATCAGAAACAAAATTTTGTCTCCTTCAAAAATTTATGTATTAATTTCAAATGACTCTTTCATATTTATTGGTTTATTTATTCCATTGGACATTGTATATTGAGTTTTGATTATCTACGTCTATTAAATATAAGCGGTGGTTATTGTAGACATTAATTTAATTCTAAAAGTTTTTCGAAATTAAAATTTTAGAGGACTAACAGATTGAATCTGTTTTGATATTCAAATTTTGTTATACGTATATGTTTCGATTGGATGTTACAAAATCACAAGTTGCATCACTAAAAATTGTTCAACATATAATTCCAAAGAGGCCTTTTTTATTTTCCTTTTGAAAAATATATGGCACATTCTCCAGAGAAGAAACTTGATAAATTCGGACCCAAATCTCTTCAGTAAGGAGTTCTTTGAATAAACAAAAGGATCATTAAAAATTATATAAAAAAGTACCTTTTCTTCATCAGACATTTCTGCAACAACTTACCAATTTTTGGATAAGCATAGCATATAGGAAAATAAGGTGGAATCACAGAAATATACAATGAAATAAGATACGACTCAGATTCGGCATTAGATAATATATATATATATATATATATATATATATATATATATATATATATATATATATATATATACATATATATATATATATATATATATATACATATATATATATATACATATATATATTTGAAAATCAATTTTTAAAATTGAATTTAATGAAACCTTAAAAAAACACTGTTTCTTTCTTAGAAGACATATAGAATTAACACTGATTATACAAAATCGGAATGGAATAAAAGAATCCAAAAAAATATAAAATATTGATCGAACTTAGTCAACAAACAATTGGTGGAGACAGCACTGTTTCATAAAAGTATACGAAAAACAAATTCCACTCTAAAAAAGCTTAACATAAACCCAAGAAATTCTTCGAGACAATCTCTTTTTGCAATGCCCCTTCAAAAAACTCTTCAAAAAGGCGTTTTGATATTATACCTCGTTATAAATTTTAATTTTATAAAATTTCTTGAAAAGTTTTCAGAAATAAATGAAATGAATGCCTCAGAAAACACTGTTCCTTTTTCAGGAGACATAGAATTAAGCCTTCTATCAAGTAAAAAATCCCCGTTTTTATTATTTCATTATTATTTATTATTTATTCTCCACTGAATGTTTTTTGAGTATATAATAATAATATAATAATAATAATAAAGTTTATTTCAAGAATAAACACTTTACATCACGGAGGAACATGAGATATGACCTGTATGCGATACTAACTTAATTAAATTAATATATAAGATCAATAATCTATATTTTTTTTGGAGTATTCGATGGATTCGGTCTTTTCTTGATGGAAATTCATTTTCAACTAGTAATAAATTAAATTCAATTTCCACAAACTTTTTATTGTTACAAAACAATTGTGTGGCCACACTGTGGCTCAATCATGTTCTACATTTGAACTGATTCTGTGTGAAACCTTACATAGGTTCTTATATACAGGGTATCCCAATGCAAATTTGGCCCACCCAGTGGCTGCTCCGAGAAATCCACCTGAGGATGGCAAAACCCCCAACATTTTTGAATAGGGAGGAGATCTTGGATGTGATTTATTTGAGAAGTTTTTCCTGTTTTCTAAACATCTCAGTTGAAATTTTCAAATTTTTTTATTGAATGTCAGAACAATTTGTGTTCTTGAATGTTTTTACTTTAAAAACATTCGATTTTCTTTTCGTTCATGATGGAAAAATATGTGAAACGCAAACAAATTTTAATTTCAAAAATTTCACGAATTAAATAAAATAAATGTTTTAAAACACACTCTCTCAATTTAGTAGACATATAGCACTTATTACACAGTATCAAAGGGAATGAAAGAATTCAAATAACTATAAATTATCATTTAAATCTACTAAATAAATACTGGAAGAGTACAAGATTTTGTTTCGTACCCTGTTTTATTAAAACCAAATTCCTTTCCAAATATGCAAAACATAACCTCAAGAACTCCTTCAAAAATAACTTGCTTAAAATAAGTTCATATTTGATAGATTCGGTCTTTACTTGGTGGAAACTCATTTTAATTAAAAAAAATGCATGTGGGACAGTAATTTATTTCCACAAAAATGTTTGTACTACTATAACAATTGTTTCACCACGATGTGGCTTCTTCAGGTATTACATTGTACTGTCTGAACAGAAGCTTGAAATACCATAAGACCAAAAAGCTGGTTTCAGCTTTTAATAAATATTTGATAGATTCGGTCTTCACTTGGTGGAAACTCATTTTAATTAAAAAAATGTATATGGGACAGTAGTTTATTTCCACAAAAATGTTTGTACTACTACAACAATTGTTTCACCACGATGTGGCTTCTTCAGGTATTACATTGTACTGTCTAAAACAGAAGCTTGAAATACCATAAGACCAAAAAGCTGGTTTCACTTTTAATAAATATTTGATAGATTCGGTCTTTACTTGGTGGAAACTCATTTAAAAAAAAATGTATATGGGACAGTAATTTATTTCCACAGACAGTACAATGTAATACCTGAAGAAGTCACATCGTGGTGAAACAATTGTTGTAGTAGTACAAACATTTTTGTGGAAATAAATTACTGTCCCATATACATTTTTTTAATTAAAATAAGTTCCTTCAAAAAAATTCCTGAAACTTGCAAAAAATCTTCAAACCGCAATTTGAAATTATCACAGCCGAAACTCACATTTAAAAAATAAAAATAATTAACAAAAAATATCTTACCAGGAAAACTGAATGTAGTTATCTGAACAAATACTACAATGAATTGAACTTTTGAAAATCCTACGTATTCTATGTTCGTCACAAAAATTACTGTATAGATCTGTATGATATTTAATATTTTTTAAATAATCTTTCTATCAAGTAAAAAACCTCTTTTTATTATTTTTTCAAGCTGTTCAATACAGTTAAAAACGTAAGACGTAACTCAAGTTAAATTTCGTAATATCCATTTCATTATGGAATTTCTCTAACAATGATGTTTTCAGTAGTTGGTTCAAGATTTTTTTCAACATCAAGCTGAGATTCTTGAGTTTATGACGAAAATATTGCTCAATACCAGATCAACAATGTGCTCAGGTAAATGAAGACCGTATTAGCTTCAAATTTATGGATAATATTAAATTTTTATATGAACAATTTTTAGTGACAGTTTATTTCGAAGAATATTTCGTGCTTTCAAAAATGCACACCTTCAAGAATACTATCTATATAACTCATTTTTCACGAATATGTTGGATATTTGATTATTTTTCAAATTTTCCAGGGAATTTTTTTAATTTTTCTGATATCTTTGCATCATAGCAAGTTCAAATAAATGACCAGAAAATATCTCCAAAAAATATCTTTCATGATTGAAAAACCATAGTCCAGTAATCGCCATAGGTTAGAAATATTATGATCAAGGAATTAATGTTTTCACTAAAATATCGACTGACTTTTTAGCCTCGCCAATACTAACGGATTTCACACATCGATCCATCTATTGAAATGAACACAGAGTATTTATTTAAAACCTCCATTTTTCTATTGTAATCATGAAAAAGCATTATTATTCTCCAAACGAAAATTTATGTTATTTAATTCAGATATAGAATTCTTCTATTTTGAGAATTTTGAAAGTCTAAGTTTCAAATACCAAATTCAAAAATCGAATAAAAAAAATTTGATCGGTTGCCTGATACCTGGGGTTCCTTTCTTGAGTAAATGCTATAATAATATTTCACTTAGGTAGGAAAAATTAACTCGTGTAACTATTGATTTAACAAGTTGGGGCGTTGTTCATAAGTTTCAGGTTAGTTTAGGACAACCAGAATTCCTAGTTTGAAGCTTCTCAGAGGAATATTTATGCGTGAACTATTTGACGGGTCTTATTTCAGACTTGTCATTTTCCCAAATAATACTTAAGTTAACCAAAAATAAAAATGCGAATTGTATTGACATGACATAAGTTTTTGCGCGCTAGTTCATATCACTCACGATCCTCACAAAATTTGTTTTGGACTTCTAATTATGCGATCCTCCCAAAACTTTGCAAGAATATGCACGCAATTATTATAATTCTAAATTTGCACACTTGTTCAAAAGTCTGTGAAAATTTTAAATTTGTGAATTACTTCTTAAAGAAGCTGCATATGATGAGTGAAATTTTTTTAACTTTTAATTGTACGATTCTGACGTATTATTTTGCACGAATATGAGCGTTCTACTTTTAAGTGCTGCATTTCAGATCGAACGAAACTGTTTCGAAAAGATAAGGAAAAAGGGATCGGATCGTCTGGGGGTCACCAATGAAGCTCTGAAGTGAATGAGTTGTTTGTGAGGGAGCTTCAACCTCTTAGTTCGGGAACCGGCGTTTCGTTCCGAATTGCACACCTGAACTCATCAGATAGGCAATGAGGTCTAACTCTGCCTTTGACGCCAGTGACCTTGTTCCACGTTGGAACTCGGCTGTTGGAATGCTCGCTCTCTGCTCTACTCGAATAGGCGAGGACGGTGAGCTCGGTATTCGGAAAGCGGTAACGTCCTCTATATGCTACGCCAAAATACTGCAGCAGAACAAAGTAGAATTCTGGGCGAGGAGCAAGACAGGTCGCTACAATTCTTTAAAAAAAAATTCTACTTTGACTCCACCAAGGCACCTTTATTTAAAAATATATGATATATTTAGCTGCTCTCTCAGTAAACAGAGTGATTTAGTATTCAGAAAAACAGTATTCGAGTCAATATTTCCAATATTCCTTATCGTTTCGTAGTCTACCATAATTAAATTGAATTTTTAACGAATTCATTAATTAACACGTTTCACATTATTTAAGCTCAAAATCCACAAAATATCGATATTTCGCTGACAAAATGGTAAAGGGGTAAGAAGAATATAATATTCATGAACTGACCCAAATTAATTAATGTAGAATAAATTCGCACTGATCCAATAAAAAACAAGAAGCCTTAAAATCCTGAAAAAAAACAACTGGTAGGTAAAAGGTTGAAGTACTCAATGTATTCGAATTAGAAGTAATCCGATTCTCTTTCATATTTAGTTTTCCACTTGATAATTTATTATGTATAATGGTGCTAAATATTGCAAATTATAGAACTCAGATTGATGTTTTTCTTTTCAAGGTTCATTCTGTATCTGCTGATTTAGAATTAACATATCTTCGTGTATATAAACTCAGGGAGATAAACACGTATAATTATTACCTCTGTTTATACTCAAGTTATTTACTTTTCTCTTTACCTTCTGAAAATGATATCGTATTATCAAATGAGCTCGTGTGGTTTTTAGAATTGAAGGACAAATATTCACTAAGAAAGAATTATACCTTATTACTCTTTTCAATACTCATCATAACAATGAGTTACCTTTCGTCAACGAACATCAATTTGTGTATGCAGCTTTTGAATTAAAAACTGATAGATTTCATCAGTGGGGGTTATTCTGAAAGAACACCTATTTCTTTTGGTTCCTTAAAAATATTGTTCTTGAATGAATGCTCCTTGAAGGTACTGAATCTATTCACATCACAAACTTGCAATGATGGAAAAAGCTGATAATAAATTCTTCTGGTACACAAAAAACGCTATACGAGTGGCCCACATAAGACAGTCAAGCCAGATATTTTCGTAATTATGATGAAGAATTCTCTGGTATATTAATATACCTTTTCAAAATCATCACTAGTTGTAATTGAATGTTAATCAATCAGTATGCAAATTCTAGAATAAGCATAATTCGAGGGAAATATAGATATGTTTAATAGACTAAAACTTATTTACAATAGTGTGTATCACACCGAACACTATACAATTTTGGGTTGTTTCACTAAAAATTAAAAGAATCATTGCGGTGGAGTTTTTAACGATCATTGTGTTGGAAACAATATGTTGCTCGTTGAAGAGTAGATCTTTTAGATTTTTCACTTGGGTTCACCGAGTTCACTCCACAAATTCACTAACCATGATAACAAGTGTAAATATCATAGATAATACAGTCACTTTCAAGTGAAAATGTTTCTTGAGATTGAATTTGAGGAGTTACAAATGAGTGTGAGTAGAGTTCTTTCTTTGTGTACGTAACTGTTTTTGTTTAAGAGAAGTGATCCTTCAACTTACTTGAGCGAAGTAAAGGGTTTTAATGCCGATTTGATTTTTCAACTGGTTCGGGGTCGGTAGTGAGGAAGGTTAATATTACACTGGGATCACGTGACTCAATTTGGTCGACATTTATTATTGTTTAACTGCTTTTGGGATGATTAACGTCGGATTAAGATTTCTACAAAAAATTCACTCTGTACGAAACGTGCCATTGTAACATGAAAATGGCCGGATCTGCAAGGGATCCTAGTACCTGCTAGGAAAAGATCGACAATATATTGTTCACTTTCGAAGAAATTGAACATATGAGTTTTTCCGGAAAACGACGAGACAGGTTAGTTTTTATTTAGAGGAAGCCATCTCTTGATTGCGAATTCGTGGATGTATAATTATTTCCTTAAGGAAGGTAGGAGCCCCCCCAAAAATCTTAAAAGGCAATAGTGGTCGAATATCACATTATTTCAAATATTTTACAATTTTATTCATGAATATGCTGAAAATTTGTTCCCATTCGCTTAATTTTCACCTCTTTCTAAGAAAATGAAAAGCTATTGGCCCGCAGATTGACACTTTTTGCAAGTTTTAGGCACGTTGAACTGGAATTTTTTTGAACTACTTTTTGCTGTGGGATCACTTACTACATTATCTTCAAATTCGATTTATTTTTTTATCTGCCATTGCAACTTCAATATCATGCTTATGCTCATAAAGTAAACAAGCAGAACTGTAATTGTTTTTCGTTTTTCAACTATTCAAATAACGAAATAGGTAGTTGTCACTTACCTAAAATAAACCGAATCATATCAAAGTGAATAACAGATATCAAACACGTGTTATCGTTCAACCAAATGAAAAATATTCATAGCTCACTTATATGTACGAAAACCACACGTTCGTTTGATCATTTGATATTTGTTGAAATATTCGTTCTTCAGTATATCAAATATTCATTTTATTATTGAATATGGCTCTAAATGATACAAATGCCTAATAATGGCAAATAACTTATTCGAAACATTGAAAATCATTTCATTGGACAATCAAGTCTTACTGATATAATTGAACAGATCAAAAATTAAATATTGTAAATTTTGTACTATTCGATTCCTTGAAATTTGTATGAATTCGAACATTTTTCACAAATATTTTTCGTTATAGGCATAAGTACAATAAGGTGAGTTACGTTTTATTTAATTTACTGGAATTCCACCCCTCACGTAGGTAAAAGTTCAATATAATAAAAAAATCTTCACCTTATATGGAAAAAATTGAACATAATATTTTAATGTCTGTAAAATATGAGAATTGTACATTTCTCTTATTATAGGACAAATCACTCTTTATATCCCTTGATCATGAGAAAAAGTACAATTAAGAGAAAATGGTGAAAAACACTGAAGTGAA
This sequence comes from Megalocaria dilatata, assembly GCA_034642435.1. Lineage (NCBI taxonomy): Eukaryota > Metazoa > Arthropoda > Insecta > Coleoptera > Coccinellidae > Megalocaria > Megalocaria dilatata. The sequence continues at coordinate 37,739,327 of CM067855.1, forward strand.
GTTGAGAACTTTTGCATGTTTGTTCAACAGTCCATTTTCCCTGAAAACTTCAAATCTGTGAATAACTTTTTGGAGAAGCTACATCCGATGAATAGAAACATCCAATTCTGTATTCCGAAAGTCAAACAAATGTCATTGTTTGCAATTTCAGAACTGTCCTCTTGATGGTGAAAAATACGTGGTTAAAGGCTCCATCTTACTCCCTTCGATCGGCATCGTTACATAATGACGAGAAAGAGTGGAAAACGAATGTATTGAGCATAACTTTTTATACTTTTTGCCGAAATCAGATGAGAAAAAAATCACTTTACGCCTAAATTCGAATACATAAAAAAATTATATCAAAGCGTGTATTTTAACATATTGAATCAACAAAAGACACTGAAAACAATCAACAATAATCTTTTCTAATATTGTGATTTTGAAAAGCCTAATATTCAAATATAAAGGTGAATTTTTTCCCAGAAAATTTATATATAATATGTCAAAAAGGTTATTTTTGGCTAATAGCTAGTATAAGTTGCATGATTCCTCATTTTTCATTAAAACGAATAAGAAACTAGTTGGAATAGAATTTGAATCTTTAATAATGTAGAATGGAGAAAGTTCGTAACTCTCCCATGAGCGTTTTAATCTTTACTAGGTTATCATCCCATGCTGTCCAGTCGGTTCAAAGTTTTTACTTGATACTGTGCTGTTTCCTGCATAAATGTGGGAATATACATTTTCAACTTCAACGGCGCCTAAGTAATTATAAATTAACAAAGTTCGGAAGTTTTGACAATTTCAACTGGCCCTAGTTAATTCAACTGAATGAATCATAAACCAGAGCAAATGCTATCCTGAAACTTTGAGTGCAGAAAAATCTTCCTAATTAATACAGATGAACACAGCTTATATTTAGGCTTTAGCATTAGGGAAATACTGGAAAAACTTATTTTAAAATGTTTATATTCGAGGAAAGAAATAAACGTGGTCTGAAATAATCAGAAATATTTCATTATTTGAAATCTATTCCCAGATACATCATACGGAAATCTCTGTTCTAATCCTTATTCACTGTGCATGGTGTCTCATTTATGTCGATTTCTCAAGGCTTCTCGGTTATGAGTATAAATAGAGTATACATTTGTTAATCCAGAGCTTATATTTACGATATGATAAAAATCTCTTTTTCAGTAACAAAAGAAACTTCAATGAAATTTTAATTTTTACTTTGTCATGCCTTTTCAAAGTAGTGAGTCAAATTGCATCTGGTAGCTTTAACTGAAGAGATACTCATAGAATGGGAAAAATTTAAAAAAACTTTCAGTTGAATAACGAAGAACTATGAAAAAGTTATATATAGAGTGCTCCATTGAAAGAAAGGCAAGTTATTTCACATCTCAAAAATCGCGAACCTTGGAAAAAATTTAGTATTCCATCAGTTTTTAAAAATGAATATCTATTTATAGCTTTCAATTATTCTTAGCATTAGCCTAAATACTAGCTATATCTTAAAATGCAAATTTTCAAAATTTGTGGTACCCAGAGCAAATCTGTTCATACCATCTTTGGAAAGTGTTGTTAAAACTGCATCATTTTGTCTATTACTCAAAAGTAAGGAACGCCGCAAAACCTACAGAAATAGACAGCCTGTACATAATGAAATGTGACGTGAAAACTTGTTCCACGAAAATAAAGAAGAAATTTCAATTCACTGAATTGTTTGCTTCGCACAAGGTGAAAGGATGGAGTCCTTCAATCAGAAGAGGCTCAAATAATAATCCCTCCTAATTTATTATTAATATATCACGATGATCGTTTCTTGTACGAATATACTGGTTTTATTTAAATTTTCTATTCAAATGATCAGATCAATCAAATTCTACCTTTTTCATTATGATATTATGGAAATTTCAACAACTTTTTGGTACAGTCAGATGTTTCTCAGAAAATTATTACAAATTTATAGCTTGTGTACAAATTTCTCACTTACACTTCAAAAATGTGTGTTTATTGTGACTTCAACATATCCGAATGATTGAAAAATATTATTTCTGTCAAACGTTCTGAAAATTCATTCGAAATGTGAATAAATCATTTATATTCTTGTGATAAATAGATTAAGATAATAAATGCTATTTTGTAAATTATAATATTACATAAAAAGGATGATCTTAGAAACATCCTTTACGGGGAAAAAATGCTTTCATAATTGTAAGTCAATAAACTACATTGTATATAGATATACAAATTGTATATACATATTAATTTGTCAAATAATAATAATTCAACATTTTTCCAATGTATATTGATTCGATAAAAAGAATTGACTAATGTGTATTTCTGCAAATTAAGATTGATACGATTCAAAAACTGTGAGCCGAAAATCCAAAATGAATTATTGAACTTACTGATGAAGAAACATATATAATTTGTGAAAATCATTATTGAATGATATTTGATGTTAATATTTGTGAACAAACGCAAACAGATAAAATGTAACTCACAGGTATATTTACACATGGAATTCAATTTAAATTTTCCAATTTACTATTATGAATCCAAAGGCTCATAAATTTGAAACAATTGTATTCTATTCGTGTGAATATTGTCCTACTTATAAGGATGATTGAATTTGGTAACATGAATAAATCGTTGTTAGATAACTATTTTTTTGCTTAAATTTATTAACCTTTCCTTCTATTTGTTTTTTGTTCGATTTCAGGATCGAAGTATGAAAATTGAATCCAAATTTCTCGTATGGAAAGATATTTCACTATATAAATTGTTTCTTCGAATATGGGTAAGTGGGGACAAATTATTTCACAGAAATTATGATTTTAACACTCCACAATTGAGAAAAAAAGATCGATTGCAAAATGGCGAAGGATTTGGTATCGCAGCAAAGTAATTAGAAAGTTTTAATTGAGGTATGCGACAATTTTTAATTTTCGACCATTATATGCAGATGAACGGAAAAATTAAATCGATCTGATTTTGAGGAGTATGATAGTTCAAATAGATCATGTTAAATTCGCACCTGACTCTGGAGTTTAACGGCGGCACCGTATTCAATAAAAGTTGAATAAGTTCAATGGATTTTATTCACCAGTTGATATATTTCCTTTTTTTTAGAGATACCCAGAATATGTTCAGATCAAGGTTCTCGAATATCCTCCCTGTTAACGACGCCAGCGTTGTTATTGTATTATAATTTTTCCTGAATCCTGATTAATAGTACCTCCTTCAAATAGTCGTTCATTTGATTAAACAGCACTATTTCCAAGATTTTAGATAAAACCGGAATATTACTAATCACTGTCAGTTCTGATGAGTATTTGGATTGGAATTATTGGGCAATACACAACCAGGAGCTGTCGTTCATGAGTCTAGAAGACTCCTCGCAAGGATACTGGGAAATTCCCCAAGTATCTTGATATGCTTTTTTGAATTCTCTTAGTAGTAATTGAACTATAATCAACCAGTATGCTAATTCTAGAAAAGCATACTTCCAGGAGAAAAGAAAAAAATAATAGACCAGATTTCGTTTATTTACAGTCTACATAAAATATTATACAATAAATTATACTTTTTTTGAGTTTTATCGAAATAAGGATAATCGATGCAATAAAGTTACTATCGATACTTGGTGAAAACACTATAATGTTTGTAGAAGATTAAATCAATAGGCCTTTTTACTGCTGTTCACTTGGCTTCACTTCACAAATCCAATTCAGTCTGGGTGATTGAGTAGAGGCGAAATTCATTGTTCAACTGCTTTTGAGGTGACTAATGTCGAAAATATTTGAAACTGACAGCATTTTTGAGAGTTGCGTTCCTTATAAATCATTTCGTTCCTTGAAAGTTTAACATTTAGATATTTTGTTTAATGGAAGGATATGAATGACCCCTATTAAGCTTGCTCAATATTATTCTCTTTCCAATAATCTATACGTTATTTTTCATGAATTTATTTTCACCTAATAAGAAGAAAGTTCAATATTAATGTTACGTTTTGATAACGTTGCAAAAATTAGTTTTATCTAATTTTCAAGAAAAAACTTAATTCAATAACCATTAGGGAACACAACTCCGCAAAATTCTGAAAATGTTTGGTATTTCGATTCAAATTAGAATTTTGATTCGAAATAAGATGCAGTTCTATTTTCTGAAATGAACAGAAGATCCAAACTTAAGGGTAGAATTTGAGATTTTATGGTGTAGCAGAAACGAGCCAACAAACGGATTTTACGTACCCTAAATGCATTCTAAACTTTTCAATTCTCTGAGAAATGCCAGAAAATGTTTCACCTGTATATTAAAATATACTCATTGAGGTCCAATTCAAAAATCTCAAAGAGGGTTTCGAATTAAATTATAACACCATAGGTTGATCAAGAATAAGACTTCACTACATTCAGAAACAAAAAATATAAAAATTTCAGGAGAGTATGAAAGAAATTAACGCTGTGCTATTTCAAAGTAGGCCTTGGATATTTCAACCATTTTTTAATGATTTTCAACATTTAAATCTATAATAATAAAGCCTTTCACTTCCTTTTCAATAATTAAACATATTCCGAATATTTCCTGAAATATAATACAGTATTTCCTCAATCCCCACCGAATACTATAAATCTCATTGTGTAATCTCAGAATGTTTCCTATCTGGAACAAGAATACAGAACAATAAGCTTCATCATGGATACCACCACATTAATTAATCATAAACTGGTCCGCAACTAAATATCAAACAATGGAAATCTGCATGAAATGAAACCAGTGAATACACCCTTCTGAATTCTGAGATAATGAAGGCATATTTCTATCCAAATGTTTGAAACATCTAAAGTACGGAAATTCGTGATAGATTAAGACTGGATACACATTCAACATTTTTCTTGAAGATTATATAATGCGGGCTAAGTAATCAGAACGAGTCCGAGCTACCTTTAGAATGGAATCGTTAAATTCAAGTGTAAATACATTATACACTGTGGTCCAACGAAAACTTAACACCTCGATTTTCCGGCTCTAAAATGAAAAAGTGGAAAAATCTCTCCGACCCGTTAATTTCAGATTCCAGATTTTCTGCTCTTCGCATCTCCGTAACTGCCACCTCCTAACGGGGGTGAGTACAACCCCTTAATTTTGAATAGGGATAATGGGTGTTGCGATACCTCATTGTGAAGATCGAGTACTATTTGATTCTGAAATTTCGATTCAAAATTTCCATCGATAACAAAATTACAGCTAAACAAGTGGAGGAGTAGTTTTGTGATTAGTTTATTAAATGCAGGAAATGGGTACCATTCACTTCCATGCAGTAATGTAAGTTTTGCTGAAAACGTTGACGTACGTGACTCAGGCTAGGTAGCGTAAATCTTGGATTTTAGGTGACCCCACAGAAAAAAGTCCAGTGGAGCCAGATCAGGAGATCTGGCCGGCTACTCAATAAGTCCCCCTTCTTCCAATCCAGGCGTGAGGAAAATTTTCATCAAAGAACTGACGCACTGGTTGAACGAAATGAGGTGGTGCGCCTTCTTGGAAAATGATCGTTTGATGGTTTTCCGCATTCTCCAATACTTGCACTAGGGTTGGATAAATAGCTTTCTCTAATAGATCTGAATAAATTTGGCCAGTGAGATGTGATTTCCATAAATACAAACATTTAATTTTTGGGGACTCTGAGTATGCACCTCACGAAATAATCTTGGATTTTCATCTGACCAATACCGACAGTTATGCCGGTTTACAATGCCGTTAAGGTAAAATGAACACTCGCCCGAAAAACAAATATCGAACATGTAGTTTTGATTACGGTTAATCATTTCACTGACCACTTCACAGAATTGGAGTCGGCGATCGGGATCATCCTCATTCAGTTCCTGAACCAATCGTATCTTATAAGGATGGAATTTATATTGTTTCAGGATTCTCGTGATTGTAGTGCGTGAAACACCAGATACATCGGACAATTTACTAGTGTACTCAAGTTCGGATCCATTGCTACGTGAACTAAGACAGCCTTCGTCTCTTTCATGCAACCTCTTTTTGTTTCCGACTGAACCAGTAGCGTCAAATTTGGCAACCAGTTGCACAACGTGAGCAGCGGATACATTTTTTCCGGGATGTCGTTCGATAAATAAAGCCGCTGTTGTTCGCGGAGAGTCGTTATTTCTAAGAAAAAAATTTTCATTTTCACCCTTTCTTCTACGGAATACAACATTTTAATTCTACTACAAATTTACAATTGCTTTGACACACTTGTTCAACTGCTTCATCGCCGCAAAATAAGCAACATCTTTTAAAACAGAAATCTGGATCACTTGTGCTCTAGTATGAAGATTTATTTTAGATGGACTTATCGTGGATATACTACCTTGTTCTTTCTCGCGCGGTCTTTGAGCTGGAGCAGTACTACTCTTTGGAGTGAACATTTTACGACACTGCACGTGGACTGTCACAGATTGCTTGCCTTTCAAGTATTCAAAAGACGTATCATTCATTTCAACATTTACGAGGGGTGTTCAATGTATTATTGGTATGGGGGTGCTTCACTAATAATGTGAGAAATCGAATTAACTCTCTATGACACTATCTGGAGATATAAATATAAAATTTCACTAATTTACGATCATTAGTTTACTGGGTATCCTCAGTGAAAGACGACCAGAATGACTAGCCACAATAATGAAGAAAATCAAGCACCGCGCCGCTATAAAGTGTCTCACTAAACAGGGAAAAAGTCGAAAAATCATTCATGAAGAGATGGTTGCTGTTTACGAGGACTGTGGTCCAACGTTATCCACCGTTTAAATGTGGTCAAGTGAATGCAAAAGAGGCAGACAAAGCATTGACGGTGATCCTCGCTCGGGCAGGCCCGTTAGCGGCACCATTGAAGAAAATATGAAAAAAGTGGAAAAGCTGATACTTGACGATGCCAGAATAAAAAGCAAGATGTTAGCAGAGATGACAAACCTACCCGTGGGTACCATACATGCTATGCTTCTGACCATCTGAAACTGTCAAAGGTCAGCAAGATGGGTACCGAGAATGCTCACCGCATCTCAGAAGCAGAAGCGAGTCGAGTGCTGCAAGGAGTTTTTAAACCTCTGTGAAGACTTATCGACTTTTTGTCAACCGGTTACTGGGGATAAGACGTAGGTTCATCACTATGATCCTGAGAGTCCATGCAGTGGATTGAAAAGGATGCACTGCTTCCATACAAGATTTAAGTCACCCCATCCTCTGGAAAAATGATGACTACGTTCTTTTGCAATTCTAAAGATATTTTATTGATAGAATACGCTGAAAACGGTGTACAGCAACATCATACGCAACAACTGTTTAACGACAATACGCTAGTTCACAAGGGCCCCGTGGCGAAGGCTACTGTGCGGGAATGTGGTTTCGAAGAAATTACTCATCCTCCGTACAGTCCAGACTTGGCCCTCAGTGACTACTGACTATTCCTAATTGTGAAAAAACATATTCGTGGATAGCGATTTTCCGACAATGGTCATTGATTTTTCAGTCTCGAAAAGGAGATTTTCAACTCCTTCACATTTTTCAAGAATTTTGTCCTCTCTCATTCCAAAAATGCTAGTTACCTGATAAAAAACTAACAACCAGCTCCCTTGTATTAGCTCCGTATTACAAACAAGAGTTATGAGTAAATTATGACATAATTTATCGCTTTATTATCTCCAATTGGGAATGGGGATCTGGATACAACTGATTGTATCTATGATAAACAATATCTTCGGTAGCGTGGGTGTGAGGATACCATTTCACCCTGCCAAAGGTATTCAATTAATGGCAAATCCTGTTATTTATAACTTCCTAAATGAGGGTTGCTAAGGGCAAACAAATTACTGCCTTAGGGTTACACACCCTTTGACGTTGGCAAATCGAATTAGCCCACACTGTATGAATAAAATAAGTACGTCGTGGATGCACACTTTTCTTTCAGAATTAGATGTAGTCCAGTCAAAAATAGACAAAACAAAATTTTAAATCAGCCAAAAATTTGAAGCTGAAAACTGTTGTTGACATTAAATTAATAATTACAAATAAAATGTTTTCAATCCTACTACTGCAAAAAAAAATTAATCCCCGGTAAAAAGTAGAAATTTCAAGTTTCTGAATTTTTCTCTGAAATGGTAATTTTGTTCGTAAAAATAGGTAAGACAGAAGTTGTAGATCATACATTTTCCATAAATAGAGGTTAATTCTTGATAGAAGGTATATAAAATTATTTGAGTATTTTAATATTAGCCTTCTGCATATTTTAATTTCAAAAAATTATATTTAATGATTATAACTTCTTACAATAAATTAAAATAATGTCATATAAGTACCACTTATATCAAATCACATATAAAATAAACATTCATTTTAAGACATCCAATTGGTATAACAAAATCCAATAAATAAAAATTGTTAACCAAAATCCTCTAAATTAAATATTTTGAATAGACAAAATTTTGTTTCTGCTGATCAATCTTACTTAGAATATTCAATATTATTGGATATCTAAATAAGTTACTTTATATAAAAATTCAAGATATGTAAAAACATTATTGAAAAACAAGTTTTAAGAGATACTTTGCTTTGTCAGTATTCAAATAATTCATATTCAATAAATATAACATCAATCAACAACAAATATTTACTCACCTTTTGACCATTTAGAAAACTTCTAATAGATTGAAAAATCTTTAAATGTAGTGTAACGATTCACTATATATAAATATTTCTGTGGTTTACCCTTGATCTAAAAGATTGAAAGACAATTTAACGGCCTCTGTTATAGCACAAGGACTATCTGTATAAAGAATGTTAAGGAAACCACATAATTATATATAATATTATGAATAAAATGACATAAATTGAGGTTAATTCTTGATAGAAGGTATATAAAATTATTTGAGTATTTTAATATTAGCCTTCTACATATTTAATTTCAAAAAAATATATTTAATGATCATAACTTCTGAAAATAAATTAAAATAATGTCATATAAGTACCACTTATATCAAATGACATATAAAATAAACAAACATTCATTATAAGACATCCAAATGATATAACAAAATCCAATAAATAAAAATTGTTAACCAAAATCCCATGAATTAAATATTTTGAATAAACAAAATTTTGTTTCTGCTGATCAATCTTATGAAAACAAATATCTTTCAAAAATGTCTAACATAATCTTAAGAATTTCATCATAAAACTATCTCACTTAGAATATTCAATATTATTGGATATCTAACTAAGTTACTTTATATAAAAACTCAAGATATGTAAAAACATTATTAAAAACAAGTTTTAAGAGAGACTTTGCTTCGTCAGTATTCAAATAATTCATATTCAATAAATATAACATCAATCAACAACAAATATTTACTGACCTTTTAACCATTTAGAAAACTTCTAGTAAACTGAAAAATCTTTAAATGTAGTGTAACGGTTCACTATATATAAATATTTCTGTGGTTTACCCTTGATCTAAAAGATTTTCCTACAAAAATTATAATTTTTAGTAGAGAACTTGAATATTTTACTTAGTACCTACTAATCATTAGCTACTATTTTCGTTCTAGGTACCATTCGTGAAATATGGCGCTTTTAAAAGTTGAAAAATTCATATTCTACATAATACGTACTTATATGCAGCCTCTATACTTCATTGGACATCCAATACGAATAAGAAACTATTGTTTTTATTTTATTTAACAGATAATTGTTTGGAGCTAATTCAAACCCTGCTTCCCTCCTGATTCAGAAAACTGCAAGACGGATTGTCGTGAAAATTGTGGCTATCAAAAAGTGTTCGCCAGCATGTATCAATTGTCATGGCCTATACCAATTTTTAGCACTATTTGAATTTTGGCTAAATTAATTGTCTATTTCGTCTGGACTAATTGTCATCAATTAAAGGGATCTTAAGATGCATCAAAGAAGTCACTGAGTTTATTATTGTTTGATTAGTTTCGATATAATTGTACTGAAATCTGTATTTTAGTTTTTCCACCCGAAAACTATGTAAAATTGAAAAGATGCTGAGAAACTAAACTATATAAATTTGCCTTAGCATGGTGTTATTATTATTATTATTTTATACATAATTTCGATCAGACAGAAGCACGATGTTCTGAAGCGAGAGAGAATTTTTAAAAATGAAGCAATGAAATAAAGGTGCTATTCAGAATGAATGACAGCAGATAAGTGGCTGTGGTAAGAAAATTTAAAGGTTATCAATCCTACTTTTCTAATGAAACCATAAGAGTGATTCGACAAAAAATAAACTCCATACAAAATTGAAGATTTATAAGAACTTTGTTGACTATAAAATGTTCCAAATCCTACGATCTAAATCCAAGTCCTTTATAAAGTCAGATTACAGTAGATATATATCTCCCGTTGAAGCTGAACTCAAAAATAACCCGAAAAACCTTTTCGATCTTATTTATGTCAATTTGGGGGATTCAGGGATTCCTAATGGAATGTCATATGGAGATTGTGAAGGCGGATCAGGTGAGGAAATTTGAAACTTATTCGCTGATTATTTTGAGTGTTTTCATTAGGTCAAATATAGTCATCAATAGATGTTCTAAGGTCGGCAGTCCTGATCACCGTTATTTGAACTCATTTAATATTACCACTGGTCATGTTGAAGCAGAATTGAACAGGTTGGATCTAAATAAGGGCGCTGTTCCGCACAATGTTGCTTCAATTTTTGCTAAAAAATGTCTGATTTTTAACAACGGCATTTTTCCCGACTGTTGGAAGATCGCCGGTATATTTCCAATCTTTAAGGCCGGAAGTAGGAGTCTCATTGAGAATTATCGTCCCATTAGTAAACTCTGCATTTTTAAGAAAATCTTTGAATCCGTGATCTATACACACTTACTCCATCTTGTGAAAGCTCAAATAGTACCAGAACAGCATGGCTTCGTCAATGGCAGGTCAGTTGAGACAAACCTCATCAGTTTCATTGAATATGTGCAAAGCAACCTGGATCGTGGTATTCAGGTAGATACTGTCTACACAGATTTCAATAAAGCTTTCGACAGAATCAGCACTGGTCTCCTTTTGTAGGAGCTTGATGATGTAGGTGTTGGGGGGTTGCTGTTGAGGTGGTTCGAGTCTTATCTGGGCAATCGTTAGAATCAGTAGGTGTTTCAGAGTTTGCGGGTTTTTGCTATTTGCGGATGGCTTGAAGTTTTTCTTGATGGTAAGTGATGTTCGTGATTGCTTGGACCTTCAACATGATCTTGACAGACTGGTCGAATTTTGTGAGTAATTTCGCTTATTTCTTAACTTAATTGTCAAGCAGTATCATTCACAAGGAATAGAGCCATCATATATTTCAGATATTCTGTCTCTGGAACCGCCTTGAAGCGTGCTGTTAAAGTGAGGGATTTAGGAGTAATTCTCCTATTTGACGAACAAATAAATAACTCAGTCGGTGCTAGTAACAGAATGCTTAGATTCATTATCAGACAGTGTCTTGAGTTCCGCAATCGTGAAGCTACCATTTCTCTTTATTATTGCTATGTGTTCAGCAGGCTCAACTTTGCGTCCTCAGTTTGGTGTCCCCATTATCAGGTTGATAGGTTGGAAAATTCAGGGAAGGTTTCTTCGGTTTCTTGGCTGGAAAACTGGATTTCGTTTGAGCCCTGGTGATCCTAATAATTACTCTTTGCGCTTGAATCACTTTGGAATGTTAAGTTTAAAGAACAGAGGAGTAATGAGTGGTAGCATTTTCATTTTCAGCACCAAATAGACTGTCCCAATATCCTTGAGTCCATAAACCTTCATGTCCTGTCGGGGTCCCTCAGAGATAGCACCACATTTTACTTGCCTACCTGTAGAACCAACAGTGAGAAATATTCACCTTTGTTTAGGATGCTGGATCTATGTAATATTTATAATGACAAAGTGAATTCATTTTCGGTTGGAAACATGAACTCTTTGAAGATCCTTTTGAGAAGGTTTTTTTATGTAGTTCTGAACTTTATTGATATATATATATTTATTATTTATTTTGGATTAAATTCCTAATTTTTATTTTTGTAACACTGTCCTATTGTAATATTTAGTGAATGCTGTCTTTGGGTGTTTGTTCACCTGTTTGCATTCTTCTGCGTAAATAAATAAATAAATGATGGAGTTCAGTAATTAGGAATTAGATCTTAAATACGAAAGAGGAGACGCTATCAACTGAATTCATTCTGTTAATTAAATACGAGTTAATGAAAACGTCCTAGTGGCTTAGAACAACATTGAGAAAAAATGCGGATGGTTCGGAAATGAAATAATCGAGAAATCAGTGAAGTGAACTTCTGGAATGTAACCGAATTTTCCAGCGATGAAGAGTCGCAATCTCTCCAAAGTTCGATTACGTCTGTCGATCAGATTGCCTTCTATTGAATTAATTCAGAATATACAGCCCTTGCTGAAAGTGTAGGACATGCTGAAAATCTTTCCAGAAGTATGACCAATGAAAAATTATTCTTTCGAAATCGTAACAAACGTAACAAACAAACAAATTTCAGATGTTAAAATACTGGACTTATTTTCATTTTCTAGAGATCCTTGACATTTACGCTAACAAAATGAAGACATAGAAGAAACATTGAAAAACAATATGATATTTGATGAAACTCTGAAACACATATGCAAACGAAGTTTTCCTCCAAACAAATCTATGCGACAATTATAGTCTTGCTAGAATTGAAAAGAATCAAATTACCATTCATACCGGAATTCATTTTGCTGTTGTAGATAACGTAATAATAAAGGGTTTTCAAATAAAAGGTTTTATTTTGAATGAGCAGAAACCATCAAAGCTGGTAGCGAATGAGTTGGCACCCCCATTGACGTACCTGATCAATTGGTCCTTAAGAATTGGAATATGTCCAGCTATATTCAAGACTGCAATCATTTCATCTTTATTAAAATCTGGTATTAAACTTAGAGTGGAAAATTATCGTCCAATTTCCGTCACTACGAACTTCGTTAAGATCTTTGAGACCACCTTGAAAATACGTTTGGCTAAATATTTGCATAAATATAACATCTTATCCAGTAATCAGTTCAGGTTCAGACAGAGAAAGGCAACTGTAGATGCGGTCACAATGCTGACAAATCGATTAAGTAAATATATCGATGAAAAACTACCAACCCTCTGTATATTTGTTGACTTGAGGAAAGCTTTTGATACTGTTAGCGACGAACAACTACTGGAGGTGCTCGAGGGTATTGGCGTCAGGAGTGTGTTGCATCGGCTGCTGGGCAGTTATTGGGTGAGAGGAGCCAGGCCGTTAAGGTCAAGGATACCTTGAGTGATTATCGAACCGTTGAGATGGGGTGTCTCAGGGAACCGTCCTGGGTCCAACCCTCTTCAACATAAATGATCTGTTTTTGTTAGATGTTGGTGGGGAAATCGTTAGATATTGGTGAGAAATGGTATCGTCTGTTTTCCAGACGATACGGTGGTGGTGTATACGGCGGAATCATGGGTCTCTCTAAAAGAGAAAGTTGAACAAAACTTTAAAGCTGTGACTAAATGGTTCGAGAGTATGTTGCTGAGGATTAACGGGGACAAAACTAGCTATGTCGCTTTCACTTCATATTCAAGTAATTTGCCTGGGTTTGGTTCACTCACGATAGATGAGGACGTCAGCTTCTCCATTTCGCGAAGGAATAGGGTGAATATCTTGGTGTACATATAGATGCACATCTAGGATCGGATGCGCATGTTGACTTCTTGGTAAAGATGCTTCGTAGTGTAATATATAGGTTAAAATATATAAGACCATACTTACGTGAGATACAGATGCGCATGCTATACCACACATTGTTTGAGCCCCATCTCACTTACGGTATAGTTGCTTGAGGAGCAGCATAACCCTATTATTAGAGGAGGCTGGAACAAATACAGAAATCAGTGTTGAAGGTGATTTTCAAGAAGAGAAACACTTACCCGACTGAAGCTTTATTTGGAGAAACATTGTTCTTGGACGTCAGACAGCTTTACCTTCTTAAAACCGTAATCAGACAACATATGAATAAGCACAAACTCGAAAGAATAGATCACCCTTATGAAACTCGTAACAGAATAAATTCTCACGTTCTAAGGTCACAAAAAAATATCCTGCAGAGGTGTAGTTCTTACTTGGCTCCTAGGTTCTATAACTTGATACCGGTAGAGATCAGAAATACTAGTAATATTTGTGTATTCAGGAGAAAACTTAAGGAGTGGATACTAGGCTTACCGAGACTACAGATACATCAGTACGTTGATGAGAAGAATATGTGTTATTTCTGAGAGATGTGTTTTGGTTCTGCCATGGTTAAAATCTTTTGGTTTTTTTGCACTGCGATTTTCGGAGTTGTAGATTCTGAGGACATGTCCTTTTCGTTAATTTGCCATTTCGGAATGCTTTTTTGGTCCTCATTGTACATAATTTTATCTGTCATACAGATGTTGCTATTGTTCATATTAATGCTCATAATGTTACTATTTGGTTTGTGTATGGTTGCATATGTGAATATTGTGTCCCACGCACAGGTTTCATCCTTCTGTGGGAGCTATATATTTGTTTGTCATTAACTATTAAACTATGAAATATATTTGTATTTGTGGATTTTTGAGCAAATAAATATTACAAAATTTGAATATCAAAACAAATTGAAATATGTTTATCTTCTACAATTTTAATTTCCAAAAGAATTTTTTTATTCAAAAAACTTTTAGAATTAAATTAATGTCTAAAACGAGCACCGCTCACATTTAATAGACGTTTATAATCAAAACTCAATATACAATGTCAAATGAAATAAATAACCCAACAGATATACGAAAGTAATTAAAATTAATAAATAAATATTCAAAGGAGACAAAATTTTGTTTCTGGTTTTATCTTTAAAAAATACTACTTGCCTTATAAAAACATGAACACACTTAAAGGACTTCCCAAAGAATATAATTTATTTGAAATATTTAATATATTTAAATATTCGAACAAATTATTTCAAAAATCTCTAAAAAATGTGCACTATATCTTCAAAAAACAAATATAATTCTAGATCTGTAGTTCGAAGCTTAAGTCTTTTAACACGTGAGTGATGTAGGTTATGTTTTTGATTTTGATATTTGTAATATTGAATAAGGGCTGATGAAGGGATTATCTAGAATTATATTTGTTTTTTGAAGATATAGTGCACATTTTTTAGAGATTTTTGAAATAATTTGTTCGAATATTTAAATATATTAAATATTTCAAATAAATTATATTCTTTGGTTCAATTAACACAAGAACTAAAGCCTGCTGACCATAGAATGCGTAGAACATATGCCGATTGGGTGCTTGAACAACAACCTTTGGATGACGATTTTTCGCATCGAATTTTCTTCATCGACGAAGCACATTTTTCACTCGGTGACTATGTAAACAAGAAAAATTATTGCATCTGGGGCAGTAAAATTCCTCATGTAACTGCTAAGAGACCATTTCATCCACAAAAAGTGACTGTATGGTGTGTTATTTGGTCTCGTGAAGTGATTGGCCCGTTCTTCTTTGTAAATGAAGGAGGTCTCATACAAAACGTCAATTCTCATCACTCATAGCCAAATGATTACCGATTTTTTTTGGCCTGAAATTAATGATATGGAAATTTGAATATTAAAACAATTTGAAATATGTTTATCTTCTACAATTTTAATTTCAAAAAAATTTTTATTCAAAAAACTTTTAGAAATAAATTTATGCCTAACAAGCACCGCTTACATTTAATAGACGTATATAATCAAAACTCAATATATAATGTCAATTAATTACTTTCGTATATCTGTTGGGTTTTTATTCCATTTGACATTATATATTGAGTTTTGATTATATACGTCTATTAAATATAAGCGGTGCTTGTTAGACATAAATTTATTTCTAAAAGTTTTTTGAATAAAAATGTTTTTGAAATTAAAATTGTAGAAGATAAACATATTTCAATTTGTTTTAATATTCAAATTTTGTTATATTTCTTCTATCAAGTAAATTTTATTTTATATATAATATATAATCATATTTTGGCTTCAATAAATCTCATTATAGAATGTCAATGAAATTAAATAAACCTTAAAATAACTCACACTGTTCTTTGATTTTGTTAGAACAAAGATCAATCTTGAATTATATAGTTGATCTGTATTTCGAAGCTTAAGTCTTTGAACACGTGAGAGATATAGGTTAAGTTTTTGATTTTGATATTTGGAATATTAAAAGAGGACTGAAGACGGGATTGTCTAGAATTATATTTGTTTTTTGAAGATATAGTGCACATTTTTTTAGAGATTTTTGAAATAATTTATTCGAATATTTAAATATAATAAATATTTCAAATAAATTATATTCTTTGAGAAGTCCTTTAAGTGTGTTCATGTTTTTAAAAGGCAATTGGTGTTCTTAAAGGTAAGACCAGAAACAAAATTTTGTCTCCTTTAAATATTTATTTATTAATTTTAATTACTTTCGTATATCTGTTGGGTTATTTATTCCATTCGACATTATATATTGAGTTTTGATTATATACGTCTATTAAATGTAAGCGGTGCTTGTTAGACATAAATTTATTTCTAAAAGTTTTTCGAATAAAAATTTTTTTGAAATTAAAATTGTAGAAGATAAACATATTTCAATTTGTTTTAATATTCAAATTTTGTTATATTTCTTCTATCAAGTAAAAGGCCTTTCTATTTTATTTTATATATAATATATAATTATATTTTGGCTTCAATAAATCTCATTATAGAATGTCAATGAATTTAAATAAACCTTAAAATAACTCACACTGTTCTTTGATTTTGTTAGAACATAGATCAATCTTGAATTATATAGTTGATCTGTATTTCGAAGCTTAAGTCTTTGAACACGTGAGAGATATAGGTTAAGTTTTTGATTTTGATATTTGGAATATTAAAAGAGGACTGAAGATGTGATTGTCTAGAACTATATTTGTTTTTTGAAGATATAGTGCACATTTTTTTAGAGATTTTTGAAATAATTTATTCGAATATTTAAATATATTAAATATTCCAAATAAATTATATTCTTTGAGAAGTCCTTTAAGTGTGTTCATGTTTTTAAAAGGCAATTGGTGTTCTTAAAGGTAAGACCAGAAACAAAATTTCGTCTCCTTTAAATATTTATTTATTAATTTTAATTACTTTCGTATATCTGTTGGGTTATTTATTCCATTTGACATTATATATTGAGTTTTGATTATATACGTCTATTAAATGTAAGCGGTGCTTGTTAGACATAAATTTATTTCTAAAAGTTTTTTGAATAAAAATTTTTTTGAAATTAAAATTGTAGAAGATAAACATATTTCAATTTGTTTTAATATTCAAATTTTGTTATATTTCTTCTATCAAGTAAAAGGCCTTTCTATTTTATTTTAATGATATGGAATTGAAAGAGATGAGTTTCCAGAAAAATGGTGCAAAAAGCGACACAACACGACCCGTTTTGGGTTTATTGCAAAAAAAAATTCTAAAGATGCGTAATTAAAACAAATTGTTGAAATTACTATGTTTTACTACCAAAAAATATATATTAGACATGAACTATCCCATCATCAGACATGATGGGATAGTTCATTTCCCGAAGCTCGAGTCACAAGAAAATGTGTAGTAAAATATAGTAATTTCTACAATTTGTTTTAATTATGATCAACTACCAAATAGTAACGGCTGAAACAATTCAATATCTAAAGATGCGTAATTTCTTGTTTCGGCAATGTGAATTGACCACCAAGATCTTGTGATTTACCACCTTTGGATTTTTTTGGGGTTATGCGAAAGATCGTGTTTATGCCGATAATCCTCAAACTATAGGCGATCTGAAAACCAAAATCTGTCGAATTATTGGTGAGATATTGCCCGAAATGCACCGGCGAGTCATCTAAAAATAACCTCACTAGGATTGAGTCCTGTAAGAGATCATGCGGAGTACACTTAAATGATGTTGTATTCCACACATAATGGCAAGGTCCAAGCATTATATTGAAATAAAAATTCGAACGATGTTCTAAATGAAAGAGTGTTTTATTTACGTTTATTTTACTTTCCGAAGAACAAAATGGATAACCAGGTTCAAAAGTCAAGAGAATCCATTTTGTCCGTTCTAAGAAATTCCATACAAATAATCCGCATTCAAAATTGGGAGTTCTACGGGTATACTATTGGAGCTTATGTATCAGGTGTTTTTTTTTAGAGTGATAGAACTTTAAATTGAAAAAAACACGTTCAAATTAAGAGTGAATTTTTTTTATTTGAAAGACCAATTTTTCGAGTAACTCAGGCCTTATTTCATCAATAACACGAATTATGTAGGCTTCCAAAGCGTCTGATGTTTCTGGTTTATCAGCATAAACCAATGACTTGACATAACCCCAAAGACAATAATCCAGTGGAGTTATGTCGCATGATCTTGGAGGCCAATTAATTGGACAGTTTCTCGAAATTATGTTATCGCCAAATCTTTCTTTCAATAAATGAATTGTTATGGAAGCAGCGTGAGATGTAGCACCATCTTGTTGGAACCAAAACACTTCTGGGTTGATACCATTCAAATTTTGAAACAAATAATCATTGATCATCGATCTGTAACGAGCACCATTCACTATAACATTAGCTCCAGCATCATTTTCAAAGAAATATGGACCGATGATGCCTTCAGCGTGTTTACATAGCCGTTCAACCAGAAATGAGCTTCATCACTAAACACAATTTTACTATAAAAAAGTGGATCAACCTCAAGCTGTCCTAGGGCCCAATCAGCAAACAAACGACGCTTATTATGGTCAAGTGGCTTTAGTTCTTGAACCAGTTGGATCTTATATGAGTATACACCAAGACCTTTACGCAAATTTTTCCATGTGATGGATGCACAGAATCCAATTTGTTGTGAACTTCGACGATTACACATATGTGGATCATCATTAACACTATGACTTATAACAGCGATATTTTTTTCTGTACGTACAGTTCTTTGTCTTGTTGTTGTTGTATCGAGTCGAAAAAATGTTGACCGAAATCTATCGATAGTTTGACGAATAAGCTGCTCTGATGAACGATTATGTAAACCATAAATTTCACGAAGTGTTCCATAAGTTTGGCGAATAGAACGCTGATTTTGAAAATAAATTTCAACAATTAGTAAACGTTGTTGCGGCGTGAGTCTTTCCATGATAATTAGTCAATGCTTACTGAACAGAAATGTCAAAACAACATGGCTTCTGTCAAATCACAGTTATCCCTATCGAAAGTTCTATCACTCTAAAAAAACATCCGATACAGATGTTGAGAACAAATTTATAGTCTTTTGGTTGTTCCTTTCAAAGATAGATAGTCGAAAAAGTATAGATATTATAACGAAAAGACGGTTTATGAATAACAGGTAGGAACGCACTTTGAGACGACACCAGGATTCTTCATCTGTTTAGAAAAATGTATTTATTCTTTATTTGTCATAATTATCACGACCCTATGTTTTCGAAGCAATTCGAAAAATCATCACCGATTCTTGTGGGGCAATTGGTTCGTTAAAATTCCAAATAATTTTTGAGGTTTTCCTCTTCGATATACTGTATTTATTCTTTTGGTCATAGCTGTATATATCTCATTCTATTCTCCCCATTCTTGAACATTCCGCATTGAAAGTTTCTCACTGTGAATGAAATGTTTTAATTAAATTTCTCATGGAATTTCCCAATTTGAGTGTTCAAAAGTAGTAAATGGCAAACCGTTGATTTCCTTGATGCATCTATATACATCTTTTCGAATTACGCGCTTTCCTAGGCAAAGTCCTAACTAATCAGATGTAAAAGCTCCATTGCCATTTCAATGGAATGATGAAAGTGCCTTTTACAGTATTATTATTGAAAGGCTCAATTAGATTCTGAAAGAGACAACTATCGGCGCAATTTCATGAAATCAAAATTCTAGAAGTGCACTAACACACTAACTCAGGATCTTTTGAGAGCTTATTAGTATAATAATAATAATGAGAAAAATGAAGTTCATTTGCGATCAAATTGATATAATTTATGTAATGATAATAAATGTCAAGCAGAGTAATTCCGTTAAACCTCTATACAAATTTTAATTTCAGAAAATTTCTTGAAAATAAAAATAATGAATTGAATAAATGTTGCAGAAACACTATTTCTTTTTAGCAAACATATTCAAAGGATGAGCAAATTAAAAATTTTTGATCGGCTATAAATAAAAATTGAATTCTCAGACTTGTAACTTTATTAGAAAGTGTTTGAAATCTTTACTTGATGAAAGTCCATATTAAATAAACTCATTTAATATGGATAATAAGGTTATTCTGATTCAGAATAACCTTATTTAATATTATTCATCAGAAACGTTGAACCTTAAAATTTACGAATGAAAAACAATATCCTTCAAACACTGCCACGACTGGCTATATTGCCCCTTCCGATCAATACAATTTTTCAGTACATTTTCGATTGTTTGCGCCTCAATCTCATGAATGGCAACTTCGTTTTCAGGTTTCAAGGTATCGTGAATTCTACCGGTTAAGTTACTGGAGCGCGACCACTCAGCAGTCTCCACAATTTGCCCAGGAAGCAGATGGTGTGATAAGGATGCGCCTTATCATCGCTCATTGGCAAGAACCACTCCGAAGAGTTGAACCCACGAAGCTTCCAGTTTCAGCTTCAGTCCGAAAACCTACAGCGTGACTGGTAGCAGCAAAGCACTATTCAACCTCTACTGACTTTGCAATGTCACTACCCGAGTTTTTGGGACGCAACTCACACACCGAAGAGGTTTCTTATCCACTCACCCAAACGCAGTCCCATAAACCAATATAGCCTCAAGATCGATGCCCTCAATTGATGGCACAAGCACCGTCAATCCGGCCTGTACGTCAAGACCCACGAACCCTTGTGAAGTCTTTCAAGTGATTCTAGTTAGCGTAACATTTATCCTGAACGATACCCACAAAAATTAGTCCTCCCAGGTGAAAATGAGCTTCATCACTAAAGATGATATCTCTGGAAAAATGCTTATCTTGGTCCATACGATCATTAGCCCACTGAGCGAAGAGTAAACGCTTCAGGTGGTCACAAAGCTTCACTTCTTGCACTAGTTGAATTTTTTAAGCCTTCATTCCGAGTGTTTATGCAAAATTCACCTAAAAGAAGAGCAAGAAAGGTTCAGTTCTTGAGCACGATGACGAGTTGGTGTTGATGGATGTTCAGCCATATTCAGGACTACAGCAGCAAAGATTTTAGTTGTTCTCACTGGTTTGGATAGAAAATTTATCATTTTGAAAATAAGTTTTGAATGTTTCTCAGGTTTTTTAATCATAAATAGAGAGACCCATTTCGTTAATATCAAATATTTAATGAACTTTCTGTCAAAACACAAATGACAGAAGTCTTCAAAAAATTTTCTCAAATTAAATCTTGTAGTGTGGGGATTTAATACAAGTACTGTGCTTGATATTTAGGATATTAAATACAAAGAAAATATCCTCAAGATAGTGTGCTTTGCAGATGATGCAGCACAAAGTTCAGCTCAGAATGGCTGCTGCAAGCGTTCAAAAACGAAGCCAAAGGATTCAACATGAAGATCTCTTCTACAAAAACAAAAGTATGATAATATCGAGGAAGCCACGTCGATGCAAGCTGGTAATTAATACCAACATAATAGAGAAAGTCTCAGATTTCAGTTACTTGGGAGTCAAAGTGTCGTCTTGTGGAAACCTGTGTGGTGGTATCAGAGAGCAAGACAATAAGTCAGCCAGGGGAGCGGGTGTCTTGAAATCGATAATATGGCCAAACCAATTTATGACCAGTCAATGTAAGGTCAGAATTCACAAAATTTGCGTACGCCTGATCATGACATATGCGGTTGAAACCAGAGCCGACACATCCGAAATAAAGAAGATGATGCGTACAAACGAGATGAGGACCTTGAGAGCCATAACAGGTAGTACCCTGAGAGACCACAGGAAAAGTGAAAACATTTGAGAGGAGTGTGGAATCTTAGATGTGGTGAGATAATCACGTGCAAGAAGAAGATGTGTCCAGAATGGACGATGAGAGATTGGTCTAAGTTGCACGAAATGGCAAATCAGCTACTAAGAGGCCACCGGAACGCACTTCGAAAAGATGAAAGGATAGCTGGTCATCAGCATCTCAAGAAGTCATGTGAGAAGTGAAACAAGCCTTTGGCTTTCGAAAAGATGAAGAAGAAGAAATACCAAATGTCATTTCAACTGAATCACAAGTTTCGGAACTAACGGAAAAATATTGCGAAATCATTGGACCGATTTTCCCATATACGAAATTAGCCGAGATATTTAGGTCCCAAACCCACCCTGAAAGTTTTAAATCTCTCACTCTTTGCTTTAGAAAGGTAGAGTTCACGAACGGGCCGGTAGGAAGAATTACTTTTGAGGGTTTGAGACTATTTTCGGCTCGAAATTGGATGGAAAATGGATTTATCAGAGAGGGTTGTTGCTTATGTCTTACGATGAACGTTCAATGTATTCTCTGCATAGGCACGAAAAAAATTCAGAAAATTTTGGAAAAATTCTATTTTTCAATGTAGTCTCCTAGAACTTCTATACATTCGTTAGATCGAGAAAAAAGCTTCTCTGAACCTTGTGAAAAATATTCTTCCAGTTTCTCTACCTTCTTGCTACCTTCAGTTCTTCGTCGGAAAATCACCTTTCACGAAGATATTTTTTCACATTTGGGAATAGTTAGTAGTCAATGGGAGCCAACTCTGGACTGTACGGAGAAACAGTAATTTCTTTGAAGCCACATTCCCTCACACCAGCCTTCGCCACCCGGGCCTTGCGAACTGGCGCGTTGTTGTGAAACGCTGTGAGTTTTCTTCGCCCTTTTCCTTCACTTGCTTCTCCTAAATTACGCAAATTGGTTGCGTATGATGCTGAGTGCTTTCACCATTTTTAGTGTATTCTCTCAATAAATTACCTTCAGAATCCTAAAAAACCGTAGCCATTATTTTTCTAGCGGATGGGATGACTTTAAAATTGTTTGGGAGCTGTGCACCCTTTTCAATCCACTGCATAGACTCTTGTTTACTCTCAGGGTCATAGTGATGAACCCACGTCTCATCCCCAGTTGAAAACAGTCGATGGGTCTTCTCCACAGAGCTCTAAAAACTCCTCACAGCACTCGACACGCACTTCTTCTGAGGTGTGGTGAGCGTTCTTGGTAGCCATCTTGCACTGACCTTTTAGAGTTTAAGATGGTTATGAAGGATAGCATGTATGCTACCCACGGATAATTTTGTCATCTTTGCAAACATCTTGATTTTTATTCTTCCATCTTCAAGTATCAGATTTTCCACTTTTTTCACATTTTCTTCAGTGGTTCCGCTAACGGGCCCGCCCAAGCGAGGGTCATCTTCAATGCTTCCTCTACCTCTTTTGAATTCACTTGGCCACTCTTGAACGTTGGATAACAACAAGGCACAGTCTTGTTTAACAGCAACCATCTCTTCATGAATGATTTTTTTGACTTTTTCCCTGCTTAGTGAGGAACTTTATAACGGCGCGATGCTCGATTTCATTTATCATTGTGGCGTCAGTCATTCTGGTCGTCTTTCACTGAGGATACCTAAAAAACTAATGATCGTAAATTAGTGAAACTTTATATTGATACCCTGAGATTGTGTCATTAGTAAATGAGATAATTAGAATACTCACATTATTAGCAAATCATCCCGATAAGGAGAATACATTGAACACCCTTTTTAATATTATTTTGGAAAAAAATGTTTCTTGGAAGATTCAAATTAAACTTGTGATTCTACAAATACTTTATGACTCATAACAAACAGTTTTCTTGGAATTGCGACTGAGCATAGTACTGATTCGTATTTATTCATTCATATTCAAATAGTTTCCTCGCATGGCAATAATGTGTCAGAATTCACTCGTATTTTCAATTTAAGTCACACCCGCTTTTCATAACGGAAACATTTCACTGATACAGTGTGTATTTGGCAGAAATGAAGACTGGCATTACTAGTCCGGAAGCTGGCTTATCTCTTTTACGCTTGCTGAATTACGGGTATGGATGTTGAAGGAAATGGTCCACATGTGACATGGTTTAATAGACCCCAGGCAACAGAACTACGTTAGACATAAGTTTCTTCCACGCAGTGTTCCTCAAAAATATTATTTTCTTTGCGGTTGCTTGCACTGAGCGTTTAAAAATGTGTGTCCGGACAATTATAAAAGTAATATACATAGAGGCAGAGAGCATAGACAAACTCTTAATATAGACTGACTTCTGAGGCAATATTTTTGTAACGTTTTGTTAGTTCTGCGAACTGATACAGTGGCTCTGATGTTGCTTACGTCATCCTGAAGCTCATGCACAACTGCCATATACAAATTAGTATATATGGTAGGTAGTTTATCTACACTGCAGCCATTTTGAGTTAAATGAGTGAAAATGAGTATGTAAATTATCCGAATATGTGAAGTCAACTCTGTTCCCAGGCAACATTTCCCTAACTACAAGTACGACTTATCCAGATTCCAGAAATAGTTGTATAGTCCGTCTAGAAAGTATCCGTAGAAAACAAAGCTCAATTGTAATTGTTTATTTGAATATTTTAATATTAGCCTTCTACATATTTAATTTCAAAAAATAATATTTAATAATTATAACTTCAGGAATTGAATTAAATTAATGTCATCGAAGTACCACTTATATACGACATATAAAATAAACACTCATTATAAGAGATCCAAATGATATAACAAAATAACATAAATAGAGGTTAATTCTTGATAGAAGGTATATAAAATTATTTAAATATTTTAAAAATTTTTAAAAAATTTTAAAATTAGCCTTCTACATATTTAATTCCAAAAGATTATATTTAATGATTATAACTTCTGAAAATAAATTAAAATAATGTCGTATAAGTACCACTTATATCATGACATAAAATAAACATTCATTATAAGACATCCGAATGAATAAATAAAAATTATTAACCAAAATCCTATAAATTAAATATTTTGAATAGACAAAATTTTGTTTCTGCTGATCAATCTTATGAAAACCAATATCTTTCAAGAATATCCAACACAATCTTAAGAATTTCATCAGAAAACTATCTTACTTAGACTATTCAATATTATTGGATATCTAACCAAGGTACTTTATATAAAAAACTCAAGATATGTAAAACATTACTGAAAAACAAGTTTTAAGATCGACTTTGCTTCTTCAGTTTTCAAATATTCATATTCAAAAAATATAACATCAATTAACAAAAATTATTCACTTACCTTTCAGTCCTCTAGAATTGGTTCTACCGAAATGAAAGATATTGGTTTTCATAAGATTGATCAGCAGAAACAAAATTTTGTCTATTCAAAGTATTTAATTTATAGGATTTTGGTTAATAATTTTTATTTATTGGATTTTGTTATACCATTCGGATGTCTTATAATGAATGTTTATTTTGTCATGATATAAGTGGTACTTATACGACATTATTTCAATTTATTTTCAGGAGTTATAATCATTAAATATAATCTTTTGGAATTAAATATGTAGAAGGCTAATTTTAAAATTTTTTTAAAATTTTTAAAATATTTAAATAATGATATAACGAAATCCAATAAATGAAAATTGTCAACCAACATCCTATAAATTAAATATTTTGAGTAGACAAAATTTTGTTTCTGCTGATCAATTTTATGAAAACAACTATCTTTCAAAAATTTTCAACATATTCTTGAGAATTTCATCATAAAACTATCTTACTTAGTATATTCAATATTATTGGATATCTAACTAAGGTACTTTCTATAAAATCTCAAGATATGTAAAAACATTACTGAAAAACAAGTTTCAAGAGAGACTTCACTTCGTCGGTACTCAATTAATTCATATTCAATAAAATATAACATCAATCAACAACAAATGTTTACTCAACACCAACAGTTCAGAAAACTTCTGGTAAATGAATACTGAAAAAGTTAAATGGAGTGTCATGTTAACTACAAATAAATAATTCTGTGGTTTACCCTTGATCTAAAAGATTGAAAGGCAATTCAACGGCTTCTGTTATAGCACAAGGACTATCTGTATAAAGAATGTTAAGGAAACCAAATATTCATTTACCAGAAGTTTTCTGAACTGTTGAAAGGTGAGTAAATATTTGTTGTTGATTGATGTTATACTTTATTGAATATGAATTATTTGAATACTGAAGAAGAAAAGTTGATCTTGAAACTTGTTTTTCAGTAATGCTTTTACATATCTTGAGATTTTATAGAAAGTAACTTAGTTAGATATCCAATAATATTGAATATTCTAAGTAAGATAGTTTCATGATGAAATTCTTAAGATTATGTTAAAGATTTTTGAAAGATATTTGTTTTCATAAGATTGATCAGCAGAAACAAAATTTTGTCTACTCAAAATATTTAATTTATAGGATTTTGGTTATAATGAATGTTTATTGTATATGTCGTTTGATATAAATGATACTTATATGACATTATTTTAATTTAATTCCTGAAGTTATAATTATTAAATTTCATTTTTTCAAATTAAATATGTAGAAGGCTAATATTGAAATATTCAAATAATTATATACCTTCTATTAAGTATTAACTCTATTTATGTTATTTGACTTTTTTCCTGCTTAGTGAGGAACTTTATAACGGCGCGATGCTCGATTATCTTCATCATTGTGGCGTCAGTCATTCTGGTCGTCTTTCACTGGGGATATCTAGAAAACTAATGATCGTAAATTAGTGAAACTTCATATTAATACCCTCAGATTGTATCATCAATAAGTGAGATAATCAGATTAGTCATATTATTAGCAAATCGTCCCGATACCGAGAATACATTGAACACCCCTCGTAATCTTCTGTTGACAAAAAATGTTTCTTGGAAGATTCAAATTAAACTTGTAATTCTACAAATTCTTTATGACTCATAACAAACACTGTTCTTGGAATTCCGACTGATCTTAGTATTGATTCATATTCATTCATTCATATTCAAATAGTTTCCTCGCATGGCAATTATGTGTCAGAATTCACTCGTATTTTCAATTTATCACACCCGCGTTTTATAACGGAAATATTTCACTGATAGAGTGTGTATTTGGCAGAAATGAAGACTGACATTACTAGCCCGGAAGCTGACTTATCTCTTTTACGCTTGCTGAATTACTGCAGGGATGTTGAAGGAAATAGTCGAAATGTTAATACCACAATACTTTTCACTATTAATGGTACCATTAACAATACAGAGAGGCGTAGCACCACGTTGAGATATTGCTCCCCAAATCATTATTTTGGTGGGAAATTTGGAAATTTGAGCGGTAAAAGTTTGTTCTGATAGGATTTTTTAGTGATTTCCACCAAATTCGAAACAATTTTCATCAGATATAAAAACATTATTAAAATTATCTCCTGGAAAACGTTGACAAAATTCTATCTTTCGTTCCTCTTATAAAGGTATCATATAGGAAAATTTTTTTGGTTTCCTTGATATGTAGTATTGTCTTTTCAGAGACATACGGACAGTTTCTGGACGTACTTTTAAATTTCCTCGATTTCCAAATCTGTTAGCTAATTTGTGACACTCAGGCGCGGATTTTATCGTCCTTAAGCCAATAAAGCGTTTAAATTGTTTCCTTTGATCTTACGCGGTCTTCCTGAAACTGGTCCATGCCATTTTTTATCCTCTTCATTGTCAAATACAACACATTTTCCCGCTTCAGTCAATTGCACTAATTTTTTAACGTTTCGAAAACCTTTTCTATCCATATATTCTGCCTGTTTTATTTTTTCTAGTTGCTATATTTTTTCATAAATTGTAAACCTGTGGACAATCAACAATGTTTGACAACTAGTGTTGCCATGCAACTTTGGCCATAGGCGACTATCTGCACAAGCTATTTGATACTTTACATTTGTCCCAGAATGTTACAAAAAAGAAGTGTATTTAAATTATGAAAAATAATGAATTCCGTATACTTTCTAGACGGACTATATTATCGAAAAATTCAACTCCTTGCGCATGCAGCCAGAGGAAGTTTATTGAAAAAAATTCGTCATTTCAATGCAAAATATACGTTCGCGAGAACCAAAAGGCTCCATAGTGATGCAGTACCAACTCTTTTCATCAATACTGAGTCAGAATAAAGTTTGTGTTTACATTGCAAGTGTGTTGGCAACCTCTGGAGGTTTGATAAAACTCTAGGAGAGTATCATTGTTTGATATGAATACTCTTACAGAAAACTGATAATGGGCTATATGTTGTTTAGCAGGTTGTGGATAGGAACTGGTTTCATCCGAGAGTCCTAGTGAAATACTGGAAAAATAAATTATCAGCATATTTATTTTATATCATCAACTTGTTGTTTTGTCATTCAATTATTTCAATTCTTATTGATACTACAGGTATGCGTTAGTAATATTTCAAACATTTTTGAATAAAATAGTTAAAGCTCACAAACATTTCCGAGAAAAATAATTTGGCCTGTTTTTGTTGTAATTCAATAACAAAAGTCCATTTCTAGCATTCTTATGTTGGTAGTAGAATTTATTTTTTCTATGTTTATTTTTTTATGTCACTGCCAACAGCTATTTTTTTGTTCTCGGTTCGTTCTTATGCCAGTTACCGGCAAGTAGTGTAGGACCAAGTGTCGAAGTCATTCAAGTAAATATATTGTAGCGTCAACAAGTTATTTCGTATCCAACTAGTACAAATTCCTATTTCACTTGAATCAACAATAGGTTTTGGGCCCAGGATATTAACTGTGCGTGGTGTAGTTTCATAAAAAGGAATTTAAGTGATCAGTGAAATAAAGCGTTTTGTCATGTGGCACGTGTTTTCTCGAAAAAGCAAGTGGCGGTCAATTATCTGGCAAGTGTTCCGAAGCTTTTAGGTCATGAAAACTATGAGAAGATGGGCTCTCGCAGTGAAAAATGTATTTGATCTGGAGGGCTTGAACAAATGCATCTAGGTTGCTGAAATGGACGTAACAGCCATCATGAAAGCAAAGGCTAAGTTAGTACTGATAATAGATCCATTGTTTTCGCACGTGGAGGATGCGAAAACTACCAAAGATGTGTGGAATAATTTGAAAAGGTTGTATGATGACAGTGGTTTTATGCGTAAGATAGGCCTTCTACCCACGTTAATATCGACGAGATTAGAAAACCACGACAATATGGAGTCGTACATAAACCCGATCGTCGATCATTGTAATTGGCTGGTCTTCCAGAAAAATATGCCCCAATTATTATGGCGGTGGAACATTCTGGAATAATTATCACCACAGTATCGATCAAAACAAAGCTACTCGATATGCAAACAGCATATGTTACCGAAAAATGCTTAGAGATGGCGGTAGTAGGCCTAACTTTAGAGGTATATCTGGAAATTGTCAAGCGTCAACGTCAAATCGAGAGACTGGTTGTCAAACTAACAATTTCAAAAAGGATTTGAGTGACATAAATATGTTACAAATAAAGAAAAACGGACATTTCATGTCGAAATACCCCAATAATAAATATGAGGGAGGCTTCAGCGCCGTATATACAACTAGATATTTCAAAGACACTGACTGGTATGTTGACAATGGAGCCAGTGTTCAATTGACTGAGAAAAAAGATTTGTTGCAGAATACAAGGAGCCCAGATTTATCGGAAATTATGGTAGCTAATAGATCAAAGATCAGTGTGGAATGTGCTGGCGATGTAATATTGTTAAAAGGGTTGCAATTTGTACCAGGTTTGACCACAAATTTAATATCTGTGAGTCATTTGATTGAAAAAGGAAATAAGGTTTGCTATAATAAGAGCGGATTCAAAATTTATAATCCAGAAAATGCGTTAACATAATGCATAACAATGTCTAGAGATTGAACATTTGTGAGGCGAAATCAGTATATTTTCAGGTTGTAAACAGGCAAACATGGCATCAACGTTTAGTTCACATTAATGATAGTTACTTGCAGATGACGACGAAGCTGGTGGATGGACTTGTATTTGATGGTTCGACAAGTACAACGAACTGCGAAGTATGCTGTAAAGGTAAACAGTCCCGTTTGCCATTCCCCAAAGAAGGAAGTCGAGCAGTAAAGTATTGGAAGTGATTCACAGTGATATCTGTGGCCCCATGGAGACCACCTTATTAGGTGGAGCTAAATATTTTCTGACATTCATTGATGATTATAGCCGAATGTGTTTTGTTTACTTCCTCAAGACAAAGGATGAGGTATTCAAGAGGTTCAAAGAATATAAAAAAACATTAGCTGAAAATCAGCAGAACACCAAGATTAAAGTTTTGAGAAGTGATAATGGAGGTGAGTTCTTCAGCAATGATTTTACCAGATATTTGAGGAGTGTCGGCATAATACACCAAACATCAAATAGTCATACGCCTCAACAAAACGGTATGGCCGAAAGATTCAATCGCACTCTAGTTGAAAAGGCAAAATGTCTCATGTTCGATGAGGGATTGAGTAAATCGTTATGAGCTGAAGCATGTTATGCAGCCTGTTACTTGAAAAATCGTTCAGCTTCTTCGAAGATTTCGAAATCTCCCTATGGGCTGTGGACAAGTAAGCCCGATGTCAGTCACCTAAGAGTATATGTAAGCGTCCATATTCCCAAAGTAAACAGAAAGAAATGGGACCAGAAGTCAGAACGTCACATTCTTGTGGGATATGATGAAACGACGAAAGGTTATAGATGTTTCAACCCAAAAACAAGAAAGGTAATAACCAGTCGTGGTGTTACAATCATGGAAAAAACGTCTGTAAAGATAATACAGTGACAGCTGTCATCTTTGGACATTTGACAGGTAAAAACTACGCCATTACTAAAAATACGGCCACGTGAAAGATAAGGTCTATGCCAATGCTCCACAATGGATTCAAGATCTTATTTTCGTTGTGACTTGTGGCGTCGACTGCTGTGGCCATTAGCCATACCCCACATTTGTGACGTACACAAATACACCCATGGACGCAGCGATTCAAGATCTTAAAGATGCGAATTGAAAATTTCTTGAAAATTAAATGGTGCTGCAACCATAGCCGCGGCGGCCATTTGGCTGATATAGTTTTCTATTGTTAATGACATACCTTCCTCTTGACAATGAAATCAACATCCATCGATTTCTCTTAAAATATACTCGTTTTTTCCAATCTCAAAATGAAATCTCTCATTGGAAAACCCTCTACAACAGTCCTGAAGCAGCAATTAGAATCATACATATTCCATTTTCTACTGCTGTTGGATCCTCTTTCATTACTATGCAACTGCATAGTGACGCAAGTAAATTGGTTCTCGAAACATTCGAGAATAATCAAAGCTGCACTCTCTTTTCAATCCGTTCACTCTTAACTGCCACCGAATCCGGCATCCTCTGCACTGAAAAACTGACCCGCAAATTCGATCAGAGAGTAAAGCCGAAAAGTTGAATGGCAATCCTTAAAGTACTATTGAAAGGATCAAACGATAGCCCCTTACCAGTTTTTTCGCCTTGAAACTAATTTGCCTGTTTGCTGCGATAAAACGAACATTCCGTACGTTCAGAACGTCGAGGGTTCACGTTTTGTTGAGGTCCCCTCGCTATTTCATTCGGACTGTGTAAACATGTTTGTTTTTCAGCGAGAATTCGTCGGCGAAGACATATATTCCTTTGGAACTGAGGTAATAAATGATAAGAACATTTCAGAAAGTATTCTGAGTTCCAAACTCCAGCATGAAACTCGCAAACGGGCAGAAAATCTTAAGTGGGACTTCAGATGAAGATTTCTTTTACCAATCAGCCTCTGATATCGATTTCTCACTCTATTTCTCTGAGATGTTGAATGTTGAATAACATTGCAAATTCTGTACAAATATTTATGATTCTTTTATAAAAAGAAATTAACCAAATGAAATAATGAAGATTATTTTCATAATTTATTAATTTAACCATAAC
Source organism: Megalocaria dilatata (assembly GCA_034642435.1). Classification (NCBI taxonomy): domain Eukaryota; kingdom Metazoa; phylum Arthropoda; class Insecta; order Coleoptera; family Coccinellidae; genus Megalocaria; species Megalocaria dilatata. The sequence continues at coordinate 37,771,389 of CM067855.1, forward strand.
TGTTTCACCAACATTGTGGCTTTGTCAAGTTTACATTTTGAACTAATTCTCAAAATTAAATTAAAGGGGTTTGAATCTTCAATTTCCAGAAATACCGATAAAGAAAAAGGGATACAAATAACCATTTATCGGAAATACCTAGTAGTAAAAATATTCAAAAATGGAGATCTTGCGACCTATGTTTGGTCGTTGAGAAGAATTTCAAGTTTCTTGTATCTACTAATTTCTACTGCTTCCAAAAGTATAAGTCTGGTACTTTTAATTTCATTATAGATAATTTCATAGTTATTGTTGATAATCTTTCAGATGACTAGCATATAAAATAGAAAAAGGCTTTTTACTTGATAGAAGAAATATAACAAAATTTGAATATCAACACAAATTAAATATGTTAATTTTCTACAATTTTCATTTCAAAAAAATTTCTATTCAAAAAACTTTTAAAATTGAATTAATGTCTAAAATAAGCACCGCTTATATAATCAAAACTCAATATATAATGTCAAATAGAATAAATAAACCAACAATTATACGAAAGTCATTAAAATTAATAAATAAATATTTAAAGAAGACAAAATTTTGTTTCTGATCTTACCTTTAAGAACACCAATTGCCTTTTGAAATCATGAACATACCTTAAAGACTTCTCAAAGATTTTATTTATTTGAAATATTTAATATATTTAAATATTCGAATAAGTTAATTCAGAAATCTCTCAGAACATGCACTATATCTTCAAAAAACAAATATAATTCTAAGTAGTCCCTTCGTCAGTCCTAGATAATATTCCAAATATCAAAATCAAAAAACTACACCTATATCACAACGTCCACGTTAAGAAAGAATGCTTTGAAAAAAAACCAACTTTAGAATTCAAAATTGATCTATGTTCTAACAAAATCACAGAAGAGTGTAAGTTATTTTAAGATAATTTAAGAATTTTTAAATATATTAAATATTTCGAATAAATCATATTCTTTGAGAAGTCCTTAAGGTGTATTCATGTTTTTAAAAGGCAATTGGTGTTCTTAAAGGTAAGATCAGAAACAAAATGTCAAAATTTGAGTCAAGTAAGCGTCATTTGCGGGAAATATTAGTTTACTTCTTTAATTTAAAGAAATCTGCTGCTAAGGCGCATCAATTGCTCGTAGAAGCATATGGTAAGGGTGCTTTGAGTGAGAGAACGTGTCGAGAGTGGTTTCAAAAGTTTAAAAACGGTGATTTCGACGTAGAAGACAAAGATCGGAGTGGAAGGCCAAAAATTTACGAGGATGCAGAATTGGAGGAATTATTGGGGGAAGATTCATCTCAAACACAAAAAGAACTTGATCTAACATTAGAAGTCACTCAGCAAGCAGTCTCACATCGTTTAAAATCATTAGGAATGATTCATAAACAAGGAAATTGGGTTCCGTACGAATTAAAGCCGAGAGATATTGAACAATGCTCGTCCACATGTTGCGGCTCCCGTGAAAAGGTACTTGGAACCCTTTGATTGGGAAGTGTTACCCCACCTGCCGTATTCACCAGACATTGCACCGTCCGATTATCACCTGTTCCGATCCATGGCACATGCTCTGACGGCGCAGCCATTCACATCTTATGAGGATACCAAAAATTGGGTTGATTCGTGGATAGCCTCAAAAGACAAGGAGTTCTTCAGACGTGGGATTCGAATGCTGCCTGAGAGATGGGAAAAAGTGGTTGTAAGTGATGGGCAATATTTTAAATAAATTTATATTACCGTTCTTCTATAATAAATATTTAATTTGTATTGAAAAACGGCGGAAACTTATTTGTACTCCTAATAGAATGCAGATTTATTTTCTTTATTTGTTTGCTCTTTTTTATTTTATATATGAATCCGCTCCTTAATAACAAAATTTTAAAACTTACAATACAAAAATATTTGCAAGAAGAATTAACCATATTATTTATCTATAGGCATATTCAACACCGGACACCAACTCCGAAATTAAATCATCGAATTTAATTTCAAGTTTTTTTGTTTTATTCCACCAATCCATCGGGTGAATTTAGTACTTTTTGATTCTTTCATTCTCTTTTCTAAGTAGAGGTGAAGTCCCTTAACCAAATCATATATTATAAATTATAAATTGGGGTGAACTCTAAAAATTATGTGTGTTGTTGTTGATAGATGTTTACAGTTGTAAAAAAATAAATTCGATTCTAATGACAACTATAACTAATAACCCAAAAAAGGTCCCAAGTATAGTATCCTCCTTACAATTGGTTTTTTCCTTCTGCATCGGTTTTTTTGTCACATTTTTTGAATTGTTTGTCATACTTTTTTCTCTGTATGATGTGTTGATTACTCAATGAATGGAGGAGCGATCTTGAGTAATCAACCAGATTATTATTTTCCTTTCGATTTTTTTTATAATTTCCAATTGCCTTATTTCTCTATATATTTTTGTTATAGTCTAAAAGCTAGATATGAGCGGCTTCTCGGGCCTAGTCTCTTTTCCGCCTTCTTCTTTCACAGTTTTTTTTCTTCTGGTCGACTTAATGTATGCCTTCAACACCTTTGGATTATAATCTTACTAGCATAAATCTATCTTATATCTAATGCTAATCGTATATCTAATACGATATCTCGTATATCCCTCTACTAGGGAATGTGCACCACTTTCCATATATGGTTTTTGAGATATATTTCTGCATTCTATCAAATTCTTTCTTATGGCAGTCCAAAACACCTTCCCATCCAATGATCCCATAAGAGAGCTGTAACTGCACCATTGCATCATGAAGTATTTGGAGATGTCTTATGGATTGGATATTCCTTCTTATGACTAATCCTGTACGCGATACCTCTTAACTTTTTTATCAAGAAATGCATATGTTCGTCCCATTTTAAATACTGATCATGTAAATACTGAGATATTTTCTGGAATTCAAAATGATTGTCAACTTGAAGTATCTCCAAATTTGGAATGCCGACATTATTAGATGAAAAAGGTAGATATTCGATCTTTTGTTCATTCAAGTTAAGTTTATTGATATCAAAACACTTCTTAAGAATTATTAAGTCCGCTATTGTTCTTTGTTTCAGATATCTCTTAGATGTATCTTCGTAAATACCAACTTATCATCGGCAAAGCTTATAACTTCTCCACTATTTTTCAGATCAAATATACTATTCAAGTATAATAAAAAAAGAACAGGCCTGAACACGGTTCCCTGTGGAACCCCATAAGTAAGTATAAGTGTTCTAAATTTCCCATTTATTATAGTAATTTGTTTTCTTCCTCAAAGAAAGTAGCGTATTTAAGATACTGAACTGTGTCAGTCGTTATTATTTGGTAGTTGATCATAACTAAAACAAGTTGTAGAAATTACTATGTTTTACTACCACTAAATTGATATTTTACACTTTTAATTGTGACTCGAGTTTCGGGAATTAACTATCCCATCTTCAGGTAACTGATGACTTAACAAGCAGACAGGTTATTCATGCATATACAGAGGTAGAAGAGGTAATTAAAACAGGTTAAAAAAGAGAGGACACCTAACAACTATTGGAATGTCGGCACGCCAAAGAAGATTGGTAACAGATGTTACTTATTTAAATATCTCAAATATTTTGGATTTACAGTCACTCATTATTTTCACGTTATTTTTATTGTGAACTAATTTGAAAATTTGAACAGATTCTAAATAATCAAGTTTCTTTTCTTTTGATTCTATATGTAAAATTTTAAGATTATTTATTGTCAGAAAAGGATGGCGGTTTTCTAAACAATGAGTGACAAAACCAGAAGTTTGTTTATTTTTCAGGAAATTCATTTTATGTTCTTTGAACCTCGTCTTGAAGGAACGTCCCGTCTGTCCTATATATTTATTACTGCACGTAGAACAAGATAACTCATAATTTCCCGATTTATGTATGTTTGGAGTTGGATCCTTTGCGTTAAATAATACGGATGATAATTTGTTTTGTGTTTTGAAAGCAATATCAACATCTAATTTTGAAAAAATATTGGCCAATTTTTGACTCATGCTACCGAAGTGCGATAAAGAAATGAATTTTCTGTTTTCTTTAGTTTTTATGATGGGATAAATTTGGTTTATAGCTATTTTAGATTGTTTTTGTCGAATTAAATAATCTAATTTCAACAAAAATTTTTTTAAACTTTCAGAATTAAATTAATGTCTTATAATAAGCACAGCTTATGTTTAATAGACGTATAAAATCAAAATTCGCTATACAATATCAAATGGAATAAAAAACCCAACAAAAATAAATTGTTAATTAAAATAAAAAATAAGTAATATCGAATGTTTCGTTTCAAACATATGCACCTGAACTTGTCAGATAGGCGTGGTACATATGTTTTGTCTATAACAAACATTTGACAAAATGTTTAGTTTCTGGTCTTATATTTATGAAAACTAAATCTTTTTCAAAAACACACAACATAATTTTGAGAACTTCTCTTAAACTAATTTATTTAAAATATTTATTTCAATATGTTTAAATATTTAAATAATTCACTTCAAAAAACTCTCAAAAACATGTAGCACATCCTAAAAAACAATTAGAATTCAGATAAGGTCAGTTCAACTTTACATTTATAAAATGAATTCAATCAAAAATGAATAAAATTGTAATCTTACCAAACAATTTCTGGAAACACTGTGAATGCAATTTAAACTAGGTAGGTACATCTAATATCCCAGGTACTCTATGTTCTATGCTAAACACAGAAATCACACTAAGTCTGTAAGGCATTTTATGTCCTTCATTTAACCACTGAAAACTGTATAATAAATTTCATTATTCAAAAACCTAATATAATAATTTATTATACAGTTTCCAGTGGTTTAATGAAGGTCATAAAATGCCTTACAGACTTAGTGTGATTTCTGTGTTTAGCATAGAACATAGAGTACCTGGAATATTAGATTTACCTACCTAGTTTCAATTGCAATCACAGAGTTTCCAGAAATTGTTTGGTAAGATTACGAGTTTATTTATTTTTAAATAAATTTATTTTATGAATGTAAAGTTGAACTGACCTTATCTGAATTCTAATTGTTTTTGAGGATGTGCTACATGTTTTTGAGAGTTTTTTAAGTAACTTATTTGAATATTTAAACATATTAAATATTTCAAAAAAATTAGTTTTGGAGAAGTTCTTAAAGTTATGTTGTGTATTTTTGAAATAGATTTAGTTTTCATAAATATAAGACCAGACACTAAACATTTTGTTAAATATTTGTTATAGGCAAAACATACGTACCACGCCTATCTGACGAGTTCAGGTGCGTATGTTATATGTCTCCTATGTATTTTTTAATATTGATTTAATAGTTTGGACTTCTGCTTCGCGGTTAGTTTTTGACAAGAGTATTGCGAAAGCTCCATGGATCATCGATTGATAGGCTGACATTTTTTGTGAATTAAATGTGCAAAATATCAATTTATTGGTAATAAAACATGGAAATTTCTACAACTTGTTGAATTAGCGTATATAAATTCACCCTGTAGCCGGGCAAAACTCAACTTTCGACATATTGCTCCATCCATATTCGAATAGGTAAAGCTTTCCAGAATAACCGATTAAAACTCCCCTGACATGCAACGTCCAGAACGGACATTAAAGTCCATTCATACGCCAATTGACCGGCAGTATTTTCAGATGCTGTCAGTCGAATTTTCCGAGGTGTTTTCATCATATGAAATCGATTTCGGATATTCAAATTGGTGGCTGATATATTCATGAGGTATCGAGAATTGTGAAAGAAGGACATTGCCCAATTTCCACTGGGAAATTGCGATGGCCGTTGCTCCGTTCGCTGACGGTGCGACGCGCAAACATAATTTCCCTTCCAGAAACGTGACAAACAAAGACCGTAAGGTGCAACCTGCTGTTCAATTTTGGGAGCTTATCTATTTTCCCTGACCAGATGGGTTTGAATTGATACCTTTACAGGAAATGAGAAAATGATCTGCTAAAATATATTGATGGGAAATTCCAACGAAATTTCTCAATAGCGGATTCGAGAAGCTGTCGTTTATTATGAAATATGTGTTCTGTAATAAGTTGAAACTTCTATGTCGAATAAATCATTCGTCTCCGACAGTATTCTATTAGGAGTATAAATAAGTTCGCGCAATTAAAAAATATATAAGAGACAGTATTTTAATTTCCACAAAAATGTTTATAATACAACAATTGTTTCACCACGATTCTACTGGCCAGCAGAATGTAGATACCTGAAGAAGCCACATCGTGGTGCATAATTCTGCGATTTTATTCATTACGTAAAGCTTCTTTAAGAAATATTTCTTACATTCAAAATTTTCAGGGTGAATGAAACTATTGAACAAGAGTGCAGAAGCTCCTGACTTCGCAGCAATGCTTTTCTCAAATTTTCTTATTGCATCGTTAACAACGTTGTCTTCCAGGGATGCTCTGTTATTTTCTGACTTTTGGAAGGCTTATAGGATCTCTGATTGAGCAAACCCTTACTGCATCGAGAAATTCTTAAGATTCTGAAATGGAGCTGAAGAAGATATGTTATTGATATGATTTTAAAAAAGGAATTGATATTCTAAAGATTAACCTTAAATGAAAAGAGAAATAAATTGGCTATATATCGAATATTTTAAAAATAAAATTTTAAATATCATAAAGATTTATTCTGCTAACCTCCTACAAATTTTAATTCAAAAAAAATTTTATTCAAACATTTTTAGAGTTAAATAAAATGAATGTCTTTAGAACACAGTGTGTCAATTTAGTAGACATAAAAATTAATAATTATTACACAGTACCAAAGGGAATGGAAGAAATTCAAAGAAATATAAATTGTAACTAAAAACTATCAAATAAATACTTGAGAAGAACATAATTTTGTTTCGTTCCTTGTTTTATGAAAACAAAATACTTTTCAAAACTGCAAAACATAACTCAAGAACTTCAAAAACAACTTGCTCAAAATAAGTTCCTTTAAAATAATTCCTGAAAAATGTAGTACATCTTTGAAAAAACAATTTAGAATTATTACAACCGTAACTTATCAGCTCAACTTCATATTAAAAAAATAAAAATAATTAATAAAAATTAACTTACCAAACAAACTGAATCCTGTTCACTGGACAAATATCAGAATAAAGTGAACTTATTAACATCCTACGTAAAATATGTTCGCCATAGAAATTACATAAAGTTTACAAGGTATTTTATGGACTCCTTTGAAACCAAATGATAATATGTAATAATATTATCATTTATTGGTTTAAAAAAATATGTAATTATTATATATATATAGTAAAATAATAAAGAAAGGTTTTTTCTTGGTAGAAGGATTATTACAAAATTTTAAATATTATTCAGATTTATTCTGTTACTTTATTCAAAAATTGTCTTTATAATCAAATTATTAAACACAGAATACGTAGGATGTTCATAAGTTAACTTTATTCAAATGTTTGTCGAGTAAACAGCATTCAGTTGGTTTGGTGAGATATTTTTTGTTAATTATTTTTATTTTTCAAATATGAAGTTCAGCTGATGAGATACCGTTGAAATAATTCTAAAATGTTTTTTATAGATATTCTACATGTTTTAGGAATTTTTTTAAAGAAACTCATTTTGAGCAAGTTGTTTTTGAAGAAGTTCTTCAGGTTATGTTTTGCATTTTGGAAAAGAATTCAGTTTTCATACAACAAGGAACGAAACAAAATTTTGTACTCTTCCAAGTATTTATTAAATAGTTTTCAGATGACAATTTATATTTCTTTGAATTTATTTCATTCCCTTGAAACTGTGTAATGAGTATTGATTCTATATGTCTACTAAATTGACACAGTGTGTTCTAAAGACATTTATTTAATTTAATTCTAAATTTTTTAATTATAATTTTTAGGAGGTTAACAGAATAAATCTGTATGATATTTGAAATTTTGTAATAATCTTTCTATCAAGAAAAAACCTATTTTTTATTATTATATTATTTTAAAAACATGTCTATAACTATTTTTTTTCCGATAGCGAACGTGAGGTGCTTGTGTAAAATATTTTTATCGGTATACTACAACTACTTTTATTAAAATCTCACGTGCTATGAAGATTAAGATCAAAAAGTACAGGCTCATCCGGAATAGTTTGATGTCCATTTCAATTTTTTTTGTAGAATATAATGAAGAATTCTCTCTGAAATTGAATATACACCAAAATCCTCCGGGTACTCAACCTTTTAATTATTTCTACTGTACGCTTTCAAAGTAGGTAAGAGGTTGTTCTGAAAGGAATTCAACAGGGATAATATACAGGTATCCTAGAATATTTCGTAATAAAGTAATTTAATTCACTCTTATTTCACGCTAAGATGCACTCCACCCTCTTCGAATACATTAAAACTCAGCGCATCTCGTATGAAATTGGAACAAGACTGGCAAACAGAGCCTTTATTGAAGGCTCACCTCCAACAGAAATTTCCAATAAGCAATATCAACTAAGAGATATCACAAAAAGTTATTGGATTCAATCATTTCGGAGGTTCTGAATTAAAATTCATACGCAGCCATTCAGATAGCAATCATTATGAAACAAGAAGTGTATTCCATTCCATCTAACAAATATAATGTTAATGGAGTAACATTTTACGTATCCTTTTTTCAATATACTCAACATTATATATTAAAATTAGCGTATCTAGTGTAATAATTAAAATATTTCAAGCAATTCCGGTATACATATGTATTTCATACAGTGTGACAACCACTTATGGAATAAAATTATTTGTGTCCTTAGCTTAAAAAATCATGAAAAACACTGGGATACGTCAACTTTTAAATTCAATAGTGCGCTTTTTAAACATAAATTGAAATATACAGGGTGATTCGCGCAAGTCCAGCATAGTCCGTCCTCTTCATTTTAAATGGAATATCCTGTATATTTTTATATTTTTTAAAGCTTCCTAATAACCTGATTGCAACGAACTATATCATGTATGGTCTATTATGAATAATACCGGATAAAACTTCGAAAGCATTCATAATTGGTTTCAAGAAACTGAATACTTAAATAACATGATGTAATTGATTTAAAGTACATTAAAATAAATGCTCAAAATGTTATCTACCTCGTTCTTGGCAATAACACAGTCCTAACTTTGTTTAAAGTTTCAGTTGAAATATTCCGCATTTCTGTAATTATCCTTCATTTGAGGTCTGCGATGCTTGTTGCATAAACTTTTTTCTTGAGGTAACCCTACAGAAAAAATCCAACGGCGTAAGGTTTGGCGATCTGACTGGTCACCCAATAGTACCTGTTCGTCCAATCCATTTATTGGGGAAGATTGCGCTTAAGTAAGTTCTGACCATTGATGCATAATGGAGTGGTGCTCCATACTGCTGGAACCAGACATTTTCATTCGGTAGGCTTGGATCTGTTGCATTAGGAAATACCTTGACTAACGTACGAACAACTTCGTCTCTAATCAAATTCAAATATTTTTATGCTGGCTAAGTCCCATTTATAACTTAATAATATGGTCACCTATGATATTTGCCCAAACGTTCACCTTTTGAAGATACTGCGTATTTGTCTCACGCATCCAATGAGGATATCTATAATTTTGTCGGTTAACCTCTCCGCTCAATGTTAATGTTGATTCATCGGAAAAAAGCATTGTACTAACATCTATTTCATTTCTACTCTGTTTATTTGTCATTATTTCGCAGAAATGAATTCTACTGTCTGGATCGTCTTCTGTTAGCCCCTGTACAAAAGTCATTTTATATGGATGAAGTTTTTCTTTGTGGAGACACCTTACGACATTTAAAATAACTAATAACAACCCACATTATTTTCAGCTATTCTTTATTTATCGGTATATGTAGATAGTTTTTCAGGTATTTATGACAAATAATGTTAACAAAACTAAGATCCGTGGGCGTATCGAGAAATGATTTTAGAAATTTATGAGCTAAAAAGTAATGAATATTTTTTCAGTGTTATGATTTTATTAGAAGATTGAATCTTGACATTTACCGGTAATAAACAAAACGAATGACCGCCACGACTGAACATACAGTACCCCATCCGATCAACCCAATTTTTCAGTCGATTATTTGGAGCTCAATCTCATAAATGGCAACTTTGATTTCGTATTTCAAGGCAGCAATCGTTTCTGGATGGTTAGCGTAACACCCATCCTTAACGCATCCCAACAAAAAATAATCCAACGGAGTCAAATCACAACTTCATCACTTTCTGGGAAAATGGTCATCATTAGTCCATTAAGCGAAGTGAAAACGCATCGGACTTATTGATTCATTTTTTCGTTTCAAACGTTTTTTCATCTCATCAGTAAAACAAACAGGATCTTTCCTTTTTCCCTTTCATTTGAGTGAGTTTCACCTCTTGTAAAAAGAAGCTCACATTTGAAAGCATATTTATACATTATTCAGGTTAGATGTTAAATTGATTAAATTACTTTATTAAAAGTCACTCATGCTTCCCTGAAAAGTCAAATCCGTCACTTTAAAGCTTAGTGTATGAACTCGTGATTATCCTAGCGAATTTGATAAGGCGTGTAAGTTATAATTGGCATCATCTTTGTTCTGACATAAAACTGAAGTTTATTCTGACTGATATCTCTATAGAAAGTGCTTCTCAGCAAGAACAAAGGAACAGATCTTGTAGAAGGGGTTTCTCAACAGAAACGGTTGAAGGAATCTGACTGTGATGGCATGACTTTTCCTGAACTCTGTAAACGGAATAATTGAAATTAGACAGCTCTATTTACCCCATTTATAATTACAAAAGGATGAACAGCATATGAGTATACAGCAAGCACATTGTTAGACAGCGCGGAAGTTCAGGAATTGATTTGAACAGTTAAGAAATGAGTGGATCGATGGCTTGTTAGGATTGATTTATTATTCATTAAATAATAAGCCTCCGTTCATGTTTCCAAATTTAATTATTCATTTAAATTAACCTGTCTCAGCATCTATGGCAATTTGACATGTGAAACAGTTTATAATAATGAACATTGTTGTACATTCTACTAAAGGAATTTTATATTTTCTTATGATTTGTGTTTGTTGCTTAGCGTTGTATGCTAATTTATTATGGAATTTACCTATAAAAATTTTGATTCGATTTTTCTACTACCCTTGTATATAATGGATGTTTCCATAAGAGCGCAAGATTTCAGTGTTCAATAAAACATGGTTTTGTGTAGCAAAGTTTTGAAATATTCATTGATTCAGAAAATATACATTTGGGAATTATGTATGAAACAAAATATCTTGTAAATGGCCGCCAGTTGTTGGCATAGGCATAGCATTTTGTCGAAATTTTCTAAAACATTATTGAATACATGTGGTGGTATTCATTGATACCGCGTCTAATTCCGGCTTTCAATGCTTCGATGGTTGCAGGCTTTTTGGCATAAACCTGTGACTTCAGACCCCGCAGCCAGAAGTCTAAAGGCGTTAAATCGCAAGAGCGTGGAGGCCAATTCTGGTCACCAAATCGGGAAATGACACGACCAGAAGCAAACTAATGCAAATTCGTCAATATTTCAGTGGCGGTATGTCGTCAAGATCAATAGTTTCCAAATGAAGCAGAAGAAACTGTATTATCATAGCACGATAAAGTTCACCATTCAGCGTTACTGCATTACTTTCTTCGTTTTCGAAGAAAAACGATCCAATTGTTCCTCCAGACCATATTGCACACCATACAGTGACCCGTTGTGGATGCATTGCCTTCTGATGAATCATTCGTGGATTTTCTAAGCCCCAAATGCGACAGTTTTGCCTATTAACGAAGCCATCGAGGTGAAAATGGGCGTCATCACTGAAAATTATTGTGTTTGAAAAATCAGCAGGTTGCTCAAGAATTCAATCGGTGAATTCTTTTCGCTGTTCATGGTCTACTGACAGAAGTTGTTGAGTCAGTTGGATTTTGTAGGCATTCAGCTGTAAATCTTTAGTGAGAATTCGCTGAAGTTTCCAATTCTTGTGCCCGATGGCGAATTGACGTCTCTGACCTTTCTGTCACACTCTCTAGATTTGCCGTGATATTTTGTTCTGAACGACCTCTACGAGCTCGTATCGTATGTTTTACATCACTAATCGAACCAGTACTTTCGAATTTTTTTATTATTCTTTTCACAGTAGATGAATAAGGCACATTATTTCGAGCGAACATTGGATACGAATAGTGACAATTAAACTTTCACCATTTTGATAATAATTTTTGACAATCAGGATGCGTTGTTCTACCCTATAATGCTCCATGTTTACTAACTCCCATCTGTCAAATTTCGATCTGTCACGTCATAATCATATGACATTATAACTGTCAAACTTGACGCGCAATTCAAATCTTGCGCTCTTATTGAAACACCCATTAGTTAGGATGTATTTTGTGCTGCCGCCTATCTTCGAGTGTATTTTAAATTTTGTAATTATAAATTTCTGAATTTCTATTAATTTTGATTAAAAGGAAGAGTTTAAATTTGAGTTCCTAATTTATTTCGTGAAAATATATTGGAACGAAGTAATTTGAAATTCCAAATCTGTCATCAAAATAACCTCTTTCTATGTTCTAGTTTGTACCTTTGGTAAGTCTGACTCACTGAATTAATGTTCTTCTTATTACATAATTCATCAGAACGTATACAGATTTAAATCTAAAGAAATCTCATGAAAACATTCAGGATTAAATTTTAAAAAACATGTCCTAAATACACTGTAACACTTTATGGACATACATTCTGTCAAGAAAGTACCGAGAATTATCGATTTAAATCTGGCGGGGCAATGAGGCAGGTAAAAATTTTTTTCCTAGGTTGGTACCACTGTCCTTAATTACTATTACTTGAGCGGGATCTGTCAACTAGTGTGTTTGCAACAGCTGATTAAGTCAGTCGATGTCAGAGTGCGTGCCAATTTTTACTATGGGTGATTACGTTGAGCAAAGAATTTGTTTAAAGTTTTGTGTTGCAAATGAATTTTCGTGTGCCGATGCATTGAAAATGTTGCAAAAGGCCTTTGGTGATAATGCTCTATCGAAAACTCGTGCATATCAGTGGTACAGAGCCTTCAAGGACGGTCGTGAAGTGGTCGCCCATCGACGGCTTCGATCGAAGATAACGTCGATAAAATTAAGGAAAGGGTGCTGGAAAACCGTCGTACCAGCTTGAGAGATAGCACATGATCTTAAGATATCCCACGAGTCCGCACGTACGATTTTGATTGATATTTTGAGCATGAGAAAGGTGGCCGCACGACTCGTACCGAAAGACAATTTTCTTCAAAAACGTCATCGCGAACAGGTTGCTTCAGACATGCTGGATTGCTGTAATTCCGATTCTACATTCATGGAACGCATTATAACTGGTGATGAGACCTGGGTCTACGAGTACGATATGCAAACAAGCCGATTGCTGGCTATTTTGAAGGCGACCCAATAAATTTTGACGATTAAATGTAAAAATGTTGTTTTAATTAAAAATTCCCGGTACTTTCTTGACAGAGTAGTATATATTATCATAACATGTGGTAGAAATTATTTAATAAAGAATCAAAAGGAATATAAAATAATGATAAAATTATTTAGTGATTTTAATAATAATTTTCGTTTAGGCCATGCCTTTCAGGAAATTGGGTAGTTGTTGCAGAAATATGTTGTGTTGAAGAAGGTATTGTTATATATTTTTAAATGACTATTTTGTTTATTCAAATAACTCCTCACTGAAGAGATTTTGGGTGCGAATTTATCAGGTTCTTTCTCTGGAGAATATGCTATATTTTCTTTAAAAAAGGAAAATAAAAAAAGTCCTCTTTGAATTATATGTTGAACATATTTTGGTGATTGAACTTGTGATTCTTCAATATCCAATCGAAACATACATGTATATGGTGATGTCTAAATAATTTGGTCATTATTTTATATTTCTTTTGATTCTTTATTAGTTACTTTCCACCACATGTGATGATAATATATATGTTTATAAAGAGATACAGTGTATTTAGGAGATGTTTTTTGAAATTTAATTCTAAATGTTTTCATGAGATTTATTTAGATTAAAATCTGTAGAGGTTCTGGTGAATTAATTCCAGCTATTATTCTGTAATATTTAAATACTTCTTCCTAGTAATTTTCAATTTTTATACTTCAATGTTCTTCTTAGATTATCTCCTTTTTCCGTTGCAGGAATTATTCTGAATTCTCCACGTTCAACTGTTTTCGCTGTCTTAAACACTGAATAAATCTGAAGAGAATACCCTCTTTTAGTTTCTATTTTCGTTGTCTTAAACTTTACGAAGAGACTGGTCTGTTTCAAGACGAGTTAGAACAATAACATCTAAAAATGACCGTTCTCTTTTTTCTATTGCCTTGAAAAACCGGATGGTTACGGCAGATTCCCTTCGAAAGCATCTGTTAGATATTAAGAAGGAAAACGTAAATGAGTGGACACTAAAGAGGCTATTTCATGCTGCTGGATCATCTTCTCGAACGAAGGCTACTGGATCGTCACCTTTAAGTTAACACCGACGGTAAAATTTTGCACGGGCTTGAACAATAGAGGATTGGAGTCGCGTATTGTGTTCCGATGAATCGCGATTTCATCTTATGGGCTCAGATAGCCGTGTGAATTTATGGCGAGAGATGATAAAGCGTGTATGGCCTAGCGACTTTCATTTGGTGGAAGTTCACTTATGGCAAGGGAAGGCATGTCTTCTGAAACTCGTATGGAGATTTTTTTCTACCTTAAATCGGACTTTAAGTCTTCATAGGTACCTAACAAAAGTTCTCAGAGACTACGTTGTACTGAAGCTCTGTAGTGGATGGGGTTCTTATGAGTGAGCCTCTACCTCTTAATTTGGAAGGAGGCGTTTCGTTCATTAGCACCTGAACTCTTCAGACAGGCGTGGTGCTCATGTTTGCCTGTGACGCCAGTATCCTTGTGATCCACGTCGCAACGGTCGTCGAACGCTGTGTGCCTTGCCCTACTTGAACTCAGCGGGGACGTTCAGTCATGTATTGTTAGACTAGTCGTGTCCTCTATGTGATACGCCGGTAAGCAGAATTCTAGAACTATTTATGGTTATTCTTGGGGAAAACACAACTCTGAACAAAACAACAAAAACTTATTTTGTTCGGGTAATCACGTAAAAATCATCATAAAAGATTACAAATTATTTATGAATTGGCATAAACAAAGGATTTCTTGAATAAATACAACTGGGTGACCCTAATTTTATGCTCAATATTCTTTTTTAATTGTAACATTCTTAAGATGAATATGTTTTGTAAAATACTGGATGATTTCACATAAGTTCTATTATGTGTATTTCCTAAAACAATGTGGTATTTGTTTATTCACGAATTTGTCGTTTCGCAAATAGTTTTTCGTGAGGAATAATGCAAAAATGAATCATCGGAACGGAATGCACGAGTAGCTTATCTTTTTGGATAACCCCCATAAAGAATCTAGGTAACGAGAACCTGAATTCGCAAAAGATTCCTGCGGCCTCTCTGATTATCTCATTACAAATGAATCATGATTTGCTGAAGGCTAAAATTCTGAAACCTAATTTGGAAGGTATATATTAGAATTTGCTTGGTTTTCCTTTGTATCCTGATGTGGGCGTTTATCTCAAATGGCTCAGGATCTCGTAGACCATTGTGCAAATTGTCCCTAAATTCTCGTTGATAGCGTTATATTTTCATGACGTTCGTTGTTTTCGTAATGTTTTCACAAGAATACCTTGAATAGCTTTGATAATTGAATATGAAGGAAGCTTAACTGGCAATTATTCATCTAGCTTTAATATCTGAGAATGAATAAAATTTGAGATTGGAGCAGCAAAAACTCTGTATGTCGTGCAATTTACAAAGTTTACGTTCTGAAGTACATACATTGAATAGAAAAACGTTGTAAATCTTACATATAGATTTATTCTTTCAATTCTTGACACGGGGTTATCCTGTGTTTCTCCATATAATTATATTATGATCAATTTCTTTCAAGAAATTGGAAAGTATTGAATGTATAAAAATATATTGAAAAAAAAGTTTAGTGACTGTTAACGCCGATATTGCTGTTAATACGTATTCCTCTTGTTGCTGGTTAATGGAAGTAATTTTGTTGTGATTATCATCCAGGAAATGCCCACTGTTCTTCAGAATACTACGAATTTATATGATTTTTCTATGTATCGAGACTAGGTAGCATGACCAGCGATGCTAGTCTACTTCGGTCTTCCGTCCCTGTCTTTTTATCATATCATCTTTTGTAGTCTGGCTAAGAGGCCAGGTGTTTTACAATGTGAGTTAAATGTGGGTTTGTTTCATATTACAAATATGCTTACAAATTGGACTGGGTAAATTGAGTACTTATAATAATATATCGGGTGTTTTTTTTTAGAGTGATAGAACTTTCGATAGGGATAACTGTGATTTGACAGAAGGTAGAAGCCATGTTGTTTTGACATGACTGTTCAGTAAGCATAATCAGATGATCTATTAAAAAAATACAGTTAACAAATAATAAAACAAATATCCCAAATAACTGTTCACATAGAGTTACACAATAATTAAGAACTAAATTAATTATCTAGTAGCTATTACTTTCGATAGGGATAACTGTGATTTGACAGAAGGTAGAAGCCATGTTGTTTTAACATTTCTGTTCAGTAAGCATTGACAAATTATCACGTAAAGACTCGCGCCGCAACAACAATTACAAATTGTTGAAATTTATTTTCAAAATCAGTGTTCTATTCGTCAAACTTATAGAGCACTTCGTGAAATTTATGGATTACGTAATCGTCCATCAGAACAGCTTATTCGTCGAACAACTCGATGCAACAACAACAAGACAAAGAACTGTACGTACAGAAGAAAATATCGCTGCTGTAAGTCATAGTGTTAATGATAATCCAGATTTGTGTATTCATCGACATTCACAACAAGTTGGACTCTGTACATCCACCACACGGAAAATTTTGCGTATAGATCTTGGTCTACACCCATACAAGATCCAACTAGTTCAAGAACTAAAGCCACTTGACCATAATAAGCGTCGTTTGTTTGCTGATTGGGCCCTAGAACAGCTTGAAGTTGATCCACTTTTTTATCGTAAAATTGTGTTTAGTGATAAAGCTCATTTCTGGTTGAACGGCCGTGTAAACAAGCAAAATTGCCGTATATGAAGTGAAAACAATCCTCAAGGAGTTCTGCAGGTTTCATTGCATCCTGAAAAATGCACTGTATGGTGTGCTTTACACGCTGGAGGCATCATCGGTCCATATTTCTTTAAAAACGATACTGGAGCTAACGTTACAATAAATGGTGCTCGTTGCAGATCGATGATTAATGATTATTTGTTTCAAAATTTGAATGGTATCGACCCAGAAGTGTTTTGGTTCCAACAAGATGGTGCTACACCTCATGCTGCTACCGTAACAATTGATTTATTGAAAGAAAGATTTGGCGATAACATTATTTCGAGAAATGCTCCAATTGATTGACCTCCAAGATTATGCGACATAACTCCACTGGGTTATTTTCTTTGGGGTTACATCAAGTCATTGGTTTATGCTGATAAACCAGAAGAATAGACGCTTTGGAAGCCAACGTAACTCGTATTATTGATTAAATAAGCCCTAAATTACTCGAAAAAGTGGTCCAAAATTGGTCAGGTCGAATGCGGTTCCTCAGAGCTAGTCGTGGTGGACATATGCCAGAAATTATTTTCAAAACATAAATGTCATAAAATTATCTTTCAAATAAAATAAATGTGGCTTATCTTAATATCTTAGTATCTTAATTTTAATATTTTTTATTTCAATTTAAAGTTCTATCAGTCTAAAAAAACACCGATATCTCCGAAAACAAGACCATCTATAATTTAATTATAAAATGGACCTATTTAACAACGCATTTCTGAAGGGATCTTGGTGTATTCTTCAAGCTCTTAATGGTTTGTATTCCGCCTAAATTTAAATTTGTAAAATATATGGATCACTTGAGTTTCAATGTCGTATAAAATCTTTTCTATGAAGCATTCAAAAAAAAAGTAAGAATTCGGAATGCTAGACTTGTATAATAAGAAGTGATCTAAAAAAGAGTTTTCCAATAAAAGGTTTCAGTTTGATATTAAAAAAGACGAGTATATTTTGAGGAAAATTAATGGAGTTTTATTAAATTGTAAAGAGGAAGGTATGCCATTAACAATGGAAAACGATATTAAACAAACACATTTAAACACATTTGCGATTGTATGTATGTCCTCGATAATTTCACGAATTACATCTTTAAGGTCTTGAATAGATTGTGGGGTATTTGCATAGATCTTACATTTCACATGGCCCCAGAGAAAAAGTCTGACGGTGTTAGATCACAAGATCTCAGTTGCCAATTCTCATCACCTCTTCGAGAAATAACATGGCCAGGACACTTTTCTTACAAAATTGCGATTGTTGTTGTCGTCAACATAAACAATTTTGCAATTCCGGCAATAAAGCATTAATCATATCTCGGTAACGCAATCCATACATCGTAACAGTTACACCAGCCTCATTTTACAATAAGTAAATTCCAAGCACACCGCCAGCCCAAAAACCGCACCAAACAGTGACGCGTTTAGGATGGAAAGGCTTTTCAACAATCATTTTTGGAATTTTCAAGCCGCCAATGCGACAATTCTGCTTATTCACGTAGCCTCTGTGGAAATAAGCCTTATCACTTTTCTATGAAAATCCGGTTCATTTTCATGCATTTCAAGGCGAAGATATGACGTTGCTGTAAATCGACCGGCTTGAGTTCTTGTATTAACTGAACTTTAAAAGCCTTAAGACCTACGTCTTTATGCAAAATACCGTGTAATGTCGTTTGTGCAATGCGTTATTCCAAAGATCGACAAGGAATCGACAAACCTGGGTTTTCGTCAACACTATGGGCTACAGCAGCAATATTCTCAGTTGTTCTTGAGCGACGCACACGGCTTCGATTCTTCACATCACCAACTTGTTCCAGTTCAAATTTTTCCACTAGTTTTATCATTGCCGGCCGAGAATGTGCCTCACGAATACCCAAAACAGCTTCAGTTTTGCGAACTGTGACTACAAAATTTTCACCATTTTTGTAGTGTATGGCAACAATTTCAATACATTTTGACGCGTCCATCTTCCCATTTCTAGTAATGGCGTAGTTTTCACTTGTCAAATGTCAAAATATGACAGCTTTGAAAGTGACAGGTGCCCAGACAAAGGGCTATTCAAAATGAAACCCGTTATTGGAAAACCTTTAGACCAACTGTAATATCGTAGGTAAAATAATATAAGTATGTTTAAGTCAGACTTTAATAATAAAATAACAATGTACACAACTCGTGTTACAATAGAAAAAGAGAAAGAGTTTTCAGGTTACCAAGCGTACCTAACTTAAACTATAGAATGCAATTAACATAGAAAGTATTTTCTTCATTTATTTTACAATTACTACTTTTATTTATATACATGATATTACAATCCTCCGTCACTAAATCTTTTAGGAGGTCTTATATTTGTTCTTAAACGGTTTTTTATATCAGGGGATAACAAAGCACTTTCACTTGTTTGTGCACTGTCTCCCTCCACTAAAACTGACTCTTCATTATTAGACGGTAATTCATTTTCAACAGATTCCGGAACCCTATTGTGATCCTGAATATCTGGTGGTTTAACTTCCTGACTAGGAGCAATTTCCTTTGGTTCAATGTTATTACTTCTAGAGTCTTTTATAGAAACATATTCTTTCACATTAATATCACAAATGTCATCATAAAAACTTCCTACTTTCCTCATTTGATCAATATGCCTCCTCCAAATTAATTTTTCCTTCAATGTTTTACAATTATAATTTTGAGTACCGAGAATCTGTACAATTACAGCCTTTTACAAGTGATTTTATTTGGTGTTCGATAGTCTTTAATATAAACAACCTCACTTTCTTCAAATTCTACCATTCTTTTACTATGGTATTTAATCTGTCTTTCCAAAGCTTTTGAACGCCGACTTTTTGTTAACAGGTCTAATCGAGTTTTTACATGTCTTCCAAACATTAATTTCGATGGTGTTTCACCAGTGATACAGTGTGGTGTATTACGATATGAAAATAAATATTTACTCATTAATATTTCCGTACTCTCTGATTTTGTCCTTATATCTTTGAGGTATTTATTTAAGGAATTCTTAAATGATTTTACACCGTTTTCTGCAAGACCGTTTGTTGAAGGATGATACGGTGGGGATCTATTATAAACAATATCATTAAAGTTACAAAATTTTTCAAATTCTTCGGAAACTAATTGTGGACCATTATCTGATACAATTGTATTCGGTAAGCCACACCTAGCAAAACAATCACGTAATTTGTTTATAGTGGTAAAAGAATCTAATTTTTGCATTTCATAAATTTCAGGCCATCTCGAAAATGAATCTATAATGATCAAATATGTTTTATTATGGTAAGGCCCCAGAAAGTCGATATGAATCCTATCATATACATGTTTACCTTCTTGGAATTTAATTAGTTTGGATTTTTCTGGCGTTTTCATGAAAGTCGCGCAAGCATCACAATTTTTAACATAATTTTCAATATCTCTTTACAAACTTGGCCACCAGACATACTGTCTGGCTAAAACTTTCATTTTAGTCATGCCATTGTGAGCACCATGAATCTCATCCAACATCTGACTTCTTAATTTTGTTGGCATTATTACTCGATAACCCCACATTATCAAATTATTCTCAATACTTATTTCGGAGGATTTTCTTTTGAATATTTCAAATTGTTCGTTAATTTCATCTGGCCAGCCGTTCCTAATAAACAAATAAACTTTACTTAGTATTGGATCTTTCCTTGTTTCGTTCGCTATATTATTTGCACTAATCGGTATTTGATCTGATAAGATATTACAATATTCGATGTCTGGGCCTGCCTCTGTCACGGTTATTGGTATTCGCGATAACCCATCAGCCCCGCCATTTTCACCGCCTTTAATATGTTTGAATACATAATCGAATCCACTCAAGAAAACAGCCCATCGCTGCAAGCGTCCGGCCGCCATTTGAGGTAACCCTTTGTGTTCTCCAAATAATGCCTTCAACGGTAAATGATCTGAACACAAATAAAATTTATTTCCCATCAAATATTGATAAAATTTGTGTACCCCCCAGTATATAGCGAGAGCTTCCTTGTGAACAACTGAATAGCCCGATTCGCTTTTATTTAATGTTCTTGAGACAAAACTAATAGGTTTTTCCGTTCCATCTTCATATACTTGCAAAAGAACCCCTATTCCTACTTTAGAAGCATCAACAATCACTTTAAGTGGAAGCCATGGGTTAAAATGTGCTAAAATTTGGTCTGATAAAATAATTCTTTTTGATTCAGTGAATGCGGTATCACAATTTTTGGACCACTTAAATTCAACATTATTTCTAAGTAATGCGTACAAAGGTTCTAATAACGTTGATATATTTTTTATAAATCTAGAATAATAGTTAATCATGCCCACATGTGCCTTTACTTGACTTACATTTCTTGGTCTTGGGCATTTGCAATAGCTTTAGTTTTTTCTGGATCTTTGTGCTAACCATTTTTATCTTTTTTTCAAAAAATTTGCATTTTTCTAAGTTCAGCGTGAAGCCAGCATTTAGTAATCTCTCAAAAACGTTTTTTAAATTTTCCAAATGATCTACCCTATTTTCCCCGGTAACCATAATATCATCTATGAATATTATTACACCTTTTAACCCTTGGAGAACTTTCTCCATGGTATTTTGAAAAATTGAAACCGCTGGTTTTGTACCATATGGCAACCTATTTACTCTATATATACCTCTGTGGGTACTCCACGATAAAAGAATTTTTGTTTCGTTTTCTAATTCTAATTGGTTATAAGCGCATAGCAAATCCAATTTAGTAAATTCCTCCCCTCCTTGAAGAGCTGCGAACAATTCTTCAATCCTTGACAGGGGATGCTAATAATCTTCAAGATGTTTATTTATTGTAATCTTATAATCGGCACAAATTCTAATCTTGCCATTAGGCTTCAATACCGGAACTAAGGGAGTACCCCATTCGGAATTTTGAATACGAGTGATAACACCTTGTTTTTCTAACTCGTCCAATTCTTTATCCATCAGTTCTTTGAATTTGAATGGAACCGGTTTTGGTTTACAGAAAATCGGTTTAACTTCAGGATCTATCGAGAATTTTACTTTTCCTAATTTATACAAGCCTAACCTATTTGTGAATAACTGTTCAAACTGTTTAGGAATATTCTCTAAATTGTCATTATGATCGGGTTTGTTCACATTAGACACCATCGACTCTGCAAGGCAATATTGAATAATTTAATTAAATCTCTACATAATAATGGAACCATTCCATTTCTGACTATAATGAGTTTGCAATTCCTTTTAAGAACATTTTGATATTCAATGTCCACATAAATCTCTCCATCTGGAACAATTACATTACCCTCGTATGTTTTCAACTTAATTTTCGTTGGAAATAATTTAGAATTTTTAAACATGTGTTCAAAAACATTACCAGGAATAACAGAAATTCCCGCTCCTGAGTCCAGTTCCATTGTCAAAGGTTTTTTATTAATATGCACTTGAACTTTAAATGGTTCAATAGAACTGGTTCTACGTTTAGTCACAAAAAACATATCAATGAAATCTGTTGGACTACTCTGATCCTCTACTATAATTTCTTCCTCTACAAAGTGATTGCGGTTTGAATAACAAACCTTTGCCAAATGTCCAACCTTTTTACAAATTTTACATTTATAAGTTTTGAACTTACATTTACTGAAATTATGATTTTCCTCACCACAACTTCTGCATTTGGCTTTCTTTTCTTCCTGAATCTTCGGCTTGTTTTCTCTCTTCTCTTCCCTTGGGTATGGTTTTCTTCCATCTGCTCTTTTCCTTGATTCTTGGGTAAAACTAACCTTGTTTATCGTTTGGGTGAAAGAACTGCTTACTGCTGCTTCTTTCCTCAATGCTACTTGCACAATTTCTTCCAAAGAAATGGTATGATCCTCTTCACAAACTCTGTCTAGAATGGCACTCCTTTTCAAACCAGACACGAACCTATCCTTAAGTATTTCATTCAGGTTATTTCCAAATTTACATTGGATCGCTTTGTTTTTTAAACAAACAAAGAATTCTTTAATACCTTCATTGTCTAATTGTCTCAGGTTGTAGAATTCTATTCTTTCCTTGAAGACAGAAATTTTCTGTGAAAATTGTTCCTTCAATATCCTGCACAGTTCGTGATAACTTTTTTCTTTTGGAAGTTCTGGATCACACAATCCTCGTAGTATTTCATATGCCTGTTCACCCACCATTGTTAGAAGAACTGCTACTTTCTTGTTGTCCTCGATATAATTAGCCTCGAAATATTGTTCCATCCTATCCTTATATGTACACCACCAGTCTGTTCCCATTTGATATTCATTTAAAACACCTATCGTACCTCTTATGATATTTGGATACTGGCTAACAGCCGCTGAATCGCCTTGATTCTTCTGGGAAGTTGATTTGTGTGCCATTTCGTAATATTGTAGATAACTTCACAAATACCAATTTTCCTCGTCGCCACTTGTAATATCGTGGGTAAAATAATATAAGTATGTTTAACTCAGACTTTAATAATAAAATAACAATGTACACAACTCGAGTTACAACAGAAAAAGAGAAAGAGTTTTTAGGTTACCAAGCGTACCTAACTTTAACCATAGAATGCAATTAACATAGAAAGTATTTTCTTCATTTATTTTACAATAACTACTTTTATTTAAATACATGAATTACACCAATTATCATCAGAGTCGTTGAAATTTACAATTATATCAAATGAACTACCATTCGTATGAGCAGAGTGAACGTATATACTCCAGAATTAAACCTCTGAGTAATATCGCCAAACCTTTCCCTACTTTTTAAAATTTGTGTTTCTCAATCCAATGCATATTCAATTTCGAATATTACTTAATATCTACAAATTCAGCTTCATTTCCTTTTCACAAACCGATTACCATCTTCAATTACAGAATCGAGTTTATTAGTTTATCGATTCTCCACTTTTGACGAGTCCGGATGACGCAGTCTGTCGGATTTTGAAGTCGGAATTAAAACATCTATATACAAAATGGAGGTGTATTTCCTGGGGTTCCTCCTATTAATTCGACCCGATTCACGCTTTCCAGATACGATGAGGAGCCTAGCGTTTGGAATCAAGCGAATTCCTTTCAACTTTAATTGGCCAAGGAATTGGGAATGTAAATGAGTTGACAGATGCGAATGAAAATATCGAGCAAGGGGGATGTGGAATAATGACGAAAGTTTCATAGAGTTCTATTCCGCAGCTGGAACGCATCCGTATATGGATAGGTACAGTCTGTTCAGTGAATTTTTTCTTTATTTGGTTAATCAAGCTGAGAAAAAAGTCTATAGTACAGTCCGCTTCCGTTCAAAAATCTTTTGTATACTCAGAAAATAAGTAATTTACTTCTAAGTCATCAAAATTGAATGGTTTACATTAAAATGTACCAATGTGTGTATATTAGATTCGATTGTTTGGTACTTTAGAAGGGATATCACTACAGCGGGTCCTGAAGGCGTATCGGGTATTTGTTTTGGCGCTGCATTTGAAACTGACCGACGGAGGCGAGTGGATTGTACTTCTGGAGAACTCTCGTATTTCAGTTTTAGTCTGGCATACGTGAGGCTCATGAGATCCTATTTACAGGGAAGGCTAAATTATGTGTTCTACAATGGTTTTAGATCATACGAGTACTAGCTTTCACGTCAATTTTGGGTCCGTTCCAATTTGTCATTTATATAGATGATCTCCTAATCTCCCTTGGTTGTCCAGCACTAGCGCATATGCCGTTGATTTGAATATATTATGGTACTTCAATCAAGTTTGCAGTATATTTATCAATGGTGTTCACGTAACTGACTTGAGTTGAACACGGAGTATAGTTTTAAGGTAACTTACTCTAGATAGTAGCAACTGTTGGAATATAATTACCGTGTTTTTCAGTGTTGTAATGTCAGAAAGGATGTATAGTCTTGGAATTTTTTCCCATTGGAATGTATTCATAGGAAATGTTTTAAATACGTGTTATTCTATCGAACTGATAGTTATCCTGAAAGAGGAGCTGATCTGTCTGACATCATGGATGAGATGAAGATATCGTGCT
Organism: Megalocaria dilatata; assembly: GCA_034642435.1. Classification (NCBI taxonomy): domain Eukaryota; kingdom Metazoa; phylum Arthropoda; class Insecta; order Coleoptera; family Coccinellidae; genus Megalocaria; species Megalocaria dilatata. The sequence goes on from CM067855.1 coordinate 37,796,658, forward strand.
GCAGGTGAGACTCAAAATGCAGTGTGCCAGATTTGCTCAAAGAATCGTGGCTGATAAAATTGACTCACTGTATTTATTATCAAAAATGAGCTGGAATGTTCCAAGTTTATCTGCGAGTTATCTGCAGTTTATTTGCGAGTTATCTGCAGTTTATTTGCCTACATCTCATACGAATTTATTTGAGCGTGCCCCGGTTCACTGCATATATATCTAAAAGTGCTAATAGACATTCAAAATGTTATTTTTTCTCGATTTGGTAAATTACTCCTATCTTATAAAACTGCTTTATTGTATATTGGTGGATTATTATTTTTCATTAATAAGTAGTGTGAGCTAAGTTTTACAAATCGAGACAGTGTAGCATACATCTGTATAACAATTCAATATTCAAATGAATTCGATAAGGTTTTATTGATCACAGGGGCAAATTGCAGACATGCACACGTTTGAAACTGGTTGGTTTTCATTAGTACAATGTATGCCAGGGACTACAAATCTGTCAAGTATCTATATTTGCTATGCACAGAGATACTAAGATATTAATCATGCACCAGCGCTATCTAGAGTAAACAAACATACATACCTTTGCGAGCTAATTCATTACTAATGATATTTGGTACAGATCAGCCGAATTAATTAATTTGATTATTAGTTTGTCTGGAAGTTATTTCTCAAGTATTGATGTGATGTGATCGCTTTTTCAAAATGTAACCCTGTAATTGGGATATTCCTATTGGGTACAATAAAGAACTGTTATTATTATAAAAGAATAAACTGAGGAAGAATCAATACCAGATATCACAGGAATCTAAACAAGAAGTTTGAAGCGGAGGCTGGATTGAAAACAGAACTAACTACAGCAAGGATTATTTTTGAGGATGTTCCTTGCCACCTCTCGGGAGCTGCTGCCACTGAATGTATTATAAATGAAATTTGAAACTTGTAGTCATATGATTGATATTCTTATTTCATTCTTTTCAACTACACAGGCTGCTGGTTTTGCACATAGGTTTCCGCCGCTCTGAAGCTAGAATTCTCCTGGTGGTTCGGTAGTTATATATATATATATATATATATATATATATATTACGCGAATAGCGTCCTCCAAATTGTCCAGTATTTATATATATGTATATATATATATATATATATATATATATATATATATATATATATATATATATAAATACTGGACAATTTGAAGGAAGCTATTCGCGTAAAAGTCCACCAAGCCGTATGGCCATGCCAACGGAATTGCTCCTGAAACCTTTATACAGAGGGTTATCCCGATCGTTAACTTCCTCCTCGTGAAACGTTCAATCAAGTTTTTAGACGATTCAGGGAAATTGGTTCCTTAAAAAAAACACTCGTGATACCGGACGTCCAAGATCTGTAAGTACTCCAGAAGTTGGAGAGCAAATTTTAAATATTGTGACTGAAAATCCCGATACAAGTATAAGAGAATTTCAGCGAGAGTAGGCGTAAGAGGCCCCCTTGTCTTGAGAACTATGCGTCAACAACTTCTCTATCCATTCCATATTCAACGCATGCAAGCTCTTAATCTTCCTGATCATCAAGCCAGAAGGACATTCTGTCAATGGGTTTTAACAAAGATTGCTGAACATCCGCATTTAACTTCTAATATCCTTTTCACTGATGAAACCGGCTTTACCAAAGATGGAATTGCTAACTTTCATAATAGCCGTATTTGGGCGGATGAAAATCCACACGCCACTCATGAATCCAAGCATCAACGGCGTTTCAGTATAAATATCTAGCTAGGTATTTTAGGAGATCGTTTATTAGAACCAGTAGTTTTACCACGGAATTTAACAGTAGCCCCATACCTTAACTTTCTTCAAAATGCCTTGCCCGATTTTCTAGCTCGTGGTACCCTTAAATCAGTGGATGAATATTTGGTTATGCAAGATGGAGCGCCCCCACATTATACACTTCTTGTTAGGGAACATTTAGAACAAACATTTCCCAGAAGATGGATAGAACGAGGATGCTCAGTACCACGCCCCGCTAGATCTCCCGATTTGAATCCTTTGGACTTTTGTATTTGGGGTTATTTGAAAAGCAACGTCAGTGAATAACATCGAAAAGTTTCAACATCGGATTGAACTATCCTGTCAAACGATCCAAACACAACCAGGTCTTTTCGAAAGAGTACGTAATTCCTCCATGCGAGGATGTACTTCCTGCATTGAAATGGATGATGGTCATATGGAGCATCTTCTGTAAAACACTTGAAGTCATAAATAAATCGAATATCTTCTGTAATTGATCGTATTTGGTTGCGCTAGTAGTTAATATTTGGAAAACCGAAAATCGCTCATATCATCAAATCGGCTCATTTGCGGGTCCATATTTATATTATTATTATCCTAATACTCCGAGATCTTCTGTGAAGGTTCCTCAGAAGCTTTTTCAGCTTGTCCAAGTTAGGAGTTCAGCTGTGTTCTGAGTAGGCTTTGTTACTGCGATCTTGCGTCACTTTAGGTCACACACAGCACTGTTAATTTTTGACCTAACAGTTTAACTTTTTACTTATTTTGAGGTCTAGAATTAGCTCCCAAAATATTGAAACGTTGTTTTTTAACACCCGGTTTATTAATAATTATAACGCAACCTCGACAAAAATCGGGGAAATAACAGAGTATCTATGTTATAAGTCGATTCGTTTTGTACGTACGAATTCGAGGATTGTTCAGCTTTTCGCAATGCTATTCCATCTTCGTTCATAAATCTAACTGCACGTCTATCGTTTTTTTGCCATCCATCTTTCATCATTATCTCCCCATTTCGTCCATTCGTGCACGTGACCGAGGTATTTCACAAGGCGCTTCTGGATCGTTGGAAACCGCCTTTCAAGATAACAAATTTTGAGTTGTCAGAAGTCGCTGTACAACCAACGGTTGAGAGGAATATCGACTTAACAGGCTTTCCTGTCGAAAATGGGACACGCGTCAAGTGGAGATTGTCAGGACAGTAAAATATTAGTCGTCCAACCAATGTATTGTTGAAAATTCAAGACATTTCCGCCGAATATTTTGTTATAATGCATTCTTCATAGTGAAAATAAGGCTTTATTTACGAAAATCTAATTTTTAGAGAGTATTGGATGCAGTAGTCCGTTACTTTGTGACTATTCATTCAAATATTCGAATTGGTGGTTGTATTTCGAAAGTTTTATATGTTTATGGAAGACTTCGGTTTTTGTAAAACTTCGAGAAATGGGGAATTCCAAAGGTCCATCTACTCGTTTGATAGTTTTATTCTTGAAAACCTCTATCGATTCCAAGATGTCTAGCTTCTTGCCTTTCGCTTCCAGATGTAGTATTTTAAGATTATCTAATTCTGGGAAAAAATGCTTTGTTTGCGAAAGTTATTCCGCAAAATTAAAAGGATCTTTCCGGTGCTTTAATGATGATTTGAACCTTTTACTGAAAGTTCTTCCGGTTTTTCCTACATATAGGCAACCGCACTCATGACAACTTAATTTATAGATAAACGGTAATTACTACTCTGTCAAGAAAGTACCGGGAATTTTCAATTAAAACAACATTTTTACGCTTAATCGTCAAAATTTATTGGGTCGCCTTCAAAATAGGCTCCATTTGCTCCAATACATCTATGCCAACGGCACTTCCAATTATCGAAACATTTTTTATAGGCGCTTTCCGGGATGGACTTTAGCTCTCGCGCCGAATTTTGTTTTATGGCTTCAATCGACTCAAAACGGGTGCCACGAAGGGGCAATTTTAGTTTTGGGAAGAGGAAAAAGTCGCAGGGAGCCAAATCCGGCGAATACGGTGGTTGCTGAAGCACGTTTGTTGAGTTTTTGGCGAGAAAGTCAGTCACAATCGTAGCTCGGTGAGAAGGCGCGTTATCGTCATGCAAAATCCATGAGTTGTTCGCCCACAAATTTCGCCGCTTCTTACGGATACGCTCACGCAAACGTTTCATAACGCCTAGGTAATACTCCTTGTTTACCGTCTGACCCTCTGGAACGAATTCGTAGTGCACCACGCCACGGATATCGAAGAAAACAATGAGCATCACCTTCATTTTCGAGCGGCTTTGGCGTGGTTTTTTCGGTTTCGGCTCATTTTTTGCCACCCATTCCGATGATTGCTGGCTTGTTTGCATATCGTACTCGTAGACCCAGGTCTCATCACCAGTTATAATGCGTTCCATGAATGTAGAGTCGGAATTACAGCGATCCAGCATGTCTGAAGCAACCTGTTCGCGATGACGTTTTTGAAGAAAATTCAGGTCTTTCGGTACGAGTCGTTCGGCCACCTTTCTCATGCCCAAAATATCAATCAAAATCGTACGTGCGGACTCGTGGGATATCTTAAGATCATGTGCTATCTCTCTCAAGCTGGTACGACGGTTTTCCAGCACCCTTTCCTTAATTTTATAGACGTTATCTTCGACCGTCCTTGAAGGCTCTGTACCACTGATATGCACGAGTTTTCGATAGAGCATTATCACCAAAGGCCTTTTGCAACATTTTCAATGCATCGGCACACGAAAATTCATTTGCAACACAAAACTTCAAACAAATTCTTTGCTCAACGTAATCACCCATAGTAAAAATCGGCACGCACTCTGACATCGACTGACTTAATCAGCTGTTACAAACACACTAGTTGACAGATCCCGCTCAAGCTTGGCATAGTAATTAAGGACAGTGGTGCCAACCTAGGAAAAAAATTTTGACCTGCCTCATTGCCCCGCCAGATTTAAATGGATAATTCCCGGTACTTTCTTGACAGAATGTATATATAACTTCGAAAGGTTTTTTCGAATACTTAAAATTTTAATTAGAACCATTCTCTGAAACCTCTATAAATTTTAATCTAAAAATTCTTTTAGAACTTTTGGTTGTGAATTCTTCCATAAGTGTGTGAAATTTATAATAAGGGTCAATATAGAAAAACACACTTTTTTGTTGAATAGTAATCTATTGGCGATCGATTTCAGCACTAAGCCATCATCAGGCCAACTGAAATAAACACATATATAAAAATAAAAATGTACATTTTATAGTAAAAACACAATCATTGTTAAAAATATTTTGGAATTTATTTATTGTTGTTACTTTGTCATTCATTATTCATTATTATCAAACTAATATTGTATCATTCGGACTCACCGTCAGCAGTAAATTACAATATTGTCAAAAATATACACATATCAGACAGGTATATGTAGAGAGGTAGTTTTTTTGTTGATGTATAACCCTCGAAAACAGTAAACAATGGCGAAAACATACAGATAAGATATGAAAGAGAAGGGAACAGATAACAATATGCGCATGTTAATGTGTCTGGCATGTGATGGATACCATTCAAACGGCGCTAAATATGAACAAAACTAAAACAGTTATTATGTGAGCGTTCCTAGGAATTTAAAAAGATTTCTATCTGGACATTCTAAGATTTAATTCAGTAAGTGTTCGCTTTGTTTGTTCTTCAGAATTTCATATTGTTCAAGGAGTAATAGTCACCGATAGTTATCTTCTCTGTGCAGGATTCTTAAATTTTCGATTGTGGTCTTATGATTCAGTTCCATCAAATGATTTCCCAACGCTGAATTTGGTCGATTTTTTATGTGTTCATTGAATCTTTTATTTGCTGCCTATATAAAAGGAAGGGCCGTCAGCACAAGTTATTTTATATATGCCACTATAATGAACGTTGCTCATTTTCTTCTTATTATTAATCAAGATGCTTTCTAGGGTGTGATGTGGTTTGTTAATTAATGTGTAGTCATGTTTTCTGAGAGTTGCATTGATTTTTTCATTAAATCCTTTATAAAATGGCAGAGAAATGTATCGTTGACTGATAGATCGGTGTGGGAATATTTTATTGATGAGCAGTGTATCTTTTATAGATTTCAAAATATTGTGCATGTATGATATCGAGTATTGATTATTTTCCCCATTTGGTATATGATGTTTAATTCTTTATTATAATTTTATTTGGATAGAGGTATGCTCGGAAGACGGTTGAACAAAAATCTAAAAGTTGTTCTTTTGATTGGGGCGGAATGATAAGAATGAATAAGGATGATTGTGCCTGTTTGAGTTGATTTTCTGTAGACGTCGAATGAAAAATTATTATTATCTTCGAGCTCAATCTTCAGATCCAAAAAATTTATAGAATTATTGATCGATTTTTTCAGAGTGAAGTGAATTTTGAAATTTGTATTCAAGCTATTAAAAAATGTTGTGAGTTCATTCTCAGTTCCAGCCCATATACAAAATATGTCATCTACGTATCTCCTCCAAAGTCTCCAAATTTTGCATGATTTGTCGTTCAATATAACTGACATAAATGTCAGCCATCAGTCCACTGAATGGAGAGCCCATGGGTACACCGTCTTGCATTGTGTATATTATGTCATCGAAAATAAAGAAATTTTGTTCAGTAATTAGTTTGGCTAGCATCATAATATTGTCTATATCTGTTGTTTCCAATTCAAATTCATTATGCAATTCACCGTATTCATTCAAAAAATCATTGAGTATCGCAAGAGTGTCCACTATTGGTATGTTCGTATATAAGTTAATAATGTCAAAGGATATTAAGTGATATCTCATCTGGGGGTGTAATTTGACAGAAAGTATATCATTTATGAGTTCAAGTGACTTTTTTACTGAAAATTCTTATTTAAATTTCAATTTCTTATTTATTAGTTTGTTTAAGAATTTGGAAATCTTATGGACTGGTGAGTTGATGGCAGATGTGATGGGTCTTATACTCTTTTCAGGTGTGTAGTTTAATCAAGCTCTACATTACTGGAATTTGTGGATTTTTTTTCTTTGATACTGTATAAAGATTCATCAAATTTTTGTAATGTTGGTAAAGTGATCTTAAGGGTGTTGTTTACTTTAGTAGTGTATTTCAAGAGGGGGTTAGTTTTACTTTTGAAAATGTTGTTTTTTTCGAAATTTCGAAATTCACTTCACTCTGAAAAAATCCACCAATCATTCTGAAGATTGAGCTCGAAGATAATAATTTTTCATTCGACGTCTACAGAAAACCAACACAAACAGACACAACCATCCCGTTCCATTCGTATCATTCCGCCCCAATCAGAACAACAGCTTTTAGATTTTTGTTCAACCGTCTTCTGAGCATACCTCTATCTAAAGATATTTATTATAAAGAATTAAACACCATATACCAAATTGGGGAAAATAATCAATACTCGATATCATACATGGACAATTTGAAATGACTGATACAATTCAATACATGGACAATATTTTGAAATCCATAAAAGATAAACTGTTCATCAATAAAATATACCCACACCGATCTATCAATCAACGATACATTTCTCTGCCATTTCATAAAGGATTTAATGAGAAAATCATTGAAGGAAACAATTTAAACGCTTTATTGGCCTTAGGACGACAAAATTCGCGCCTGGGGTTTCACAAATTGGTTAACAGATTTGGAAATCAACGAAATATAAAAGTATGTCCAGAAACCGTCCGTATGTCACTGAAAAGATAAAGGTTCATATCAAGGAAACCAAAAAAATCCCCATAATGACACCATTAAAAAAGGAACGAAGGATAGAATTTTGTTTTCAAAAAGATAATTTTAATAATGTCTTTATATCTGATGAAAGTTGTTTCCAACTTGATGGAAACCACTTAAAAATCCTATCAAAACAACCTGTTACCGTTCAAATTTTCAAATTTCCCATCAAAATAATGGTTTGGGGAGCGTGGTGTTACGCGTCTCTGTATAGTTGATAGTACCATTAATAGTGAAAAGTATTGTGGCATTCTGAACGATTTTCTCCTTGAAAAGGCGCATGCTTATATCCAGAGAGGTGGCGTTTTTCACCAGAATAATGCAAGAAGCCATACTTCGGCCTATACTCAAGCTTGGATGCAAGAACACCAAGTGTTTGGCAGCAAACTCATCAGATCTTAGTCCCATTCAAAAAATATATGGCGACTAATGAAGATTGAAGTTGAACAAGCAGCGCCACGAAATAAAGATGATTTAATTCAGTCAGTTATACAGTCTTGTACTACTATCACCGAAAATTATGGAGGTGATTTAGTTTCGGGTGTACCTCGACGTTTGGTCAAATGTTTATAGTTGAATGTAGGTTGTATAAGTAAATAAGATGAATATTCTTTTATAACTTCCTAATTCAAGAATTAAAAATTTATACTAAATAATTACAATTGAGCTTTGTTTTTTCCGGATACTTTCTAGACGGACTATATATAGAATTACCAAAACATATGTGGGGCATTCGAGACAGATGTTTCGAATGGAATTCACGAATAATAAATTCTATTACAAAAGATATTCCAGATAGATTTCAAGGTCTTTTTTATTTCTTTTCAAAAAATAAATAGCACATTCTATGCAATCTGTTTCAATCTTCAAGATCTTCAAGAAGTGTTTTGAAGACATTTCATTTAATTTTATTTTATTTATTATTTACTTTTATAGTAAATTCAGTATATATTACAATTCTTTTTTTTGAAACAGGGCAGAACTCGTCAAAATAAATCAAGTAGCATTTTAAATTTTTAAACGCGCTCGTATGCATAGCAAATAGAGCCGCTAGATCGAGTTATTTGTTTGGCTATCCTCATAAATAAAAGTACGTGTGTGTGCGATCTAAAGTTCTTGGATTAGTCCTGCAGAATTTTGTCACTGGTGAGGTGTTGCTCGCAAAAAACTTGAAAAAAAATATTTGCGTATATTTCACCGTTATTAAGGCTTAAAAAAAATTATATTTATACTTACCTTCCAATATTCTTCATATTTCTGTGCTCGTTTTTCAGGTATCTAGAACCTATTCTGAGAAACGTTGGGCACATTTATCAACTTGCTATTTCCATTTTAGCTTCAAACCTATCATCCAAATTTCAACTTTTCAAATTATTTCCCAAGCAAGTTATCGTGCCTACAAACGTGTGATAAGAATGAATTGCATTTGACTGAGAATCTTTCAGTTGAAAGTTCAATGAATTTCGTGTGAGAGTATTTTTAGTATAAAATTCTAAAAATACCGACATTTAGACTGAATTACAGCATATATTAAAAAATTTACATTCAAAGAAATAACCACTTGAATTACAAAGGTTATGAATTATGATAAAAATAATACAATTTGAATAAACAACTTTATTCACGGTTAGGAGAATCAAAGCCAAGAATATTTTTAATATATCTATTTAATTTATTAGAACAAAAATCGAAAGATTATGATAAATCAAATATGTCATCATCTCAGTACAAAAGTTAGGACATATTTCGAACAAGATCATGATTAATCTCATGACAAATCGAATGTTATTATACATGAGCTTTAGTTTTCAATCCATTCGAAAGGCTCTGGTGGGTCAGGTTCCTTATCATCTTCTGGTTTAGGTCCACAGGCTAAAAGGAAAGGAAACAGAGTTCAAGCTCACCCAATACGAAATCATTGATCAAATTATTTGAATCATTAAAAATAAACAAAAAATGGTTAGCTTGAGTCCGATGAGATCAAATTGAATTACTGACATTTATATTTTCGATTTATTCAATTTTTAAACTTTATTATACTTGTAGAATATAAGCCAATTATTTTTAGCTTTTTGTTCTTAATGATTATTACTGAAATCATGATTTATAATTAAAATTCAAATGATCAACTCTGAGAGTTGGAAAAACTCAATTTTATTATCATTTATTATCAATTCTATTATCATAATTGATCAATTTTTCCGGTACCACAACATCCAATAGGGAATTTCATTCAATGGAATAACTTTTAATTCAGAATTATATCTTGAAACTTCCACAGGCTGTCCCAGAAGTCAAGCGGAATCGGGTAACAGACTGAGTAATAGTAGTCATCAGAAAAATATTCAAAAAAATCTAAGTCATGTATGTACTTTTCAAATTATATTGCATTTTTTATTATTCGAGAAAATACACACTCTGTGATGATTTTTGAACTGTTGCTACAATTTTTTACTTTCTTCAAATTTTATTTTTCCTATGTTATCCCGAATGCTTTTGTATCCTGTGATCTTCAATTCTAAGGCAATTATTCCAACTTGGAAAAAAGGTCACTTTTTGCCGAACCAAAATTAATATTTCGCACAACTTCAACTGACTGTACTGAAAAAAAACTGTTCTACATCATTTTGGCAAATTACTTCTTAAGTTATCGCATTTATTAGGGATTGTAAAATGGTATAACACTCACTACATTATTTCTTAGATCGGTCAAAAAAAAGGTATTTCTTAAAGCAACACAGTTTCGAACAATTTCTACGAAATTTCTAAAAATGATTCTAGTGCATCCAATACTTCTGGTTTGAATGAGATGGGGTAAGTCCTTCCATAAAGTGTGAATGAGACAGATAGTGACGCCACTATTTGGTTTTGGCACACGTAAATGCAATGCAGATCAGTACGCTACGCCCCTTGGTCTACTGCGCATCTTTCCGATTTGATCGTGTTATTTGTGTACTTACGTCTTTTGACTTCGTTTATTAGATTTGTTAGCTACTGATTTGGATACTTTTGATCTTTTGACGAACTTTGATATTACCTGGATTAACCTGTGATTGTGTATTGCCATTATGTCTGTGTATACCACACAGGAACACGCCAACATGCACTTCATTTATGGGAATTGCAGATGTTACGCAGCTTCGAGAATGTATGGTGAGAGATACCCTAATACTGATCGTTATCCAGATCATCGAGTTTTTACGAATGTGCACCGTCTACTCTTCACAGCGGGCCGACTTTTAAACAAAGTGCATGGTGAAGGAATAATTTCCTTACCTTACGGCGATATTGTGCTACAAGCAGTTGAGGAAGATGCAAGTACTTCAGCGAAGCACAGGAGTGCCCAAAAATACAGTTCACCGACTATTGAAAAACATAGGCTCCACCCATATCATGTACAGCGAGTACAAGCTCTGTTACCTAGGGATCATGAACCTCGGGTTGCGTTTTGCCAAATCATGCTACAAATGAACCGGGAAGACCCACAATTCTTAGAAAAAATGTTGTGGTCGGAAGAATCAACATTTAGAAAAGATGGTTACATGAACCTACGCAGTTTACACGAGTGGTAAGTATTAGGAGTACAAATAAGTTTCCGCCGTTTTATTGTAGATGGCGCGGCACGGAGTATCGGTTAGCTTTCGCAGATGATAACCAGCTTAAAAAATAGTTTGGACATTCAAGAACAACATAACCTATTAATATCATTGATTTTATATTGGTAAAATATAATTTTTATAAGTTGAAAATGTCAAAATTTGAGCCAAGTAAGCGTCATTTGCGGGAAATATTAGTTTACTTCTTTAATTTAAAGAAATCTGCTGCTGAGGCGCATCAATTGCTCGTAGAAGCATATGGTGAGGGTGCTTTGAGTGAGAGAACGTGTCGAGAGGGGTTTCAAAAGTTTAAGAACGGTGATTTCGACGTAGAAGACAAAGATCGCAGTGGAAGGCCAAAAATTTACGAGGATGCAGAATTGGAGGAATTATTGGAGGAAGATTCATCTCAAACACAAAAAGAACTTGCTCTGAAATTAGAAGTGACTCAGCAAGCAGTCTCACATCGTTTAAAATCATTAGGAATGATTCATAAACAAAGAAATTGGGTTCCGTACGAATTTAAGCCGAGAGATATTGAACGCCGATTATGCTTAAGTGAAATGCTGCTAGCTAGACATAAAAAAAGGGTTTTTTACATCGTATCGTAACTGGTGATGAGAAGTGGATACATTATGACGATACAAAAAGAAGAAAATCATGGGGATTACCTGGCCACGCATCAACATCAACAGCAAAACCGAATATTCACGCAAAAAAACTTATGCTGTGTATTTGGTGGGATCAGCTAGGTGTAGTGTATTATGAATAGTGAATTTAAGCCGAGAGATATTGAACGCCGATTATGCTTAAGTGAAATGCTGCTAGCTAGACATAAAAAAAGGGTTTTTTACATCGTATCGTAACTGGTGATGAGAAGTGGATACATTATGACGATACAAAAAGAAGAAAACCATGGGGATTACCTGGCCACGCATCAACATCAACAGCAAAACCGAATATTCACGCAAAAAAACTTATGCTGTGTATTTGGTGGGATCAGCTAGGTGTAGTGTATTATGAGTTGCTTAATGCGAGCGAAACAATTACTGGAGCCCTCTATCGAACACAATTGATGAGATTGAACCGAGCTCTGAAGGAAAAACGCCCTCAATACTATTCTAGACACGAAAAAATTATTCTTCTGCATGACAATGCTCGTCCACATGTTGCGGCTCCCGTGAAAAAGTACTTGGAAACACTTGATTGGGAAGTGTTACCCCACCCGCCGTATTCACCAGACATTGCACCGTCCGATTATCACCTGTTCCGGTCCATGGAACATGCTCTGACGGCGCAGCGGTTCACATCTTATGAGGATACCAAAAATTGGGTTGATTCGTGAATAGCCTCAAAAGACAAGGAGTTCTTCAGACGTGGGATTCGAATGCTGTCTGAGAGATGGAAAAAAGTGACTGCAAGTGATGGGCAATATTTTAAATAAATTTATTTTACCGTTCTTCTATAATAAATATTTAATTTGTGTTAAAAAACAGCGGAAACTTATTTGTACTCCTAATAGAAAATCCGAATTTAATAAGACAAGATCGTTTTAAATTGAACATGTGGACTGGAATTTTGAACGGAAGAGTCATAGGATCTTTTGAGTTGCCAGAGGTTTTGAATGCTGAAATTTATTTAGATTTTTTACGACATCAGTTGCCAAATTTACTTGAAGATGTGCCACTTAGTATTTTCAGAGAAATATGTTTTCAACAAGAAGGCTGTCCAGCGCACTATGCTCTCTCAGTTAGAGAATATCTAAATGAAGAATATCCGGGCAGACGGATAGGGCGATCTGGTACAATCTCGTGGCCAGCCAGTTCACCTGATTTGATCCCTTAGATTTCTTTTACTGGGGAACAGTGAAGGAAAAAATTTATTCAAAACAAACTGAAAATGTAGCTGAACTTCAGTAGGGAATTAGGGAAGCAATGCAATTCGTCAATAACGGAAGATTCGCCCGTCTGATATCCCGATCTTTTTCAAGATGTCGTGCATGTATTGCGGCTGAAGGAGGGCAGTTTGAACATATTTTGTGAATTTATTAAATCTTGTCATAAAACGAAACTGAATTTCTTTAAGAAAAACCTTTTTTTGTCCAATCTAAAAAGGAATGTAGTTAGTGTTATAGAATTTTAGAATCCTTATTAATTACTTTAGAAGTAACTTGCCAAACTGATGTAGGACAATTTTTTTCAGTAGAGTCAATGAAATTCGGCGAAATTTTAATTTTGAGTAATTGGTTCAGCAAAAAGTGACATTATTGTCCAAGCTGAAGCAATTGGCTTAGAACTGAAGATTATAGGTCACAGATTCGAGATAACATAGGAAAAATAAAATTTGAAAACAGTAAAAAATTGTAGCAACAGGAGTTCAAAAATCATCACAGGGCGTGCATTTATTGAATAAAAGAAAGTGCAATATAATTTGAAAAATCCAGGATTTTCTTTTATATTTTTCTGATGGCTATTACGACTTAACCTGTTATCTGATTCCTGCTTGTCATCCACTTCTCGGACACCTGTATAATTTTCAATATATATTTAAAAGTTTCAACATATAATTCTGAATTAAGTTATTTTAATTACTTCTACCTAGTATCGACTAGCATTCCGATTTAATTAATTCAATGGAATCTGGCACGCATGCTCGTGAGCTATAAATTACTTCCAGTAGACGACAACCCTTGATTTATTTGAATTTTGTCGCTGAAATCATAGGTTACTTACCGACTACAGGTTCGACCAACTCTTCATCCTCAGGTTTCAAGCTACGGACCATAACAATGCCGCCGATGGAAACATCTTTGAGTGGTACATACGGACTACCCTCATTTAGAGATATCACTTTGAGCTGCTGCCTCATTGCTCTTGCTGGATTACTGAGTATTTCGAAATTGGCTTCGGGCTCTTTCTTCTTCTCTTCTTTCTCATCTTTCTTATCAGATTTTTCAGGACACTTCTTGTCATCGCAAGGCTTGTCATCCTCAGATTTCTTTGTATCCGTTTTCTTATCTGATTCTTTCTTTGCTTCAGATTTTGACGATTCCCCTTTTTTATCATCCTTATCTTCATCCTGTAGATTTTGAAAAAAACGGCATATAGACATTACGTATCAAGAATTTTGAGTCCATTTGGTGAAAGTTCTGATTTAAAAATGAAAAACTCAATCTTCCATTTCAAGACGGCATTGGTAATGAAAGAGAATTTATCAAAAAGTGCAAAAGCCCAAAAGACTACAGAAATGATAAAATACTTACTTCCAAATATAGGCCATTATTATACGTATTTCACGATAACTTTCACTCGACAGGTGACTCTAACATTCGGAATTAAACATAATACCAATACTACTTAACGAAAGCTGCGTGGTTTAGAACCGCTGACAATCTGTGGTGAAACAATACAATTCTCTAATGAGGCAAAATACCTGGGAATAGTCCTTGACGAAACTCTCGGTTGGAATCCACACCTAGACAAATTGTGTCACAAAGCCAGAATAGGATTCTAGACCTTCAAGCGAATCTGCGGTAAAACCTGGTGTTTAAAGCCCAGGCAGATGTATTGGCTATCCACTATGGTAATTAGACCAAAGATAATGTATGGCGCTGTAGCGTGGTGTGAGAAAAACCAACAAACGATTGGCCAACATAAACTCATCCGACTACAGAGACAGGCTGGCCTTGCAATTACAGGTGCGTTTCGCACCACACCCACGGCAAGCCATGGAGGTACTACTAAATGTACTACCCCTGCACCTACTCGTGCAGAGGGAACCCGAACGGACCACTTGCAAACTATATCAACTGGCGATCGACAGGCCAAATGCAAAAGTGATGGGAGTCTCAGGACTGCTAGACGAGCTTTTACGAACAGCACCCTATCGTTGCTCTCGGATCTAATGTCAAAAGTCACGAGCCAAGAACGGCATTTCAATGTAATCGTCCCCAGCCGGGAAGAATGGACCCAGCATGCTGAGATTCTATTGAAGACTGACCTTGACTTGTTCACAGACGGCTCACGAACGACGAACGGAACGA
Organism: Megalocaria dilatata; assembly: GCA_034642435.1. NCBI lineage: Eukaryota > Metazoa > Arthropoda > Insecta > Coleoptera > Coccinellidae > Megalocaria > Megalocaria dilatata. Next base: position 37,811,861 of record CM067855.1, read on the forward strand.
GAGCGGGAGTCTATGATAGCAAACCGAGAATCAACATCTCACTGAGTCTCCGTCAATACGCAACCATATTAAAGACAGAACTATTTGCCATTCAGACCACGGCAGATCTGCTGATAAAACGGCAAAATCAAAACATTTACTGATAGTCTCTCAGTAGTAAAAGCCTTGGAATCCAGCTGTTGTACGGTCTGGAGTTGCCGCACGGCTTTAAACAGGCTCTGTAGGTATAACAGAATCAATCCTTATTTGGATACCGAGCCACTCTACGCAACTATTTGGGTAACGAAAAGGCAGATCGGCTGGCTTTTGCTGGAGCTGCGCTTCCTCTGATAGACCCGGAACCATTCTTAGGAATACCACCTGACGTGGCTAAGCGGACGTTAACAGGCAGAATGAACTCAAGACTAGAGTCTTTCTGGCTGAGCCATCCTGCCCTGAAACATTCGAAGGTGTTCCTTGGAACAGTCACGAACAAAAAGATGGCGGACCTAGCGCTAGGTCTGGATAGGGCCAAACTAAGAACACTTGTCGGTATTATGACAGGTCACTGCAGGTTGAAAGCGCATTTACACAAAATCGGTCTGACTGAAAACGATTAATGCACATCGTCTAAGGGTGCCCAGCGGTGAGTCGTATCTGATTCGAGGTCTTTGGTGAGACTTTTATAGCCCACTGCGAACTGAAAAAAATTACCCCGAACAAGATTATCGGTTTTACCTAAAAACTGGAAATATAAATTAGGGGTGAGCCACAATAGTCCGTGCGGACGCAGTGGTAGGATGGACAGACGCCCGCTAACTATAAATAATAATACTAGAAACTTAACAATTCGAAGAAGATCGCAACAAAAACTCAAACAAAATTGACTATGAACAGGCGTCCCACCTGGATTTTTGAACTAATAGTTTAATATTCGTATACATTCTGTCAAGAAAGTCAAGTATCGATTTAAATCTGGCGGGGCAATGAGGCAGGTAATTTTTTTTTCCTAGGTTGGTACCACTGTCCTTAATTACTGTGCCAAGCTTCAGCGGGATCTGTCAACTAGTGTGTTTGCAACTTTGGTAAAAAACCACGCCAAAGCCGCTCGAAAATGAAGGTGATGCTCATTGTTTTCTTCGATATCCGTGGCGTGGTGCACTACGAATTCGTTCCAGAGGGTCAGACGGTAAACAAGGAGTATTACCTAGGCGTTATGAAACGTTTGCGTGAGCGTATCCGTAAGAAGCGGCCAAATTTGTGGGCGAACAACTCATGGATTTTGCATGACGATAACGCGCCTTCTCACCGAGCTACGATTGTGACTGACTTTCTCGCCAAAACTCAACAAACGTACTTCAGCAACCACCATATTCACCGGATTTGGCTCCCTGCGACTTTTTCCTCTTCCCAAAACCAAAATTGCCCCTTCGTGGCACCCGTTTTGAGTCGATTGAAGCCATAAAACAAAATTCGGCGCGAGAGCTAAAGTCCATCCCGGAAAGCGCCTATAAAAAATGTTGCGATAATTGGAAGTGCCGTTGGCATTGATGTATTGGGGCAAATGGAGCCTATTTTGAAGGCGACCCAATAAATTTTGACAATTAAATGTAAAAATGTTGTTTTAATTGAAAATTCCCGGTACTTTCTTGACAGAGTAGTACATGTATGTATGTAACAAAATAACAAATAAATATTTTTCTAGACTTCAAGAAGTATTAATCGCTTTCTAAATAGTTTTGATGCACTAATTTGTAATTACTAGGATCTTTAAAAAATTATAGAAAACTATTTTGAATTTGGGTGGAGACCATTTAGAGAAAGAATTCAAATGCTTCCATGACTTGTGACTATCTCTTTGTAACCTTGAAATAAAATTCTATAGTTTCATTTCAAAGTCGCTGTAACGACCGGTTTTTCTTCCTAACTTTGGTAAGTTTCTGATCTTGTTGTTCTGTTTCGTCATCTAACGATTGAGAGTAATCATAAAATACGTATGACTTATATTTTGGATTAAGTATTTTATCATGACTGTTTTCCGGGTTTTTGCATTAATGGATACATTTTCGTATACATGTATGAATAAACGTAATGTAATACACAAAAAATAAATGTAATGAAATTGCCAATACTTTGGCAATCGACGATATGTGGATTACTATATTAATAATAATCGTGATAATCTTGGGCAGAAGACTGAAGCGACAAAGTTGACGATTACCTAACTAATAATGATTTTCACTTGTGTTGCAGGATATATTCGAACACAGAATGGGAAGAATTCTATATCAAGAGTAAGAGTAACATTTAATGAAATGAACTTACCACTTCCATTTTCTCTTCACGATCCTTTTTATCATGAGCTCTTCGTTTTTGTCTAGCCGCTATACTCAGAACAGCGGTAGTTACTTTTTCCCTCTCTTCTCGTTTCTTTTCTTCTAATGCCGCTGGATAGGCGTAAATGCTAGGTTTAGCGTTGGATCGGAGTTCCAATTTGGGCATCTGAAAAGTTATTTATAATATGCGGATGACGCAAATCCCAAATGCAGGTACATATCAGAATATCCACTATCCAAAATGCCAATAAAAGAACTCATGACTAGATTTCCTCGACGATAAATATTGGCATAACATTCACTAATATATATGCTGAATTTGAAGTTATATTGCTTATGAAAATCTGCACAGTGATATTTTTTTTGGAGAAATATCACCTATTGGCTTCAGAACTTTCTTGAAATGCGCCACTGGTAGTTCAAAGAATATCGAAAGATTCTTGGTTTTACTTGAAAACTTTTTGATTCCTTGAAAGAGTTTCGTTCGTATCGTACCGAGAAACAATGTTCAACAATTTTATCGTCAGGAAAATTGAAATTTTCAGATCTGTTCAGTAGGTTCTGATTTGGATAAATTCAGGGTTCCGTTATTCGTTTTTAGAAATCAAATCAAACTAGTGTACTTTTAATAGCAAAATTTATTCCAAAACTTGTTACATACTAATATCTAAATATGGTGATTTACATGAATTCTGAAATGGCCAACGTTCAATACATTTATGGCCTTAGAAATGGAAATGCAAGAAAAGCTAAGCCGGGCGAATATAGGTGCGTTGCATTCGTTGGGCGCTGCAGCTAGCACTGACGACGAAGCCAATAAGCTTCGAAACATGATCACGTCTGCCGCCTATTAACGAAATTTATTCTGATGAATTTGAGTTTTGAATTATTACTGCTCCGATTCGAAAAATTTTCTATTACCATACCTCGTAATCCTTATTATATTTTGAAAAATAAAATGAGCCAGTCAATTGATTCATTCATTATATAAATTAATTCCGACTTTATTCAGAATAATTTTGGTTGTACTAATTGTATGAATTTGTTAGACAATGTGTAATTAACTTCTGCGCTACATTCGTTTAAGAGAGAAAAGCCGTTGCATTTGTGAGACCGTTCCCCGAAGGAAAATCCAGTGAATAATATTATCTACTATGCATCCTGGTATAGACGTTAGTATCCAAGATGTTCCTTACCTTAAGTTGAGCGTTTAGACCAATGACGCATGTAGGAGTGAAAGCAAGAGCCAGACAGTGGGATAGAGGGAACCAGTACCAGTATTGAGTGAATACCAGGGTACCAACAACAGCCAACATATTGGTGTGGCCAGTTCTTGACTGAAGAGACAAAGTAACATTTCTCCCTCCAGCATCGATGATGCCTGAAATGATAAAATATGTGGTTTGAATGGCGGTGCGATAATAAAGGTACAAGTTTTTCACAAATATTCAACCAGAGAAACGTAAGATCGCCATCTTCGATTTTTGGCTCTCTGTGGTCGTATTACTTCCACAAGAGCGATTGCAAGTGGTTTACAAAACATAGGGAATCCATTGATATGTACGGCTTATTGCAGAATATTAGGTTTCGTACTGTTTTCGTACCATTCTCATTTCGTGTTATCTCTTGCCAATAGGTAACACTTAAGAGGGATAGTATAGAACTACTACACTAGACCTAAGAATGAAATACGGTTGTCTTCGCTGATAAATTCAGACTCTATTTAGCACCACTCGGGCAGTTGGAAGACCTGGTGAAATACGCGGTCCTCAATTTGCAGTAATTTCGGTTGCCTATGGAAGTAGGTTTCCTTTTTCCAAGAGGCAGTATGGTCGCCGCAAGTTATGCAGGAAACAGTGGTACCTGCTATACCTTCGGACCCTTCAACTTTTCCAACAAGGAAATGCCCGACTAAATTTAGCTTTTAGTTGCCCACAAGTAGTTTGAACAAAATAGAGACAATTTATTATCATGGCTACGTCGAGCAAAGGATCTTTCACTCATTAATCATGAAATCATGAGTAGAATATTTCAATTTGCCCAATCCTTAACATACGTCGGCAGATTTTCGTCATGAGATACAAGTAGCTTGGTACTGCAGGTCAGGAAGAAATCGATCCCTCCATAAGAAGTATGCATAACGTATATAGAAGATCAAAGATACTGTAGCGACCCTCCTCGTCCAGGATGCTACTCTGCTCTGCTGCAGCTTCCTGGCGTAGCATACAGAGGACGCTAGGGCTTTCTGAATGCCGAGCTCGCCGTCCTCGCCCGGTTCAGGTAGAGCAGGGCGAAAGCGTTCCGACAACCGACGTGGAACAAGGTCACTGGCGTCATAGGTAGGCATGCGCACTACGCCTACCTGAATAGTTGAGGTGCACATTTATCGGAACAAAACGCCGCCTCCGAATTAAGAGGTTGAAACTCCCTCATAACACCCACATTACTTAAGAGCTTCAATACAATTAATTTTTTCTGGATTTATGTTGGATTCTTAATGACTATATTTAATGATTTACATATTATTTTATCCGAAGAATAATGTTCACCAAAAATAAATTTTTGAAATTGTTCACCATTTCAATGTTATTTAGTACATACGAGTTGTCCGAAGATGAAAGATGAAAATCCAATGTAATTAGCCTGAAAAATTGAATCTTGGACAACTTCTTATTAATTGATAAGTATTAAATGTCTGCGGAAAGAAGAAGATTGTAATTGAACAATAATTGAATATAAAACGTACGTAAAGTTCCACCCATATATGTACATACGAAAAATGATGATAGTTCAGCATTCACCATTTCATTTCAATTAATTAGTCACAACAGTCATTGAAATACTTCTTTGTAAGATCTCGGCGAAAGAATGAAAGAGCAAAGCTATGTTCGCTGTCTCGACAACCAAAAGTAATTCTTTGGAATGTTTTATTGTCTGAAAAATTAACTTCATTCATCAACATACCAAATAGATTTCTCAAAACAACAGTGTTATATACGCTGCTCAACAATGCATGCGGATATTATAAAAAAATATTACATTTCTGTCTCAATATTCAGAAGAAATGTGAGTGAGATAAGAATTGGATTAAATATGATTGATGATGAAATACATTTTAATTGAATAAGATTATGAATTGTGGAAATATGATTAATTATTTTATTTTAAAAAATAATTTATATGATTAATTACTTCAAAGAGATTCATTTCAATATATTAAACTTCTGCAAATTTTTATCTTAAAAATTTCTTCAAAATTAAATAAAATAAATATATTTTAATAATAAAAGAATTATCAAACATCTATTGGAGCCTCAAATGCTGTTCTGGAAGATGTGATGCATATTTTTGAATGATCTTTTGAAGAAGCCTTCTCAAAAAAGATTTTTTCAGTTTATGTTGGGCATTTTTGGAATAGAATTTGTTATTCATGAAATCGATATGAAAGAGTCGCATCGACTAAAATTTGCTAGATGATTTCGGTCAATACTTTATATTTTCTTTAGATTCCTTCATCCCCTTTGAGTGCTGTGCAATATTTGATAATAATGATAATAAACAGTGCTTCCAATTTTCAAATTTCAATTCGCAGAATTTCCTGTTTGGTCGAAATATACAGATATCCTAAATAGAGGTTAATTCTTGATAGAAGGTATATAAAATTATTTAAATATTTTAAAATTAGCCTTCTACATATTTAATTCCAAAAGATTATATTTAATGATTATAACTTCTGAAAATAAATTAAAATAATCTAGAATATATTCATTCTAGAAGATTGAAGGGTAAGTGAATATTTGTTGTTAATTGATGTTATATTTATTGAATATGAATTATTTGAATACTGAAGAAGAAAAGTTGATCTTGAGACTTGTTTTTCAGTAATGTTTTACATATCTTGAGTTTTTATATAAAGTACCTTGGTTAGATATCCAATAATATTGAATAGTCTAAGTAAGATAGTTTTATGATGAAATTCTTAAGATTATGTTGGATATTCTTGAAAGATATTGGTTTTCATAAGATTGATCAGCAGAAACAAAATTTTGTCTATTCAAAATATTTAATTTATAGGATTTTGGTTAATAATTTTTATTTATTGGATTTTGTTATACCATTCGGATGTCTTATAATGAATGTTTATTTTATATCTCATGATATAAGTGGTACTTATACCACATTATTTCAATTTATTTTCAGAAGTTATAATCATTAAATATAATCTTTTGGAATTAAATATGTAGAAGGTTAATTTTAAAATATTTAAATAATTAGAAATATACAGAGCATTTTCTCGAATTTTTTTAAGATACTTTCGTATCTGAATTTTTCAAACCATTGAAATGGGACACAATATCGACTTTTCTCAACCCGTTTCTCCCAAATGCATAACTTTCGCATTATTATTTAAAAAAAACCTTTACCTAGACAGAAATGTTTTTTTTTTTTCAACTTTGCGGTTGCCATGGACACAATTATTTTAGTAAAATAATATAGACGAGGTTAAGTGTCCGATCAAAAATATGAATAATTGTCGTGGTTAATCTTGAGCTTGTATATAAAAATTTCGACTTTTAGATTTTTTTTCTCAACTCATCTCATTAGTGAAAAATATTTAAATTTTCAATGGTACTCCATTGAAGTATAACACAACAACTGTATTGAGGAAAAAATCCCTTATGCCTTGAAATCACAAACTTAATATTCAACTACAAGGTCGGTTTACCTTGTGCTAAGATTGCTCCAAACTTCGCCATGACATCTTCGTGCTTGTTGGAGATAACTTTTGCGTAAGTCTTCCTGAATAACGACACCTTAGGACAGGTTTGTTCAGTTTGCTGGATGAGGATCATTGCCGAAGCAATCAGGGCACCCTGTCTGACGAAATTTACAGAATCGAAGATCATCATCGGTTCCAAGAGGGCGATGGCCTCTCTCAATCCGGTACCAGCGCATGCGATTCCTAGCGCCATGGCTGCACCGTAACGTACGTGGGGGTTGTAACTTTCTGCCAAAAGCGACACTACACTTGGACATTGTTCGGGTGTTCTGTAAAGAAAAATAATGTAACTAAAGAGTGTGTATTCATGAGGATATCAATTAGCATATGTAATATTGGACCAAAATGATGTATCCAAATACCCTGGCATCAAAGTGGAGAGTTTTCGCCCTCTTTCTAGTTTCTAAGGTTGGAAAAACACCTGATGTAGCATTGCGTAATATTGCGAGATTAAGTGTAACTCCAGTGAGTTTCCTGCCTTATTCCTCTAGTAGGCTAGGCAACTTGGAAATCTCAAATAGTGGTACGTAATGAACAAGCTTGGCAGAAACGTTTTTCTACCAAATGATGACAATTTGTTACGATTTCATTCATATGGGTTAGGTGAAAACGGCTAGTAATTCAATCAATTTTTTCTAATGAGCATATGATACTATGTTAACTTCTTTAGTGTCCATACTTTTGATCATATTTGAGATTAGGGTCTCACTTGAATGCGAATTCGATAAATGTATGCAGAATTTACGCTGAAATGTTTCTTTGTTGACAGAAATTGAAAATGTCTTTTATTTCACTTTTATATGCTACATAAGACTCAAGAAGAGCCAAAAGAACAACTGCGTAATAAAGAACAAATGAGATGGGAGGCCCGCTATCTACTATATATGGCAACTTTTGGAAAAATTCACCGCAGAACTATCAGCTTGCAATCCTGTTGGAAATTTCTTTTAGTGATACAACACCTCAACAGCTAGAATATTTGAAATTGTAGAAGTTACGAATAGACTGACTGGTAGTAAGAGTAAGATTGATGATCGTCTCAATTCCGTCTAAGAATACGAGGGGTAGTATTCTCGGTATCGGGGTGATTTACTAATAATGTGAGTAATCTTATTATATCATATACTAATGACACTACCTGAGGGTATAACCATAAAATTTCACTAATTTCGGATCATTAGTTTTCTAGATATCCTCGTGGAAGATGACCTGAATAACTGACGCCACAATGATGAAGAAAATCGAGCATCGATTATAAACTTCCTCGCTAAGCAGAGAAAAGGTTAAAAAAAAATATTCATGAAATGATTGCTATTTACCAAGACTGTGCCCCGTCGTTATCTACCGATCAAAGGTGGTCAAGTGAATTCAAAATAGGCAGAGAAAGCATTGAAGACGACCATCATCGCTCGGGCGGACCCGTTAGCGGCACCACTGAATAAAATGCGAAAAAATCGGAAAAGCTGGTATTTGAAGATGCCAGAATAAAAATCAAGATGTTAGCAGACAAACATATCGTGGGTACCATACATGCTACCCTTCATGACCATCTTAACCTCTCAAAAGTCAGTACAAGATGGGTACCGAGAATGCTCACAGCACCTCAGAAGCAAGTGCGATTCAAGTGGTGTAAGTATTTTTTAGAGCTCTGTGGAGAAGAACCATCGACTATTTTCAACCTGCTGGTTACTGGGGATGAGACGTGGGTTCATCACTATGACCCTGAGAGTAAACAAAAGTCCATGCAAAGGATTGAAAAGGGTGCGCAGCCCGCAATGAAGTTTAAAATCACCCCATCCGCTGGAAAAATAATTGCTACGGTCTTTTAGGATTCTAAAGGTATTTTATTGATAGAATACACAAAAAAAGGTGAAAGCATCACAGCAGCATCATACGCAACCACTTTGCGTAATTTAAGAGGAGCAATTAAAGGAAATGGGCGAGGAAAACTCACAGCAGGGTGTAATGTGGCTTTGAAGAAATTACTCATTTTTTTTTTTTTTTTTATTATTATTATCCTGATACTCCTAGATCTTCTGTGAAGATCCCTCAGAAGCTTTTTCAGCTTGTGCGAGTTAGGAGTTCAGTTGTGTTCTGTGTAGGCTTTGTTACTGCGATCTTGCGCCACTTTAGGTCACAGCACTGTTAATTTTTGACCCAACAGTGAAATGGTGGCAGATACCCGTCCAACTAGAAAATTTCTTTTCTACCTGAACAGGACTCGAACCCGGACCTCCCGGTCACGAGTCCGATGCTCTCCCGCTGAGCTATCCACACTCATATCCTCCGTACAGTCCAGACTTGGCCCTTCGTGACTACTACCTATTCCCAAATGTGCAAAAATATCTTCGTGGAAAGCGATTTTACGACGATAAAGAACCGAAGATAGCAATTAATACCTATTTTGAGAAAAAGCCGAAATAACATTTTTTACAAGGTTAAGAGAAGCTTGTTCCTCGATCTAACAAATATATTGAAGAGACTACATTAAAAAATAGAATTTTTCCAAAAATTTTCTTTTATGTCTATACCGAGAATATATTGAACGCCCCTCGTATGTAACCAGAAGGGGAAATCGACCCTTATTTAATGATAATTATATCAAAATATGATTATTTTCCTATAAATTATAAAAACTTGATACCTTGCTCTATTAAATGTAAGCGGTGCTTGTGTAGACATAAATTTATTTCTAAAAGTTTTTTGAATAAAAATTTTTTTTTTATTAAAATTGAAGAAGATAAACATATTTCAATTTGTTTTAATATTCAAATTTTACCTTGCTTTATACAGTTCAACGTTTTTGTCAAGTTTTGTCTCAATGTTAAATACTTCGTCCTAAACTCTTTCTTTGTGTATGTCTTGTCAAGATATGAATTATGAAATTTGTTTCAATAATAACGTACATTGAACTCATTTAACGTAGAAATTCTACAATACTTTTAATGAAGTAAATCGTGTTCAAAAAGCATATCGGCTATTTGTTTTGGCGCTGCATTTGAAACTGAGCGACGGAGGGGAGTTGGGGGGGATCGTGGTGCCCGCCATTTTGTGGAGTTTTAGTCACGATGGAGCATTACCTGGGCACGTATCTCAATTTTTATATACGAGCGCATTATCGCAACGGTGATTCGCAACGTTTGTATCGTGCGGAGTAATATCATTCACGCCATGCACCAAGTGACGACAGCATTAGAAAGTGGTTCCGGATGTTCGAGAATACAGGTGCTACGGTATAAATTCAACACTCTGGCCGCCCTCGTTCAGTCGGTGACGAAGAAACGATTCGAAAAGTGGAGGCGTCGGTTCGTCAAAATTCGTCTTTATCCATCCGAAAGCGAGGCCAATGATTAAACATAAAACCATAGCAAAAATCCTACGATACTAAAGCTTTTAGATGTGAAATAACGGCAAGAAAGCTAATACAAAATATCGTGAGTGATATGAACGCAAAAGTTATTGACTTTAGGTCAGTGTTTTCACCTTTTTTGTTCTTATAGAACGCTTGAAATATTCAAATTTCATAATTCGTACAAATGAAACTCTCAGACTCAAGCAACAATAATTCACCTTAATTGCTTATTTTATACCCAGAAGAGATAAAATGCAAAGGGAGGTAAACGAAATTGTGAGGAAAATATAAATTCCAACCGACAAAAACGATTTATCCAGCAATGAAAACATCTTTGTAGGTATTATTTCATTATTACGACTGCCATCAATTACCAGCGTCTTCGCAACTACTCTATCTTTCATAATGTAGCTCATGGTATAATTACTATATTGTACTCACTGAATGAATGAGAGGACTCGTTATCGAGTACGTACGTTGAAAGACAGTTAAAAATGAAATGAATGGTTTCATTTCGGCTGAACACACAAACAAAAGATGAAAATTAGACGTATTTGACATTGCATCGCTATCATTGTTTTACAAGGTGTCCAAAAAAAATATGGGTTATTAATTACTTCGATAAAACAAAAACTGCTTAAAATTAAAAAAACTTGAAGTTAATTATTACAATATAAAGTGGAAAATCATTTGGAAAAGATTATGTCCTCTAAATAGTGGCCGTTACGCTGCTGACACTCTTCTAATCGGAAACGAAGATTGGTGATCACATAGCTCTCGATATTGCTGCCATTTCTGACCTGATGTTTTGCTCCAATTGCGTCAGGTTCATCGGATTATTCTCATAGACCTTACTTTTAAGGTATCCCCATGCAAAATAGTCAAATGAACTGAGGTCGGGGCTTCTGGGAGGCCAGTTGATGTTAGCCCTACGCGAAAGGACCTTATTAGGTAATAATTCGTTTACAGCTTCCAGCTTGATGTATGGCCCCATCTTGAGTTGAAACATTGAAATTCCTGTAACTCTGGACCCAAAAAGTTGCGCTGCATATCGCAATAACGGTCACTATTCACATTCAGTGGTCGGCCTCATCGATCTTCATGAAAATAAGGACCGATTATGTCTCTAACAGACCGTGGCTCAAACAACGACCTTTGGGCTGTGCAGGGGTCGTTCATGCTTTCGTCTCGGATTTTCCTCTGCCCAGTACCGATCATTCTGTTTATTGACATAACCGTTCAGATGAAAGTTTGCTTCATCACTGAAGAGTATGTTATCAAAATTGTTGAACCACCGTGACATTCCGTCGATAAAATTCAATCGATTAGCATAGTCTGTATCCTTCAATTCTAGAACCAATTGAATTTTAAAGGCTTTTTAATGCAAATCTTCCTTTAAAATCAAATGAAAGGAAGATATTTTTATGTTTGATGATTGGCCTCGCTTTCGGCTGGATAAAGACGGATTTTGACGAACTGACGCCTCCATTTCTCGAATCATTTCTTCGTCACGGACTGAATGAGGGCGGCCAGAGTGTTGAACGCACCTGTATTCTCTAACCTCCTGATCTATTATCTAATGTTGTCGTCACTTGGTGTATGGCGTGTACGATATTCCGGACGATGCAAACGTTGAGAAGCCACTATTAAATCGCCGTTGCGATAATACGCTCGTACTCAAAAAGCGCGATACGATCCTGGGTACTGCTCTATCCTGACTGAAACTCCACAAAATGGCGGATACCACGATCCCCTCCCCACTCCCCTCCGTCGCTCAGTTTCAAATGCAGCGCCAGAACAAATAGCCGATACGCTTTTTGAACACGCTGTATTTTCCGAATTTGGATCCATTCAAAGTTTTCGCGTGTCCGTTCAAAATTGTGAACACTTTCATCACTTATAACGAGTTCTCGGAATTGTGCCATTTGCCGACTAGAAAGTACATTTGCTTCCATACAGCAATAAAAAAAGGGATAAGGGCGATCTCCCTTGTCGGTACGAAGTAAATTGTTTTCGAGAAATAATACCTTTTACCGGTCTTTTGAGAATTTACGATCCCATTACTGGCTCCTTATCTTAGACATAAAATCTTGTCTATGGCAAGGTCTATTTCTGACACATTGGTAATAATTTCCATTAGAAGATATCAAATCATTTGAATGACTCTCTGTAGTGAACTCACCAATAAGTCTTTCACAAGCTTGCTGGAGCTCCTCACAACTCCTCGCCGAAACAACCAAATTATCAGCGAACAATATGAGTAACATGCAAGTTAAATAAGTGAGCAAGTCATTTACAAGCAATAAAACTAGTAGATATCCCAACGCGGAGCCCTGAGGAACTCCTAGTTTCATAATACATATATTCTTTGAAATAGCAATCAACAATTCTAACTCATATCATTCTATCTTGGAGAAAGATGTGCAACCAATTCGAAAAACACCTCTGAAACCCAAACATTAGTCTATGATGAACTGAAACCAGAGTGTCGAAGGCACAAGAAAGGTCGAAAAATTTTCCTGCCACATGTAAGTCTCTATCCAACACTCGTAAATTGATTCCACAAAATTAGGTGCTGCTGACTAAGTAGAATAACCATTTCTTAAATAATGTTAGGCATTATTGAGTACATTGAATTTGCTGATAAAAGACACATCATTCCCTTGAAAACATCTCTCTAAAAAAAACCTTAGAAAGAAGATATTTGAGAAAAGTTATATGAACGTTTCGTTGGGTCTGAGTGAGTTACTTACCGTTTGAGTGAAAGCGTCATGAAATAAACGTATAATATTAAAATTTCACATCACGGCTACAACTGAACCTGTACGCTCTCCCTCAAACTATAGCACCACTCAATATTCTTTGTCAAAAGTTGAGAACAGGTATTTATATATAATAAATAGTAAACCTGTACATAGATTAACATAGGAAGAATTATCACACGTCGAAGAGGAAAACATTTAACTGTTGAAATTATTTGTTCTTGCTTCTTCAAAAGGAAACGTCCCAGATGCAAATATTACCGCACTTTCTGATAAATCAACCAGCTAAATCTCCTCAGTGGATTAAAGCGATTTCATGATAAAAACATACAAATTTCATATTCAGAAATAAACTACGCACGAAAAACAAAGGATCCGTCATATGACGCCAGCTTCGAACTAGCACCCACGTTGTTTCCTTCCTTTCCAGTCCATCCGTTAAAATCCACCGAGGTAAGCATTCGGTCGCATATTATATTCCACAACCATCTCGCGGAATAATTAAATTCGCGTACAAAGCTGGATTAAAGGGGCTTCCTTCCGTCACCGGTCGGAACTTCCACGAAAACGGACATTCAACAATGCCTTCGTTCTTGGGGTCCGGTGACGGATTTCAAAAGCGACTACAGGTTCCTGTTTCTACCATACTCTCGAACGTTGAGGAACTGGGTCGTCGATTTTCTGTTACGAATTGGATGAAGTTGTCGGATTACAGGCAGTGAAAGAATTACTTGGTATGTAGATATACCTTTTTGAATTCCATTGTAATAAATTAGTATACAAATTCTAGGATAAACATACTTCATGAGGATTGTAGAGAAATATTAAATAGACTACAATTCGTTTGGCGATTAGTCAAAGAGGAGCGAGTTAATGCTGTGAAGACACTGTGGGCTTCAAAACTGATGTAGTTATATATTAAGGCAGGTAAAATTCTACTGTAACTAATGTCGAAGCAACAGTTGTCTGTCTGCTTTTGGGTGACTATCCGTCCCATTAATATTTCTACTTAAAATGCGTAATATTTGAAAGATTTAGTTAGATTACAGTCTTACAGAGGTTTTCACAAAATTTTAATCATCGGATATCGCCTGTTGATCACGGAGTCCTTCTCACAGTTTATCTAGTTCCATGTTTCCCAAATGCTGATCATAAATTAAGTCACTGTATTAGCTATGACAGATAAACCTCTGTTTATCATCGATCAAGAACAATTGGGTCCCACAAAAACATTTTGTGCTCTGGTCTGACATACAATCGCTTCTAAATCTCAGATCAAGTTGATTTGTCGATTTGGAAGAATCAATATCTTCGTATTCTTGTTGAAGTGACGTATATTGTTTACTTTTTTCAAATTGTAAAATGCATTTCGAAATAGTTGATCGTCATCATCAGAAGAATATTTAAGTGAAATTTGAAGACGAATTATTAGAGACAGGAGTGATCCTTTTGCAAAATATGATGATCTTGATATCAAAATACGTTTTTGTTTCAACAAAAATGTCGTGATAGATTTATTACATAAATTTGGACCAGAAATTGAACCACACGGTAAAAGGAATAAATCAATCGATGCGACATTATAATTTTATAGTTTATCTACGATTTAATGCAACTGTTTGTTTCCAAATGACGATAGGACATCATATCGGCATTGCAAAATCATCGGTATACAGAATTGTTAAATGAGTATGCCCGTTTGAAACCGGTTTCCATTTGGCACGTACATAAGCAATACTAATAACGTAGTTCGTAGTAGTATGACATTACAAGGATATAAACAATGACAATCCGTTCCTAAATTTCAACTACCACAGAAATATATACATCCCTATTTTCTTTCTTTCTATTCTATGTATGCGGTCAAAATTTAGAAAGTGCGACGTTGTCAGATTGTTTTTTCGGATCAACTACCTGAACTTGTTTTGTGAAACCCAAATTCGTTGAACTGTTTGTCACATTTGACAAGAGTATCTGTTGATCCATTCATCACCCAATCTTTATGAAACCAGCACCAATGATACACTTGCTTTCAAAATATACTGTGGACGAATTACAGGCAACCTAAAATTGCCCAACTGGTATTATGGATTGCGTACTGTTCAATTGTTATGAAACGAATATTTGTTTTACTTTTATAGATAAGAACAAGTGAATACTCTATGCTGCTGGTGGAAATTCCAACATTAGTCTTTAACACCATATATTAAACATCTTCTCTTCTCATATGTTCTCCTAGAAACATATGTTTCTAGGTATTGTAACAACATGTGTTGATTCTCACTATAGGAATATTCAAATTTGTGCTTCAAGGTAGAAAGTGCAATCTGAATGTGTTGATGGGGTAATTCAAGAAAGAAAATACTCAAGTATTATTGTTTTACGTTCTAGTTAGTTGTAGGTTAGTTAAGAGCATAAAATGTTTCGTGAAACCTAATTTGTACTTGATCGATGATAAACAGAGGTTAATCTGTCATAGTTTGACTCAGTGACTAAATCTGTGATCAGCACTTTGGGAACATAGAACTAGATAAATTATAGAAGGACTCCGTGATCAACAGGTTTGATCCGATGACTATAGTTTCATAAAACCCACTGTAAGTATTGACAACGATATACGACAAACTTGTTCTACACACCTATGTCAATTTCCATCGTTATACTCATCTACCGATAATTTCAGAACAAAATTATTCCCCCTCATTCTCTGTGATCCTCTTCAACGTGAAAACATCGAAAAAAATTTCTGAGGGGTGATTAAGAATTCACCCTATTTTCCGTGTAATTAGGCCCCCATTTAATAATTGTGCTAGGCCGACGGTCCTGCTAATGACAGTTTAAATTGGTGAATCTAATTTCGGCGTCGTTTGCTGCATTTATATAGCTGCGTATCCATTACGCGCGGCAAATTCTGGAACATTGGTTTGCGCGGCAGATCCACAAAGTATCTGCCGTTTGTCAAATTTGACAGGAGTATCTGTTGATCCATTCATCACCCAATCTTTATGAAACCCAGCACCAATGATGATACACTTACTTTCAAAATATACTGTAGGCGAATTACAGGCAACATAAAATTGCCCAACTGGTATTATATATTACGTACTCTTCAACTGTTATGACATGAATATTTGTTTTATTTTTACAGACAAGAACAAGTGAATATTCTATACTGCTGGTGGAAATTCCAACCTTAGTCTTGAACACCATGCATAAAACCTCTTTTCTTTTCGTCGGATTGCTCTCAAGTCTATTTTCGTAACAACTAATGTCTCCTAGAAACATATGTTTCTAGGAGGTTTTGTAACAACATTTGTTGATTCTCACAATATGAATATTCAAAATTGTGCTTGAAGTTAGAAAGTGCAATCTGAAATAACTATTTTAATAATAAAAAAATATTAGATAGAGTAGTCCGTTACTTTGTGATAGATCATTTTAGTTAGAAAAACGAAATTACTTTATTTACTACCACTAGCTTTATTTAATTACACTTACTCGAGTTTCGTAGTATCACTACATTTTCAAACTGAAAGATTCAGTTGCGTATTTTTTTCTTTAAATGTTATATTCTGCACGTTCAATAGATTTATTGTCGGGTCATTTTTGTGTTTATGAATTTCTAAAACATCGAAAATATTCATTTTATTGCCATTTGTCGCAAGATGTATAATTTACATATATTCCACTTCAGGGAATGTATGGTTTATTTGAAAGAAATGGCTAGCAAAATTGGACCTGTCTCTCCTGTATTTAAAGGCGACATTTGTCGTTATGTTGGTTATGCCCTCAAATTGCCATAAAAAAAAAAGAAGGATTTGCTTACAAATCCCTAGGTCCCACCATCACATTACGATTTTGGTTCTGATGCCAGCGCCATCCATTTGACAAGAAAATTCAACCGCCGCTGGTCAATATACTCCTTGGTTGGTCTACTCAAGTCATTTGAAAGGTGATTTATATATGCATTGTTATTTTTCCTCCTGGTGTTGCCAGAGTTAAAGGAGTTTTGGGGTCTTTCATGGTAAGGTCATACACGAAGTTTAAAGATATACATGAAGATTGTAGAAAACACACAAAACTTCAACAGCTGCTGCAAAAGCATTCCTTGAAAATGTTGTCCAGTTGATGTACAGTTGCAAAGTGGTCACCAAAAGATGATTGAAGAAAACAAACAAATATTGTCATCAATTATTTCTTGTATCATATTTTGTAGAACACATGATTTGCCACTTAGAGGAGAGGAAATAAGGGGGTTTTCTTTGACCTTTTAAATTTGAGAATTGACTGTGGTGATCCGAAGCTAAAGCATCACTTGAATAGATGTCGAAAAAATTCAGTCTACAGCACCAAAAATTCAGAAAGAAATTATAGGATTATGGGGTAAAGTTGTCAAAGAACGAATTATTGATGACTGTGAACAAGCAGAAGCTTATGCTGTAATTGCCGATTCAAACAGCAGACATCGCTGAAAAAGAACAGCTTTCTATCGGATTGCGGTTTTATAATAATAATCGACAAAAAATCAGAGGAATTTGTAGGCTTTGTTGAGCTGAAATCTCAAAATACCCCTACAATCGCTAGCACAATTCAGAGTTTTTTCGTTGATCAAAATCTTTCAGAAGAGCAAACTACCGGAAATAAGAAACTTGATTGCAACTGTTAAGGATACAACATCCTTCTTTCGTAAGTCGCCAACCCGCAGGACTTCGGCTCCTAATTTATCAAGGCTCTGTGAGACCAGATGGTCTGAGAAAAACAAGAGCATCTGGAAGTTTTCACACAGCTTTCATAAAATCGTCAATGCGCTAGAACATCTCTCGATCGAAGGAAGTTATGCTACAAGAAAATTTGCCTATTAATTGCACTAAACCAATTTTCGTTATAGGTTTAGTCATGATTGCAAAGTTGAATATTAAAACAAATTGAAATATGTTTATCTTCTACAATTTTAATTTCGAAAAAAATTTTTATTCAAAAAACTTTTAGAATTAAATTTTTGTCTACAACAAGCACCGCTTACATTTAATAGACGTATATAATCAAAACTCAATATATAATGTCAAATGGAATAAATAACCCAACAGATATACGAAAGTAATTAAAATTAATAAATAAATATTTAAAGGAGACAAAATTTTGTTTCTGGTCTTACCTTTAAGAACAACAATTGTCTTTTAAAAACATAAACACACTTAAAGGGCTTCTCAAAGAATATAATTTATTTGAAATATTTAATATATTTAAATATTCGAATAAGTTATTTCAAAAATCTCTAAAAAATGTGTACTATATCTTCAAAAAAACAAATATAATTCTAGACAATCCCGTCTTCAGTCCTCATTTAATATTCCAAATATCAAAATCAAAAAACTAACCTATATCTCTCCACGTGTTAAAAGACTAAAGCTTCGAAATACAGATCAACTATATAATTCAAGATTGATCTATGTTCTAACAAAATCAAAGAACAGTGTGAGTTATTTTAAGGTTTATTTAAATTCATTGACATTCCATAATGAGATTTATTGAAGCCAAAATATAATTATATATTATATATAAAATAAAATAGAAAGGCCTTTTACTTGATAGAAACATATTTCAATTTGTTTTAATATTCAATTTTGTTATATTTCTTCTATCAAGTAAAAGGCCTTTCTATTTTATGATTGGAAAGTACTCTGCGATTTTGGAACCTGGAACAAGGTAAAAATATGGATTTGATTATGCTGAAGAAACACATTGGTGAAATCCTTTGTCTTCAAGAAGGATCGACAAGAAATTGAACATGTTTCTGAGGAAGTACTTAAAAAATCACATGATATCACGGAAAAAATCGGCGTTGAGTTAACAGTTCAACGAGTTGTTAAAAAGCAAATACACAAAAGTAATCCGCCATTTGAGACTGCGATTGAATACTGGAGACGATAGTTGATTATCCCTTATCTTGACTCTTAAACGTTATCATTGAATGTTAGATTCCCACACAAAAATACACCTACTTTTGCCTTATACCATCTTCATCCATGCTAAAAAATACTTCAAAAGATTTGGAAAAAAACGCAAAATCTTTCATGGAATTTTTTGAATTCGGTGATATCTCTGCAAAATTAGATTTGTGGTATAATCTGTGGAAAAAGAAAGATTTAACAGGGGACAAATTAAAGGATATTGACTGCACTTTTGGAGGATGCTAAAAATTTTTCCCTGCAACAAGGCATGCACTCCTCATTTCAAGTTCTTTTCCAGCCACTAGGGCTACTGTTGAACGATCTTCCAGTACCCTTCGAAGGGTAAAGACCTGGCTGAGAAGTACAATGGGAGAGGACAGATTGACTGGGTTGAGTTTGATGGGCGTTTATCGTAAATTTTTTAAGGAAAATCAGGACTGGATTGAAACGAGAGTTTTCAACAAGTTTTCTACAAATCCAAGAAAAATGATAATAATATGAGGCATGTAACTATTATAGAATACATTTTTTTTAAGGAAATAATTTTAATGAATTAATTAATTCAGCACTGTTATAATTATACATATTTTTCTAAAAATTTTGGTTTCATTCACCTTCGAAAAAAAAATTTCGTGATAAAATGTTCCCGAGCATGGTTTGCCCCCCCTAGATTTGATCCTGGGTACACCCTTGTACTCAAGTATTATTCTGTTAGTTTCTAGTTAATTGTAAGTTAGATTAAAGCATTAAATGTTTCGTGAATTCCAATTTGTACTTGATCGATGATCAATAGAGGTTAATCTGTCATAGCTGACACATTGATTAAATCTGTGATCAGCACTTTGGGAACATAGAACTAGATAAATTGTAGAAGGGCTCCTTGGTCAACAGGCTTGATCCGATGATTAAAGTTTAGTGAAACCCACTGTAAGTGTTGACAGCGATCTACGACAAACTGGTTCTGCACAGGTATGTCAATTTCCATCGTCGAAAAAAAATGAAATGTTGCAGGTAACTATTTATATCAATATAATTGAATGTATCAAAGATAAAGGCTCCAAGAAAACAAAGATCATTTAATTGGACTACAAAAACCGCATCCGTCAGCACGCGACTCGTATAACATTCAGCTTGAGAGCTTCTTTCCATTTCGTGTCACATAAGAGTAAAAATTTTCTTTTCATGTCACTCACGCATTTCCGACTAAGTGAAAACGACGAATATGAGATAACTCCAGGAATTAAATGCGTGAAGAGAGGATCAGCCCAAAACCTAATACGGTATCCAGATATGGTTTTTATAAATGATGGTAATATCGTAGCCTCTACTGAAATATTTTTCCATTCGCTTTTTGCTGATGACATTTACAACTTTCACTTGATGGATTCGGTCTTTACTTGATGGAAATTCATTTTCAACTAGTAATGAATAAAATTCTATCTCCACAAACCCTTATTGTTGAACAACAATTGTTTCGCCACACTGTGGCTTAATCATGTTCTACATTTGATACTGTGCGAAAACTTACATAGGTTCGTATATATGCTTTCAGAACCATTAATAACATAGACAAATACATTGAAAATAATGGAGATAAATAAAACAAAGATACAAAGAAGTCTATAAGTTGACTTGTAAGGATTGCCCAATGGTTTATATTGATCAGACCGGCAGATCGTTCAAGAAGAATCCAAGAACACCAAAACAGCTACACTTGAAATTCCACATACGCCAACCATTTAATAGAATTTAAACATAATTTTAATAACGAATATGAAATTATCCTGAACGAGCAAATTGTTACCAATAGGCCATCTCTATCGAATATCTTCATATAGTTTGGAAAAAATAACGACAACCCCAATAACATTCATTGCCATTGTCGGTTTCACTCTCACCCTTATTAGGAATAGCCAAATAACTGTTTTTCTACTTTTAGTCCCATTTTCTATAATACCTGTCAATACATATATAAAAACCTATGTAAGTTTTCACCCAGTATCAGTTTAAATGTGGAAGCCACAGTGTGGCGAAACAATTGTCGTTCGACAATAAAAAGTTTATGGAAATTGTTTTTTATTTTATTTATTACTAATTTACAACATTGAAGTAAGAGATAATAAAAGCGTTTTTCTTCTGGTTTCATGATACAGTCTTTCATTCTTGTTTTCTTTATTCAGGAAAAGCTCGAAAGAGAATAAAGCAATTCGAACATAAAACAGAACTTATCGGAAAAATAGACAATTACTTCCTTCTAATTATATAATAAAAATGTTAAGAATAAAGCAATTCGAACATAAAACAGAACCTATCGGAAAAATAGAAAATTACTTCCTTTTAATTATAAAATAAAAATGTTATTCATTCTCCACCGAACATTTCTCGATTTTTCCCGTTTTGTTGTACGTACGAGTACAATTGATACAGTTTTTCTGCGTCATTATTCTCTCATCTGAGTAGTTCATATTTAAATGTAGAACATCTGAATCTGGATTGCATTCTCGACCTATGAGGCAGGCGTCAAAAAATTCTTTCAATTCTGCCAATTATAAAAGTATAATGGCGGTAGTGATCCAATCTTATTCAAAATATCAAATTTTTGGATATTCAATTGATTGAAAAACAGTTGGTTAAAATACGAGAGGGTTTCAATATATTCTCGGTATCGGGGTGATTTGCTAATAATGTGTAATATAATTACCTTCATATACTGATGACATTACCTGAGGTTATAAATATAAAATTTCACTAATTTACGATCATTAGTTTTCTAGGTATCGTCAGTGAAAGACGACCAGAATGACTGACGTCACATAATGAAGAAAATCGAGCATCACGCCGCTGTAAAGTTCCTCACCAAGCAGGGAAAAAGTCGGAAAACCATCCATGAAAAGATGGGTGCCATTTACAAAGACTGTGCCTCGTCGTTATCCACCGTTCAAAAGTGGTTAATTGAATTCAAAAGAGGCGGAGTAAGCATTAAAGACGATCCTCGCTCGGGCGGACCCGTCAGCGGCACCACTGAAGAAAATGTGAAAAAAAATGGAAACGCTGATACATGAAGATACCAGAATAAAAATCAAGATGTTAGCAGAGATAACAAACTTATCTGTGGGTGCCATACATGCTATCCTTCATGACCATCTTAACCTCTCAAAGATCAGTGGAAAATGGGTACCGAGAATGCTCACCGCAGCTCAGAAGGATTTGCGAGACGAGTGCTGTAAGGAGTTTTTAGAGCTCTGTGAAGAAGACACATCGACTATTTTCAACCGGTTGATTTCTGGGAACGAGACGTGACTCCTGGAGTAAACAAGAGTCCATGCAGTGCATTGAAAAAGATGCACAGCCCTCAAACATGTTTAAAGTCACCCATGCGCTGGAAAAATAATGGCTTCAAGTAAAAGCATCACAGCAGCATCATACGCAAACCACTTTGCGTAATTTAGGGATTAAAGGTAAAGGGCGATGAAAACACAGCGGGGGTGTTGCTGCTTCACGACAACGCTCCGGTTCACAAGGCCCGCGTGGCAAAGGCTGCTGTGCGGTAATGTGGATTCGAAGAAATTACTCATCTTCCGTACAGCCCAGACTTGGCCCTCAGTGACAACTACCTATTCCCAAATGTAAAAAAAATATTCTCGTTGAAAGCGATTTCCCGGTAATGAAGAACTGAAGGTAGCCATTAATACCTATTTTCAGAAGAAGCCCAAAAAATTATTTTTTACAAGGTTTAGAGAAGCTCATTTGCGATATAAAAAATAGTCATTTCTTGCCCACTTTTTCTATGGAACATGCAATTTGCGAGCTTGTTCTAAAGAACAGCGTACTGTCGTACTTGCAAAAACAGCAACAAAAAAATGAACGTGAAATCTCACCTGGACGAGTATAATTATGAAATTGTTTGTTCGATATTGAACGAGCTATCGACCATGTACTAAAGAAATAATGGATTTTTCTTTTACAGAATAATAGCTGGAATTAATTCTCCAGGACCTCTACAAATTTTGATCTAAATAAATCTCATGGAAACATTTAGAATTAAATTTTAAAACATGTCCTATAAATACATTTTATAGGCATATGTATTATCATCACAAGTGGTGAGAATTAACTAATAAAAAATCAAAAGAAATATAAAATGATGACCAAATTATTTAGACATCAGCTTATACATATATGTTTCGATTGGTTGTTGAATAATCACAAGTTCCATCACCGAAAAATGTTCAACATATAATTCAAAAAGGCCTTAATTTAAATTTTCCGTTTTTAAAAAATATATTGCACATTCTCCAGAGAAAGAACCTGATAAATTCGGACCCAAAATCTCTTCAGTAAGGAGTTATTTGAATAAACAAAACAATCATTCAAAAATATATAAAAATACCTTTTTTATCACTAGGTAGGTATTTTTGATGTATTTTTAAATGATTATTATTTTGTTTATTCAAATAACTCCTCACTGAAGAGATTTTGGGTCCGAATTTATCAGGTTCTTTCTTTGGAGAATGAGCTATGTATTCTTTAAAAAATTTAAATAGAAAAGGTCCTCTTTGAATTATATGTTGAACATATTTTGGTGATTCTTTAACATCCGATCGAAACATATAAGTATAAGGTGATGTCTAAATAATTTGGTCATTATTTAATATTCCTTTAAATTCTTTATTAGTTAATTTCCACCACATGTGATAATAATACATATGTCTATACATCGATACAGTGTATTCAGGACATGTTTTTAAATTTGATTCTTAATGTTTTCATGAGATTTATTTGGATTAAAATCTGTAGAAGTTCTGCAGAATTAATTCCAGCTATTATTCTGTAACATGCAAATACTTCTTCATAGTACTTTTCAATTAATATATAAAGGGTGATTCATATAGAGGAACTTTTTGTGGTGGTGATTCAATTGCAGATTGCGCATGCCTCGTGTTAACTGAAGTGCCATTTCTGTTCAGTAATGTTTGACAATTCATAATGGAAAGACTTAGCCCGGCACAGCGTCTACAAATTGTTCAACTTTATTACGAAAATGGGCGTTCTACCAGGAATGTGTATCAGGCAAGCTTGTTAAGAGCCCAACGACTAAAACGGAAACGATTCGGAAGGTCGGTCTGCTTCAGTTCTTGCACTAAATGAATTTTGTAAGCTTTTAAAGAAAGATCCTTAAGTAAAACACGACAAGTTGTTGAATATGACAGGACAAGCTGTTGAGGACGGCGGCGAATCGACACTTTTTTTAAAGATAATTTCTTTCAAATGTTGTCCGCGACTACCGTTAACGACGTCCATTCTGAAGTTCCAATTTTCAATTACGCGTCTGAGTATTTCTAGTGGTATTTGGCCAATAACACGAGTAATATTGATCTTCAATGCCTCGATTGTCGCCGGCTTATCCATATAGACTTTGGACTTTACATAGCCCCAAAGGAAAACGTCGAGAGGTGTGATATCACACAATCTAGTTGGCCAATTCGTTGGTCCAAAGCATGAGATGATCCGTTGGCCGATTCGCTCTCGCAGTAAAGCCATGGTCGGTCGGCTTCAGTTCTTACACTAGTTGAATTTTGTAAGCTTTCAAAGAAAGATCCTTACGTAAATACACCAAGTTGTTGAAGATGACAGGCCAAGCTGTTGAGAACGGCGGCGAATCGACACTTCACGGTCTTCGCGTACACTCTCCGCTATCGCCCCTATATTTTCTCCACTACGTGCTAGGTGTGGTCTATTTGGTCGGGTATTATCCAATAATGAAAATTCGGTCTCGAACTTATGGATGGTAGAGTTAATTATGCGTTCGGTAAGCCGATTATGTGCACCATAAGTTGATCTAAGCGCCCGATACACATTCCTCGTAGAACGCCCATTTTCCTTATGAAGTTGAACAATTTGTAGACGCTGTGCCGGGCTAAGTCTTTCCATTATGAATTGTCAAACACTACTGAATAGAAATAGCACTTCAGTTAACACGAGGCATGCGCAATCTGCAATTAAATCCCCACCACAAAAAGTACCTCTAAATGAATCATCCTTTATTAATGGATTTTCCCCAAGCTATTATTTCCCAGTTTTGCCAAGGCTCAATCGACCCATTCCGATAATGTCAACTGATAAACTAACTTCCTGTCAAAACTCGAATGCCAGAGTCGAAATAACCACTATTTCAACATGCAAAATATGGAAAGCCCACCCGGTATAACCAGTTCTCTAAAGTAATGCCTCGAATTATGTTGAAAAACGGCTGAAGCAAATTTGCACGCCCACGTTTTCAACGAAAACTTAATAACTCCCTTTAAAAATAGTTTCCATTAACCAACCCCAGAAACTGTCCGCATGCATCACATGGAAAATTCCGTATCGCCTCGAGGCAGAAACCCTCCCTGGCAAAGAATTAACTACACTATCCGACCCCAGCTCCCTCCAAATTCGCAATCCCTGTATTCGTTTGCGGTTTCATTTCGTACAGATTTG